>NW_010589803.1:0-61938 GCF_000705375.1 Tinamus guttatus
CGTCTTCTGCAAATGATGCTCTAGGAGTATCGTCTGGTCTCCTCCGTGCCAGGCTCCCTGGGCGGTGAATGGAGCCGAGAAATCAGCTTTCCCCAGGGTGCAGGAGCTGAGAGGAGAGTGGGTTGTCCAGGGTGAAGCTCATGGAGACCTCCATGAGTAGACTGGGCACGATGGTGTAGCGGGGACCCTCTGCTGTCACTGCAGGCCCTGGTTTTGTCCACTCAGAACAGGAGAAAAATAGACCCCAAACATGCAGGATGGCAAAGCACAGGCTCCACCGCCAGGGTCGGCAGCCTTGGGGAGCGGGGATGGTCTTTCCCGCAATGCCCGGAGCTCCTGAATGCCAGGCAAGGCCTCCTGGATATCGCTGGCTTCTGCAGTGGCTTCTGCAGCACCTGCAGGGACAGCAGGACCTGGGACTGCTCCCCGTGGGCCCCTGGCCAGGAAAGATGTGGAGTTGTTGCAAGACACGTTGGGGAGGAAAGCTGGTCTCAGTGACGGCTCCGCGCGGGGCAGTGATGGGGTAGGGCCATGCAGAAGGTGCTGGATGCTGTCGGGACCATGCACGGGGCTTTGAAGAAAGCCAAGAGTGCTCTGCCCGCTGTCACCTCTGCTTGCTGGGGCCTCTGCAAGCACCGGGGCTGGTGGTGGTGGAGAGTCCCTTGGAGTGGCTCTAGAGAGACGGGGAGATGCTGGAAAGCGCAGCACAGCTACAAGGGTATGAACCATCCGTCCTTCTGCACTGGGTCACCAGCACAAGCGCCAGGACCACCTGAGCCCTCCAGCATTCCCTCCACCTGGGTTGTCCCCAAACAGGCTCCCAAATCTGGGAGGCCAAGAGTAGAGGGCCAAGGATGCAACACCCCGGAGACGGGAGGAAGGGATGCAGGGACCATCCGCTGCCTTCTGCCATGGTCCCAGCCCCCATGGTGATGCTCCCAGACCCACAGTGTTGGTCCCGGCCCCACGGCGACCTCCCCACCACTTCGCCCTCACGGAGATGGCCCAGGAGGTCCCACAGAGGCAAGTGGGGCCAGCACGGGGGGCCCAAGCTGCCAGCTCTGCCCTTGCCAAGCGTCGCCGATTTTATTCGGGGGGTTGAAGACCTGCAGGGTGGGAAATTACAGCTACAAAGCGAATTTAAGGCTGGGTTGTGCTGCGCTCTGCGTGCGCGTATGGGAGGTAATTGGTCTGTAAAGACGTGTATTAATCCCAAAGAATCTGCTTCAATCTGGTTATTTAGCCAGGAAAAAAATAAAAGAAAAAGAAAAGATTGGTTCCAAGCAATTTTGAGTTGATTTTTTTGATTTTTCTTCAGCCCACTGTGAAACAGATTCCCTGGGAATGGGAGTCGGTAGGAATTGCCATTCCATGGGAAATCCTCCCATTTCAGCGCGGCGGCCATTGCAAAAAAAATGCATCCGAAGCCCAAAACGGAGATGTTTTCTGTCTGGGAAAAACACACAGGATCTCAAATAATTTGCAGTGGGAAAATTCAGTTTGAAAAAAAAATGTTTTGGAGCCTGGTGGGGTGAAGAGAGGTAAAAAAAAAAAACCTTGCTAATGAGATGCATGTAGCAAAATCTTACCTATCGTGGAAATCTTGGCTTGTATTTGACATAAAGTATTCTTTTCTCTGCAAGCTATCAATTATATGCATGTCTGCAGTCAGAAATAATGCTGGGCAGGTAGGGGGAACATAAGTAGGGGAAATATTCATTAAACCTGAGTGAATTATAATCCCATTAATTGCCCCCATTCCCAAAAAGAAAAAAAAAAAGAAAAAAAAAAAGAGGTAAAAACTCATCTGCGTGTTTGCTCAGTGGCACTTTGCAACCCCACCTGCAAAAATGCAGGAAAAAAGAACAAAATTTCCTATAAAAATAGGGAATTGCAGGTTTTAGCCAAACGGGTTTTGAGGATGGGAGAATGAAGGAGCATCCGTTGGAAACAGGGAAGGATTTGCAGCATGTGAGAAAAAAAAATCCAAAAAAACAGTAATTTTGGGGGTGTTTTCCTTTTGATTGCCCTCAGAATGCTGGGAGACAGAGCAAACAGTTGCATGAGCATAGGCTGTATTGTAAGGGATGTGTTTCTGCTCTCACCTTCATTTCTGTCTCCCCGTTATGAAAAGCTTAGAAAACTTCTGGAAAAAAAAAATAAAAAGATTTGCAGGAAAATAATGCAACAGGGCTCAGCATGGACCTACTTTTTCATCCTCCTCAAATTCCTGCTTCCTGAAGGGTTTATTTACGGTGGCGGGAGGGAGGGAAAAAATGGTGAGGGGTGGAAAGAGCCGTGATGAATCCAGCTTTAAGCACAGCCGAAAACCCGACTGATTGATAAAGGGACAGAGAAACTCTCCCCATTTTTTTATTTTTTATTTTTTTAATAGATGAAAAATGGTGAGAAAAATACCGTGCTTACAGGAAAAATGACCAAAAAAAGCAAACAACACACACACACACAAATCCATTCTTCCCACTCGTCCTTTTGGGATGCAGCTGCTCCGGATCCGCCAGCAGGCGAGATTCCCGTGCTCCGGCGGCATCCGAGCATCCCGCATCCGAGCGGGGTGTCCCGACACCTCTGCTCTTTGTCCCGGTCAGGTCCCCCCATTTCGTACGTCCTTTGCTCTTCCCTTTCTCTCCGGAGGCAAATCCGGAGGCCAATCCATTCATATGATAACTCCATTCAAGCGCTGGCGGTTTTTTTGGGGATAGGACATTCTCCCACCCTGGCCTTGATAGCATGACCGGGGCTCAAAATTATCCCCCTGTCCCTGTGTAACGATTAACCCCTTCAGCCCTCCTAGTTCAAAAGCGCTCTTGCAGGCTTATTTCCTTCAAAAAAGAAAAAAAAAGAAAGAGAAAGAAAACAGAAAAAAACCTACATGCTACATTTATGCTACTTAAGGACAGAAATTACTAGATAAAGGACCCAAGTCCTTCCTGGAGCAGGTCTACCAATAAAGCCAAATTAAATGCATTTTGCCAAGGCTTCCCTACCAGAAAGATGCTCACTATTTATTTCAAGACATCGACGAAGGCAGAAGCCGTTGTTTCATTTAATAATTTGTTGCAATGACTTTCCAGCCTCAATGTTAAAAAATCTGACGAAAAAAAGTTGCTGTTTTTTCCCTGTTTTGAATTTCTCTGCCTTCTCCTTCTGATCATTTGTTCTTGTTATGCTTTTTGGGCTAGATTAGGAGCCCTCTGCACCCTTCTCTTCCGTAAATCACGGACACTGAGCAAGTTCCTCACGCTCAGACATTTCCTTCAGCCCTGTCATGGTCATGGCTCGCTTTTATTTATTTTTTCCTTATTACTCTGATTTTTCCCATAAAAAGTTTTGGATAATCAAAGGTCGCGGCACAAACCAGTCATGCTGATCACAGCGGGAAAAATCAGCTCCGTCCCATCAAGGGCGCACGCGGATTTTGGGGTCTATCCATGTCATGGGCGCTCAGATCGTGATGGCTGCTCTGCCAACAGCCCCTAATTCCTAGTCCTGCAATTAATTCACTTTTATAAGGCTTGATACGGAGCTTCTTAACTGTGTTATCTTTCGTGCTAGGAAATTCTCCCGGATATATAAAGACTCCCACAATTTTTCCTTATTGATGGCACGAGGCATTCAGCATGTCCCCTCAAATTATTTTAGCATTGGTATTTTTGTCCCTGGAAAAAAAAAAAAAAGTTTGATTTTAAGAAGCTATTTTTAAGAGAGCAAAGTATTTGCCATTAGAAAAAAATAACTTCCTGGAAAAAAAAAGTCGCCACGGTGCAAATGGCTCAGTGTGATTTAGGGTGGCCAACTGCTGCGAGCGTGAGAGACGTCCTCGGAGAAATTAGTGGAGAAGCACCCGATAGCCTGGAATGCTGCCATCCAAGCCCCTTTGTGGAGCCCAGGTAAATGAGCACGCCTGCAAAAAAATCCACATCTCAGTGCAACTCTCCAGAGAAGGCAAAACTCGAATCTTTGCTCCAGGCAGCTGCGGGACTGCCAATATTGGGCAAATCCCAATTTGGGGTAAGAAATCTGAATGCTGTAAAAGCCCAGACAGGTTGGAAATACTAGTGGGAGTGTACGGCGCTGTTGGGAACGGGCTGGGAATAAGCCGTGCTGGGAAAAGACCTGGATAGAGTGGGATGGGGTGGCAGCTCCTGGATGCCCTGATGAGGAGAAGGAGACTCTTTGCTCCGTCCTAGGGGCATCCCACGTCCTCAGGGACCTTTTGGCTCCCTGTGGCTCCCCTCTGCTCCGTGTCTCTCCCAAGCCTTGCCACGCTCCGGCTCCCTCCCCTCGCTCGCCTTCCCAGCCCTGCAATGTTTCCATGGAGTTTCTTGCCTCCCTGACCTTTCTCACCCCCTTCCCATCCCTGGAGCCTTCCCACCTCCTCCTCCGTCTTCTGCCCTGAATTACAAGAAGCCCAAACACCCCTGGAGCCTCAAATAGCTCCTTCGACAGCCCGGCACAGCTCCGCGACAGAGATCTTGGGCCGGGAAACAAGGGATCCGAAGGAAACGCATCCTCACCCTGCGCTCCGGGACTCCTACCCCCAAATATCCCACCCTACAACTAGGGGACATCACGGTTCTTTAAGTTGTTTCCACTATGTTATTTGTGTCCCGGTCTCTCCATGCACCGTTTGCTGCCCCAAAACCTTGGGATGTGCAATTCCGCTTGTCCCACCATGCAGACATCACGAGAGCCTCAAACTGAGCAGAAAAGATTAGCGCTTTGTGCCTGCCTTTTCTCATCAGTGTTTTTGAGAGAGGGGCTTTTTTTTTATTATTATTATTTTGCTTTAGATGTTTCATTTTCTGAGAAAAAAAAAAAAGAAAGAAAGCCTCGTAATTTTTTTTTTCCGCAGAAATATTTTATTTGGCATGTTTTATTTTGTTTTCCCATTATTTCCTGGCATTTCGATCTCACCACGGGTTATGCACGTCCCCTCCATGTTGTCTTACATGACACCAGGCAGGGTCTGGCAGGATCAGGGCGATGATTTTTATTTTTAAAACCCAAAGTGCGGCTTTTTGTTAGCACTGATTGAGCAAACAGGCTTTCTTCCTACATCAAAGTAGCTCCTGCTCCCGGTATGCTGAAAAGGGGTGACCCTCTGGGCAGTCCTTCGAGGCATTACCGCTCCTGGTGCATGACAAAACAGGATAAAATTAAAGAATACGGAAAGTTCACAGTGACAATCTGCAGGTGCTGAGCAAAATAATAAATAATAATAAAAAGAAATGGCAATTAGGAGATGGTCAAAGCCAGCCCTGGCTTTGCACAGGAATTGCCAGAAATTGATGCTTTGTCCTTATTTTCTGGCCCAATTCTGGCATTTCCCACAAGGTGGAAATCCCCCGTGCCTGCAGGATTTGGCTGCAATTTTGCTGTTCACTCATGTTTCTTTCCAAAAGTCTTTCCAAATTTCCCAAACTGGCAGATGCCGATGGTCCTGGTGCATCTCTCCCGATAGGTCCTTGGTGCCTCCAGCCCCACGGCTGATCGACCTCCCTTGGATCCAGCGGCAGATCCCGGACGGAGCGTCTACCCTTCGCCGCTTTTGTGCCGGCCAAGCTGCTGCTTTCCGCCCCAAAACCCCAACCCTGGGGGTCACACGTTGAATAAACATCTATTTTTTCTATCTTTAAGGATAAACATCCTCCTGTGGAGAAGGAGGCTGAAAGCCAGGCGCCTTTCCCCCAGATACACGGAGGCCAGGGAAAACCAGGCTCTGCTGCACCGTTTCGCCCCGCGAATTCAGAAAGGTCGCGGGCGGCTATTCAGCACGGCCCCGGATTAAATGCTGGGATACAAATAACTGACCCATCCCGGCCCCACCTGCCTCAGATGACAGCAAACGATTCCTGCTTGTCCCCCCTCCTCTCAGGGAGCTTTTCCCAGCTCCTTTCCCAGAGCTCCGTTGCTTAATTCCCTCTGCCGATCGCGGTCCGGGAATTTAATCATCGATGTGAAAGGCACCGTGGCAGGGAGGGAGCCGCGCTGGGAGCCTTTGAAGTTGCGATAGGGAAGGATGGGACCTCCCGGGGACGGGGGCTGCTCCCTCTGACCCTTCCCTCCCTGCGGGCGCTCGGCAAAGCGGTGGAGGGAGACGATGGAGCAATTAGAGCAAGGACCGCGGTGGGTTATCAATTAGCGCGGGAGCCCGGAGCCCCCGACCGCTCTCCTGGAGGATGGGGCGTCCCCCACTGCGCTTCAGGCCCCTCCGTTGGGTGTTGGTGACTCCCGCAAACACGATTCCCCACAACACCCCAGCCTCTATTTGCATGGATTTAACAAACCCCTGCAGCATCCGTGATCCCCGGCGTGTGCCGGGAAGGATTTCTAAGCAATAATTCTCTTTTTTAAGCAATACCAAAGGTGTATGGATCCAGGAAAAAAAAATACACATACCACCCTACCTCACCCATCTCAAGTACTGTTTAGAGTTTGGTTGGTGATACAAACATAAAAACCTAGCGGTCCTGGATGATCATCTTGCAAGGGATCACAACGTGCCAATTTGCACATTGCAAGTTTTTTATAAAGCAGCGAGCTAAGCCCGCCTTGAGCGAGCTCAAAATACGGGCTTGCACCAGGGGAAGAGACCTGCCTGCTGCTCGGAGCTTCCATGCGAATGGACAATCGGGCCTGACAGCTTTTCCATCAGCGCAAGAATTCCTCCTGACACCTCCTGGTGCTTGGGCTCAATGCGCCGAGCTGAGGCCAAGACACGGCGTAGGGAGAATCAAAATGGTGCTCAGGAAGACAAAATGGAGCTTGTCGCTTGAGACTGATAGGGGCAGACAGGCCATAACATCAAACAGAATCGCCCCGCTCTACACAGGGAGGTCTCCCAAACCAATACGGTGGGGGAATTGCTTTAAAAGCAGTTGCAGGCCCTTTTCCACCTGATAGCCCTTGCGTTTTCCGTGTTTGTGTGGGGAAGCAGGAGTTCACGTGGACCCGGGCTTTGGGGCCTGGAGGTGTTTCCCCAGATGGTCATCCGGGGTGTGAGTCCATGGATGGGGTGGCTCTTGCATTTGTTCAGTGTGGGCTGCTCCCTACCTGGACCCTGCATGGACGTGTGTTGCTCAACAGGACCTCATAGAGAGCAGCCTGCTCTGCCATAACATAAACGCAAGAGCTCTGGGACAGGGAACACCTTTCTACTTGCCCACTTTCCTTGCACTGAGCTTAAGATGTAGGGTTTGGTGGAAACACTTCCCAAATAATGATGGAAGAGCTTTCTTAACTCTCCTCCTGCTCAAAGGCATGGACAATGTCCTGCTGCAAGGGATGCATGCTAGTCTAAGGGATCTGTGCACCAGAACAGCTGGAAGCAGGGAGGTCTTTGCTCCATATGGAGGTGTGAGGGACACCCATGTCATCCACATGGTGGGATGGGGGTGAGCAAAGGGCTCCCCACCCAGGAGCAGGAGATCCATCGCCTGGGGCTCACTGCTCCCATGCAGTACAAGAGTTTGCAGAGCTTTGGGGACCAGAGCAGTGTCCTCAAGTGGGAGGTCCCCTGGGGAGATCTCAGCACCGTTGTGCACGGTGCAATGCAACCCTGGTGTGCGCAGGCTCCTCAAGACTCCCAGAAAGTCTTTTCTTGCAGCAAGCTGTGACTGTGCCCACCTCTGAATATCCCAGCGTGGGAAAGAGGGTGCAGAAACCATGGGGAGGGGACGTGGGCTCTGCAGGAGGGTCCCCTGCGCACCGGAGGGTCACCGGGACCACGCTCCCACACTAGGAGCGGGGAAACTCCCGGCCCCGGCTCCCGCTGGGCGAATTACCCAGGGAAAATAGGCAGAAAATCTTCAGATTAACAATAACAAATAAAAATGGATTTGAGATCGCCAAGGTAATTACTCCGTGCTGAGGGCGAGGGGCCTCCTTAGCAGGCGGAGCAGCCCCTTGCAGGGAGCAGAGGGGCTCAGCCCGCTGCCGGGCCAATGAAGCCACGCCAGAAACCCTGGAAATTCTTTCAAATGGTTCCGCTAACATTAATAAATGCCTCAAAAGCTCCTAATCTGCTCTGTCAGGAGCATGACGTCCGGGTGTTTCGCAGCCAGCTCACGTCCCTGCTTCTTTCTCCCGCCCCCCTTCTCCTTCCCCGCCTGGTAATAGCACGCGGAGGTGGCACCCGGTTCCTCCAGCTGCCCGGACTCGCATTTTGCTGCATCTCAGCCCTTGCTCTGGCTGCAACCTGCCGTTATGACAAGCCACATCTGCCCCGTGACAATCCGTGCACTGGCAGCAAATTTGCTGCAGACCCTGGAGCTCCCATGCAGAAGAGCCTGGGAGCCCGTAGCTCGTTCATGAGCTCCAGCCACCCAAGTGTCCTTGGGTACCAGAGCGGGTTCTCTGGCATCCCACTACCAAGACCTTGGCATGGAGCTAATGGGCATCCCACAAAGCGGATTAGAGCTGCAGGTAGTTCACCCCATGCACGCGGTGATGCCGACACCACGCTGGTTTCAATAGGGACTTCTTGAGTGTCTTCAAAGGTGAACCCTGAGGTTCCTGGGCTTCCAGGGGACACCAAGGCTTTTGAAGGGGGTGCCTTTGATGGGCTCCTCATCTCCAGTCTCACTGGTGTCATGTTAGCTGGGATGGCAGGGAGTCATTTTGTGGCAGGTGCTACTCTGCTTAATTACCGCTGCTTTTGGAGTGCAGATTCAGCTGCCTTGAGCTGAAGGGCTTGGCAGAGGATGAGGATTATCCATGTGAGAAGGGCTTGGCCGCATCGTGTTGGTCCAGGATGGGCAGGACCAGTGGAGAACCTCATCCACGCTCAGCTCTCGTGTCCTGTTGAGCATCCGTGCGTGCTGTGCTGGAATAGGGTGGCAGCATGTGTCTTGGTGTCACAGCCTCCTGGGGACACAGGCACAGAGGACAAGCATGCCATGCTCAGGGAGGGACAGGTGGGCATGCAAGGAGGGGTGGCTCGAGGTGGGGTGGCTCCTTGCTCCTCGGTGACAGGCGACAAGCTTCCTAACACGATGTTTTTGCTCCTGTGTTTTCCAGTGAACTTGCTAGACACATCAACGATGCCAGGGGACTGGGGCTGGCTCACTTACCCATCACACGGAGTAAGTATGAAGTGGCTCTCAGCACTCTGGGGCCTCCACAGGGACAGGCCACCACTGACCCATGTGACCAGGGAGAGTGGACAACCCCTCAGGCCTGGTCTGGTGGTTTTTGGGTCAGTGCTGAGGACCAGAGAGGACCTCATCTGTTGGTAGGTCCCCATAAGACACGAGGACCAAGTGCAGCGTGTTTTGCTGCATGCAAAAATGTGCAAGATTGGGGTGCCCAGCAAGTACTGGTGGTTGTGCTGGTTTTTCACGTCCACTCTTTTCCAGCCCCCACTTCTGAAATAAACACTCCTAATCTTTTCAATTCCGTCACCTACCGAAATCTTCCCAGGCCTCTAATCATTTTCATTGATCTGTTGCCTGAGACTTGCATCCCCTGCATGGTCTATTCGAGCAGGAGTGATCAGAATTGTGAATTCATAATAATAACGGTGATGAGATTTATATCAATTATTGTCGTATATGTGTATGCATTAAATTATTAGCTCGGCTCTAATTTTAGCATTTAGCTGTTGCAATGATGATTGTCCTGGAAACACTTGCAGAGAAGAGGTCAGGGACAACCACGGAGCTCATATGAGGTGATCTCCTGCATAAATACAGGCCAGCAGACCTGTCAGTTAACTTACGTTTGATAAAAGCAGAGCTTTTAGAAAAAAAAAAAAAAAAAAGAGTTCTCGATTTCAAAATTGCTAGGGATGGCAAATCCTCTGCATCCCAGAGCGAGTTGTTCCAAGCTGCTCGCAGATCGCTGCTGAAAAAACACGGCTTATCTGCAGTGCGAATTTACCCAGCTTTGGTTCCTGGCTGCTGAATCCTGCTCTGCCTTTGCCTGCTGGGTGGGAAGGATGTCGGCAGAGCGAGTTCTCCACGTGGGCACGCGCGGGCTGCAAGCGGGTACAAGGGCCGGGGTGTCCTGCAACCAGGCACGGTGCCATTGCAGCTGCAGCTGAGCCTCGCTGCGACCGCTTGCAGAGCCCTGATGTTTTCATCACACCTGTGCATGAAGAAGGCATTTCTCAGGATCCGCCGTGGCCAGCAAGGATGGAGGAGCAGTGCTCCAACAGGGACCCTCCAGCCCCGCGGAGGGTCAAGCCGTCAGGGAGGCCGAGCGTGGCCTGTTGTGACATTTCCTCTCAATGGATAATTAACCCGGGGGTAATTGGCCATAATAGCCCCTCGGGGCAGGGGAGGGAGGGGGTCTAATCGTGCGCCCCTCGTCTCCACCCCCACGACGCGTGCAGGGAGCCGAAGGGTCACTGGGAGCATCCCCGTCCCATGGGCTCTGCCTTTGCTCAATTATAACTTCAAAGAGCTCCCAGGAGCAATGCAGACGGCTCCATCCCCGGGACAATTCCCTGGGCACCGATAATTAAACTCTTATCCAGGCTGCCAAAGGGGCTGCTCTGTCCCCTTGTGCGTCTCTGGTTTGCCAGAGCTCTCCCCCAAAACGCCCCAGTGCCCCAATGCCCTTTTCGTCCCCTCTCCTTGCCTGGCAATGACCCACAGGAGGCAGCTCGGCCCCCTCTGCTAATTGCTTTTCTATCATCTAATTAAAACAGTGATGAGATAAGTCAACATATTATTAATAATTATTTTTTTGCCTACTTCGATTTGCAAATGGGAAATGCTCCCCTGAGCACTGGGAAACGGTGCTACCATGATCCCAGTGACCTGGTGAGCGTAGGGAGCTGGTGGGCACCCGTTACCCTATCCTTGGCACGCTTGGCTTTGGCTTCACTCCAGGAGCATGGAGAAAGACCTTGGAGGTGATTCTTGCACTTCCCATGGAGATATCAGGGCTCTCCTGCCTGCCTGGGGCCGTGTTTGCTGTTGCCCCTCACTTTGGTGGTATCCTTGGTGTCATGGCCTTGGGTTTCCTCACTTAAATGGAGACCCTCTGCCTAGGAGAATACCAGCACATTACAGAGCAAGCTGTGGCAAAACTCATTTCCATTAAAAAAAATATGTTGGTAGTAACAGAACATCCGAAAATAAAGATTTAAACTAGTAATTGAAATAAAAGCTCATCCCGCAGTGCTTGTTCAGCGGGTTATTGCTAATTCCCCAGGCTCTGGTCACTACCAGGAGTTAATCACCTGCAGTAAAGCTCAGGGTAGTTAACTGCCTAACAAATCCCTCGTTAGCCATCGCAGGGACGGATTTCATGGGCATTACCTCTATTAAACACCCCCCTTTCCCCACCTAGTGATTTATAGCAGCAATATCGTCCTTTCTCTTTCCCCCTCGCAGCGGCGTGAGGGACCAGACAGCTCCTGGGGAGGGACAAGCTTAGAGATGCTCTCGGAAAGCAGGAAAGTGCTAGAGGTTCCAGGAGTAGTAAAAGCTTTGCTGTGTCCGACAGACACAGCAAACCCTCCCAGAAGCCATCCTTGCACTTGGTCCTGCAAAATAAAGTGGCTGAGAGCCTTCCTCAGTGGAAAGGAATTTCTCCTTGAATGTTCGTTCCCCTCCACTTCTCCTCCTCCTCCTTCCCACCTTGCACCACCCCCAGGCCCAGAGAGACTTTTAAGACCTTGCTCAGATGCCCAGATATCTGGTGTTTGCATCTTTTGCGTGTCATAATCTGGCAACTTTTATATAAATAATATATGTATATATGTATGTATGTATATAACTCATGTTGACTTTAACTTAAGCTATTAGAGCAGCCCCTGCATACAGATGAAATCGTGCCCTGGCCCCACGCATGCACGTTAATTATGATGTCCTCATTTCTTTCTCGCTAGGGGATCTTATCGCAGTGACAAGGGCCGAGCCGAGCTGCGGTTAATAAAAGTCACTTCACACCGGCAACCGGGAGCAGGCAGGTGTGAGCGGGGACGGGAGCACCTGGGGTGCTTGCGCTCCCAAGCCGATCGCATCATGCAAAGTCAAAGCTGCCAATGGTCAGAGACTCCCCTCCCTGGGAAGGAGCTTGCTGCAAGAGCCTAGAATAAAGGCAAAGGGAAAAACCGTGGAGGTCATGGTGGTTCCTAAGCCACCATGGTCCCCTGGTACCAAATGGGACCTGCCCTGTGGAGAGGGATGGTCCTCTGTGGTGCTGTTTGGGACTCAAATGGAGGTGATGGGACCTCAGGTTGGTAGGACTTGTTGTCAGGGAAATTTGAGCTCAGATGGCCTTCAGGCATCTCCACCCATGGCACAGCACTCATCCTACTTGGCTAACTAGAGGGACACGGTATTGAGGCTGGTTGTAGACCACGAACCCGCGGTGGAAGGAGGAGATGACAGGGAAGGTGTTTTGTGCAAAAGTGGAAAGCTTGAACAAGAAATGCTCCAAGTACAAAACTCTCCCAGTCCTTCCCTGGGTTTGACGTTGATTGTTGCTCATCCTTGGAGATGAACATTTCACCCCCTACTTTTTGTTCCAGGGGTAAAGGAGATGCTGCACTCACGAGCATCATTCCTTTTGCCAGGTTTGGGGTAGAAACGAATGTTTCTGGGTGCAGGACAACTGAAACAAGCCACATCATCCAGCTAGTAAGATATTGCTGGCCACGCTGCGAGTTCCTTCGGGCTTGCTGGAGAGCCCTGAGCCCACCGACCTCGCAGCAGGGGACACAGCATCCCTGCCCACCGCGCTCTGCTCTGCCATCCCGCCGCGCATCCTTCCCAGCACGTGGTTCTGCCTCATTTCCCGGAGGGAGGATCCATCAGGGAAAAGACAGGAAGCAGATGTTGCATTAATTTGTGCTCAATTAATTGTGACGATGACTTGAACACTCTCCGCCGCGTCCACGCCGGAGCTGGAGACGGGCCAGCTCCCGAGTGCACGGAGGAGAAAGGAGGTGTCGGAGCGTGTGCTGGGTGTCAAAGTGTGTTTTCCTGCACTTCCCCAAAGGGCTTCTCTCTGCATGGCTCTTCCCAGAGATCAGAAATTTCCACATCTTCTGCCTGACGTGCATGGGGTGTGGAGTGGGTCATAAGGAGCAGGTCCTATAGGGTCTGCCCAATGCCGGGGCAAGCCCAGGTATTTCTGAATTCATGGAGTTTTTTTTGTTTGCTTTCTTTTGTTTTTGTTTTTGCTTTTTTTTAAATTAGAAATGATTTTTTTCCTCCCACAAGCAGCTTGTCTCTCCTATCACTTGCTGAATGTGCTTCCCCTGCGGAATGCACCTGAAGCTGCAGCCCCTTCCAAGCTTCTGCAAGCTCTTGAAGAGTGAGAAGCAGAGGTTTGTCCTAAAGGCAAAACACCAGGGGAGTCCCCCCAGGTGATTATTTCCCTATGGCCAATGCTGGTGGCGATCCCATGTTCAGATGCAGCTAGAGGCACTGGGAATTTGTCCCAAGGTGGATGATAGCCCATACTCCTGCATTGCCTGTGCTCACTGTGCTCTTTGAGGCTACTTGGAATGACCTACTCTCTCTCTGTTCCACAGTGGGATTCAATCAATGAAATGGATGAGTTCTTCAGCCCTATCCACACCTACCAGGTCTGCAATGTCATGACCCCCAACCAGAACAACTGGCTACGGACCAACTGGGTTCAACGGGATGGTGCCCGGCGGGTCTATGCAGAGATTAAGTTCACGTTGCGGGACTGCAATAGCATGCCGGGTGTGCTGGGCACCTGCAAGGAGACTTTCAACCTCTACTACCTGGAGTCGGACCGTGACCTGGGCACCAGCACGCGGGAGAGCCAGTTTCTGAAGATTGACACCATTGCAGCAGATGAGAGCTTCACCAGCGTGGACCTGGGCGTTAGGCGGCTCAAGTTGAACACGGAGGTGCGGGGCGTGGGGCCATTGAGCAAGAGGGGTTTCTACTTGGCCTTCCAGGACATAGGTGCTTGCATCGCCATCGTTTCGGTGCGGGTGTACTACAAGAAGTGTCCTGCAATGGTGAGGAACTTGGCATCCTTCTCCGAGGCTGTCACTGGCGCTGACTCGTCCTCCTTGGTGGAAGTGAGAGGAGAGTGTGTAGGCCATTCGGAGGAGAGGGACACCCCCAAAATGTACTGCAGTGCCGAGGGGGAATGGTTGGTGCCCATCGGGAAGTGTGTGTGCAGTGCTGGCTAGAGCCGTGGGATTCCTGCGCGGGTGAGCCCCTGCGTCTTGCTATGGGGGTTTGCAAGGGGAGGGCAGGATGCAGAGATGTTCTTGGCCTTTTGCAGGAGGAAGGCTGGAGGATGGAGACCTCCTTGCAAGAACTTGGAGAACTAGAATGAACTGGTAGGACCATGGCAGAGACCAGTATTGTTTCCTTGGCCTGGGGATGGTGTTTGTTTGCTTGTGTGTCTCCTGCTAGCAAAGAAGTCCACGTAGCATCTGAAAGCATCTTGTGGACATGTGCCTAGTGCACAGAGCATGGCACTGGAACGGGGGCCTGGCTTTGGGATGAGGGCTGCCTTGGGTACGAGAAGACATTTTACCCCACCACGATGCTCATGGCCCCGAGGTGCCAGCTGTGCCCCCAGGCTGCAATTCCTCTTGTGCTCCTGAAAGGAAAAGAAAGGAAAACAGCTGGGCTCTCTCATGTCCTCCATAGCTCTCTTCTCTTTGGCAGCAAAAAAATAAAACAAAAAGAGGAACTGAGCTCTATAAAACAAGGTTATCGCATTCATCCATCATCCTCCCCTTCCCCGGGGTGGCTCCCATGCGGAGGCGAGGAGAGCCTTCCCTGAGACCCTCCGTGCCGCAGGATGGGCTCCAGGCTGCCAACTGTACAAACGGTGATAAGGAAGCGGGGTGACCAGGGTGACCGTGTACCGGGCTCCGCTGCTCGGTGTGTACAGAGCTCGGTGCCGGGGGAGCCCCGGGAGAGCCCACCACGCATCCTTGTTTGCTTCTGGTGTCTTCATGGAAGGCGTCCTGCCTCTGCAAACAAGTGTGCGGGACCGTTGTTTGCATTTCATAGAAACGTTAAGCAAAGCGTTTGTCTTAGAGGGGCTTGGTGCAAGGTTATAACGTCCGACGGCAGGGCTGGAAGAGATCCAGGTGCCGTTGGGACCAGCGCTGGCCCCTGAGAGCCCCGAGCTGCACAGGACTGGAAGGATAGGCAGAATAAACGCTTCTATCTGAAAGTCCTTCTGCCGGTGACCATCGATTTTAAAGTCATCCTGCGACTAAGATGTGCATAGTGTGGGATGAGATGTGGTTCAACCAAATGGGATGGATACAGGCTAGTCCTGGTGGTCCTTAATTCTTTAGCCTGGAGAAGAGGAGGCTCAGGGGAGACCTTATTGCTCTCTACAACTATCCAAAAGGAGTTTGTAGTGAGGTGGGGCTCGATCTCTTCTCCAAAATAACTACGAACAGGACAAGAGGAAATGGCCTCAAGTTGCACCGGGGGAAGTTCAGGTTACATATTAGGGGAGTTTTCTACACAGAAAGAGTGATGAAGCATTGGAACAGTCTGTCCAGGGAAGTGGTGGAGTCACCATCCCTGGCAGTGTTCAAGAAACGTGTAGATGAGGCACTTAGGAACATGGTGGTGGTGAATTTATGGCTGGACTCGATCCTGAAGGTCTTTTCCAGCCATAATAATTCTATTCTAGTGCATGTAGATGAACTCAGACCTGCACTGTTCAGCCATCCATACCCTTGGGTGAGGCTTCCCAAAGGTATTTGAGCCAGAAACGAAGTTTTTTCCTTGTCCTCAGAGGGAAAGGTTGAGGGTCATCTCTTCCTTCTGTCTACCCCATCACATTTAACATCATGGAGGAGCAGGAAGAGTTTGATAGGCCAGCATCAAACAAGCAGGGGCAACACCTCCTCACCAGCATCTCCTTTGGCAAGTGGGTGTGAGCCAGAGTATTTATATATATATATTTATATATATTTACACACAAAAGCAAACAGATACAAATCTCTGCTCTAAGCTTCTTGTGCTTGATTGGGGCAGAGTTCATTTTTCACGGTGAAAAGTGCCTTTCCGGGATGATTTATAACCCTGGCGAATCTGTCGGAATTGGAAATTAGCCGTTTTAATTGTCAGGCAGACAAAAGCGGGATTCCAGTGGCTGTCTCCCCAGTAATTTTTCATTCTCCGTCACTGGGATGAGATGATATAAATCACTTCTTGTGGCCCTAATAATCTTTCTATAAATATCAGGGAAATTCTTTTTTTTTTTCCCTTGGGTGAAAAAAAAATTAAAGAGAAGATACTTTGCCTTTATGGTCATGTTTAAAATGTGATTCCAAATTAATTTCCTTTGCCTTTCACAGCCAGATGCCTTATTTGTCAAAGCTAAAGATGTTTGAACAGTGGAGGTTTCTCCCCCTCCTTTTTAGTGCTCATTTTTCTAAGGACCTGCCAGACTGATGGAAGACAGCCCAGGAAACCAGAGCATGGCCAAAGTTGTTCCAAGCAATCCGAAGCAAAAGCAAGGCTGTGCCATGGAGTTATGATGTTGGGATGAGTTTGGATGTGATGAAGGACATGTGGGTATCCAGTAGACTGCATGATCTCTCATCTCCTCTGCTCTCTGCAGTCCCCTGGACATCACTGCTTGGGCTGGTGGCATCCACATATTTTTTCTTGCTGTGATGTCCCTATGCTTGCCATAAGAGAGGTTTTCCACAGGCTTAGAGGGTGCCAGATCTCAGCCAACAATGGCCACCAGAATTGGGACCACACCAAGGACAGTGTCAGCAATTCTTTTTTTGTATATAGTCATAGCACAGGCCAAAAAGAGACATATTTCTATGTGATCAGAGCAATTAGCTAGATGAAAAAGGAGAGCATTTAACTCCAAGACAAGTCCCATGGTCCTGCTTCTGCAGGAACAAGGAAACCCACAAATCACCTCCTAAAACGTTCTTCAAGTCCTTCCCTTGGCTGGGCTGCATCGTGGTTGTGGCTGTGTTGGGCACTGGCCACCAGGGCTGTTTTTCTGACATATTTGTCACCAGCTATCAATGAGCAGTGCCGGACAGCTGGGTTAAAATCTGTTTAGCTGATAGTGAGTTAAATATGTACGGAGAGTCATCCCGGGCCATCGGGAATAGTGTCACGGCTGCAGATCACGAGTGCTGCTGTCGAGGAGCTGACACAAATCCATTCATCCAGGCAGCAGGGAAATGTCCAGGATGCAGAACCCCCCAGGAAACATTTTCTTTAATGAATAAATTAAAAAAAGGGTATAATGGGAGCGATAGCCCCAAGATCAGAGCAAGAAGATCAGCCTTTGGCAGAAAAGCCATTCCCAATGAATTCAGCAATATTCCTTCACTCCTCTATATCCATGACTTTTTGGAGCTTGTGGACCTTTTCCTCCACAGTTTGGGAGCAGGCTCTTTAGTGTCTGGGTGTCCTGGTTGCTGCTGCACTCCGTGGTGCTTGGGGGCTTCATGGGGATGTTGACTTTAGCAGGAGAACGTTGGTGAGAGAGCAACCATGAGCCGGTCCCTCTCCTTGCACACGACTGTGGGTGTTTAGTAACTGGAAATGAGGATGAGCACTGGCTGAAAGGGCTTCCCTTAACCCCATAAAAGGTAGATAAACTGCTTAAACTGGAAGAAAGTGACTTGTGTAAGGCAGACCATGTCCTCTGGACAAGGAGAGGGGAGGCAGGTTGTGGTTTGCAGGACTCTCTCACCTCCAGCTCCTCAAATTAAGGAGATACGGAGGAGTGGGACAGTTGGATACTCCTCCCAGGCACCTCTGCTACCGTTTTCTCTTGTGCCTCCTGTGACACACGGCTGGTGGAAATGGATCTGGGAAGTCTGGTTAGCAATCTGGAAGCCAGTTAATTTTTTCCAGTTGGTGGGCTTCATGCTGATGAACCAATCAGCAAATTTAATGTACCTTAAACCTTCCTTGTGGGCAACTTTAATCACGCAATTAAAGCACCACAGCATTGCTAATTAAGAGGAGAAAATACCCGACTTGGTAATTATGTGCCTGTGAATACAGTTTTACATCCATAGACATTTAGGAAGCCAGTCAGGAGGGAGGAATCCCTGTCCTGTCCAAATGGCAGGGCAGAGGGGGAGCAGCGCTTGCAACATGGATGGAGGAGGTCCAGCTGCTCCGGAGGAGTCAGCTCCGTTTCCTTCAACACAGGATGGATGGAGAAGAAGGGTTCAAGGAGGAGGAGAGATGGGCCAAGGGATTGAGGGAGCCGGTGAGAGCCATGCAGCATTCCCTTCCGTTCCCAAATTCCTTATGTCTTTTCCTAACTATTTTTCCCCCTATACTTCTAGGAGAATCACAACAGCAACTACAGCTCCTTATGTTGTGTTTTCACATGATCCAGCCTATCTAGGCTGCTCTGCTGGAAGCAGGACACTGGTCTTGGCAGGCTGATTCCAAGGAAAATCCCCCTTTCCCAGCTCTGCATGGGAGGCATAGGTCCCCCTATCACTTTGACTGGGATCTATACATGGATTCTTGTCCATCAGCAGGGTTCAGAGCTGGGATTTCAGGTCACCCATCATCAGGCTATTTTGCACAGGTCTCCCCCTCCTCTGTGTCCCATCTAGATGTGTGCACCAGCAGCTGTGCATCAAGGTACCTTGTCATCACAAGGCCAGACAAGCGTGTTGCGATGCATTTAACATTGCTTTGAAAATCTATCTGGATTTCCAGGGTCTTCTCACAGATCCCAGTGTGCCAGCTTGGAGCCCACCTTGGTGTCTGTGTTGCACCTCCGTGATCCAGAGCTAGACCAACCTGGGTACTCACCATGGAGACCTTCCGCAGGGAGCGATCCAAGCTGGATCCCAGGATTCAAGGTCTCTCTGGTATCTCAGGTTCCCATTTACAGTCCCAGAATTAACTGCAAGTTATTCAGTTGGGATCCCAGGTTAGCTGCACTGTGCACGCAGAGCCAGCGTAGCTCAATGAGGGTGCTGGAGAAAGCAGGGTGGAGGACAAGATTATCTCAGCATGTCCAAGACTTTCTCCTCTAAAATTCAAGCAAGTGGCCTATTGCATTTACTGTGAAAAAGAAAACAAACCCCCCAAATTCAACAACATAGTACTACATCTTTAGTTTTCTGCTTAGGATCATACAAAAGGGATAGAGATGATTGCAAAGCTGCTCTTTACCCACAAATAGAACAACATATTTATTTGTCTGTAGCTGAATATGTTTTACTGTTTGCCACTTTTCCTCTGGGCTTCAAATGTTTAGCCACAGGTGAAGGGTGAATCTGATGCTTGGCTGGAGTTCAGCATATTGATGACAATGAAAAAAAATTCCTTTATGGAAAGGTCTGTGCGGTTCTCCTAAAAGAAAAGAGCCAAAGAGTCATTGGAACATTATAGATGGATCTTCTCAAAGACCTTCGCCAATTCTGAAATATCTGCTTCTGGTTTGAATCCTTCTTTTCTGCCAAATTTGGGCATTCCAAATTTGCAGAAGCACTTATGGTGGAGATGGTGCAGTGCAATGGGCGTTTGGGGATCCTAAATTCAGTCCTAACCCCATTCAGAGGCTTAAGGCAGCCTCCCTGCCTGGGAAGATGCTCCTCCTCCTCACAGAGCAGAAAGTTTTCCATGCGGAAAACTTGTCCAACCCAAGATCCAGATGGTGTGAGGGCTTGCACCCCCCTCCAGAGGAGCATGCTGGTTCCAGCAGGACCTGGGATTAAGCTCTTGCTGTTTCCTACCTCCTTTCTTCCCTTGTATCTCATGCATCTTTGCTTCCCTAAGTCTTGCAGGAGGGATCTAGGTTTTCCTCCACCCAATACATCAGTTGCATGGAGTCATTTGCAGCACGCTGGGGACACTGGAGTCCCTTTGGCACTCTGTGTTCATGCCTGGCCTTTCCCAGCTCTCTGACTTTGAGGAATTGAGGGTGGAGGGCTGCATGCAAGGCAGGGTCCTGGTGGCTTTACTGAGCTCTGAGCCTGCCTGGCTCACTTCCATCTCCTCCTCGACACTTCAATCTGACAGGGCCAGGAGGAGAGGAGGGGAGCCGGCATCTGGGAATGAGCTCAGTGCTAGATTTAGTCCCCAGTGCCTTGCTAATCCCTGGAAGACCTGCCTCCAAGGATGGCTGCCCAGCCTGGCAGCTGGCGTGGACCTGCCTCTGCTAGAGACTTATCAGCTTTGCTGCTGGGAGCTGATATCCAGCACTGGCTGCTCCATTGCAGAGACGAGAGTGTGGCTTCAGCTCCAGGGAGCCAGGGCTGCCCCGCAGCGGTGTCACCTGCAGCCTCACAGCCATGTCCTGCTATGTCCCTGTGGTACCTTGGATGCAGCCCTTGGTGCTCCTTGGGTCTGTGCCGCGGCTCGGACGCAGCAGCGTGGCTCCTTCCCGGCTCACATCTCCTCGACAGGTTCATCCATCACTTCCCCAGCCCTGCCAACTTGTCAGCAGATGTTGTCCTGTCCCCAGAGGACGAAGAAGGAGGGAAACAAATGGACCGAGCTACAGATGGCTGGCAAAGCCCTCCCTGCGCTTGCTGGGTTTAGAGACCAGCCTGCTGCTCCAGGACCTCCTGGGCAGGGAATGCCTGCAAGGATGGGGCTGCTTGAGCAGGACAGGGACCCCGGGAGCATCAACACCAAGAGGTGCTCTGCAACAGGTTCAGGGTATGGTGTAGCCATGGCAGTAGAGCCCAGTAGCTTTCGGACCTGTTATGTTTGCCTGAACTTGTCTTTTCAGCCAGTTTTCTGCTGGTTTTGCTCTTCCCAGAGCTACCCTAAGAGGTCCTGGTCTCTGCAACCCAGCTGACTGCCCTGCTCCAACCCAGCTTTTCTCCAGGCCCTCTTACATACTTGGCTCCAAACAGCTCTGCCCTGGTGCACGAGCTCACTCGTAATTCATCATTTAGCATAATTTTCCCCTTGACTGCATCTGAAATAATTGTGAATCATTGCTACAGGTAATTAACGCTTCTTTGCGACATTAAATGCTAAATGATTACAGCGACTCGCTGAAAATCTGCTGTGCTCCACGCGCCCACCCTTCCTGCCAGCCGGTTGCTCTCCCAGGCAGATAAAGCGGAGCCGTGTCTGGGATAGCACTGATTTCTCTGCCCTTAATTAAACACCAGAGCGGGGATCAGCTCTGGTGCCTCTTGCATTGGAAGTTCCTAGTCCTTGCAGTGGTGAAGATGATGGTGGCTGGCAGGGCCCAAGGTGTTGCCATTGGTGCTGAGCTGAAGAACACAAATCCTGGCATGCAATGTGGGGAATAACCCCAGTTCAAAGGCTGGAACTGAATAGCTTGGAAATGAGGGGTTTCGGGGACCTTGTGGAGGAGCCGAGATTTAGGAACAGGCTCCAAAGCCTGTTGCTTTTTGCATGCTGCTACCATGCAGCATATGTGTCCTGTTGGAAATGGTACTCTGCTTTTAAAGTGGCTCTCCTTGCAAAAACACCTGAGAAATCAGTGCAGAAACACCCCCAGAAATTGGACATGGATTTTGAAGCGTCCAACACACCAAGTGCTTATGCAGCGATCCGTGCGGCCAGCCACAGTGAGGAGGGGAGAGCTGGTGATAGAAAAACAAATCGGCACCTGGAAACCAAGCAAGGAGGTACTTGGACCATCAAGGAAGCTGGATCGTAGGGAAAAACCTTTCAACATGCTTGGAAGCAAAAATTGAGGCTGTTCACGTCACTGGCCACTGGGGTAAAAGCAGGAACATGAAGGTACCGCCGCTTCAGTAGGGAAAAAGCAATGAGCCAGAGGCAGGAGCAGTGCTGGAAATGCAGGAGCTGCTCCTGGAGGTGATGGATGAATGCGGGGACCCAGGAAGCTACAGTCGTTTCTCTCTTATTTGAGCCTGCCACTCTTGGGCACATCCCTGTCCACCTCGCTCCCTCCGTGGGGAACATCCAGGCCGGATGAGCTGCCGACTTGCAGCAAGAAAGCACTAGATAGATGATAGGGATAGATGATGGGGAAATTGGGGTGCATCTCTGTGCTGGGAAGGGGGTTGCAGCGCCGTAGGATGATCCCAGCCCTGGCACATCCCCCTGACCTCTGCCCGTTCCCTTCTCCACAGCCTGCGAGCTGGGCTTTTACAAGTCGGCGCCCGGGGATCAGCTGTGCGCCAAGTGCCCCTCGCACAGCCACTCGGAGAGCCGGGCTGCCCGCGTGTGCCGCTGCGACAGCCGCTTCTACCGGGCTCTGCAGGACCCCCCCTCGGCCGCCTGCACGCGTGAGTACCCTGCTCCTGCATCCTTAGAGGCCCACAGCCTGAAAAAGCTGCTGTGCTCTGTCCCATGGTCCATGGAGATGGAACCTGGGATGTGGCACATGGTTTTTCACCTCCCTTGCCTGCAAGGGGCTGCTTTGAGGGGTCCTGCGATGCTAAGGGGGGTAAAAAACATCCCCGAAGGAGTTGTCTTCTCTGAAGCTGATCTAGGAGGGCAGAGAGGTGCTGCTTGAAAGTCAGGTCAGCAACATCTGAGTTATGTTTCTCTAAGGCTCCAAAGTATCCTCCCCCAAATGTTTATCCTGCTGGGAAAGGGGTTTCTTGTTCCTTTGGTTGCTCTTGTTCTCCCTCCTCCAGCCTGTCCACAGCTTGGCCGTTCCCAGAGCTTCCTGCGTCCCCCATCAGCTCTTCCCTGCCTGGCGCCTGCTATCTCATTCCAAAGCATCGTTCCAGGGAATCTGGTTTACCATAGTGTGTCACCCCAAGACTTCAGTGTCTTTGAGGTCCTCTCTTTGATGCGCTTTTCTCTGGGCAGCTTTTCCAAAGCCTCACTTGCCCATGCAGGGCCATCAGCTGTGGATCTCCCGCAGGAGAAGCTGCCCAAGACTCCACCAGCCCCAACGCATTGCAGTGTCTCCTGCTCTGCCTGAACCTCTGCTCCTTTTCCAGGGCCCCCCTCTGCTCCCGTGAACCTGATCTCCAGCGTGAACGGCACCTCGGTGGCGCTGGAATGGGCCCCACCGCTGGACATGGGTGGACGCTTGGACATCCTGTACAACGTGGTGTGCAGGCGCTGCACAGGAGACGCCGGCCAGTGCGAGGCGTGCGGCACCGGGGTCCGCTTCGTCCCCCAGCAGATGAGCTTGGCGCAGGGAGCGCTCACGGTCACCAACCTTCTGGCCCACACCAACTACTCCTTCTGGGTGGAGGCCGTCAACGGCGTGTCGGACCTCAGCCTGGAGCCCAGAAGAGCTGCAGTTGCCAACATCACGACAAACCAGGCAGGTAGGAGGAGCAGACGTCATCCCAAGGGTTTTGCCTGGCTGGACTGATGCTGATGTTACTCCAGGACAAGGCTTGAGCATCCCCTGGAGCCAGGTCCTGCAGTGGGAGCAGGAGAACTGGTGCACTTCTCTGGTTCGTGGTCTTTCTCATCTCCCTTTTCCTTCGCTCCAACCTGAAGCTGCTGGTGGAGGCTCCTTTTCTAAAGGAGACGGGGCATGGAGAACACTTGTTCATTGACAGGAACACTAAGTGCAGCATGAATCTTTCAGGTTGCTCCTCCAGCCTACTCAGCCCTTCCCAAAGGGCCAAGCAGAAGTTCAGATATGCTTTAGGAACACTGTTCTCAGCTCACACCAGGACCAACCGTCTGGCTGGTGACAGGTTTTGCTGGGGAAAGTCTCTCTTATGCATGCTTCAGCTTTGCAAAACTCCTGCTGTGAAATACACTTTCCCCAGGAAAGATTTCTGAGCAATCTCCTAGCTCAGCCAAGCCAAGATTTGCACCAGGACCACCTGGGCATCTGTGAAGGGCAGAGTCCAGATGAGGGAGGAGGGAGAGGGCACAGGGCAGGGATTGACCCTTCTTTTTAACTCTCCCCATTGAAAATGAGCCCGCAGGAGCTTGCTGTGGCAGTGAGCCCCTTCTGATCTTGTTGGGGCAGTGCCAAGAGCCCAGGGACCCTCACCTGGTTAGCAGAGCTTTGTGGAAATGCCTCATTCCTGCAGGAGTGTCCACAGGAAAGAGGCAACTGGAGTGAACACAAGCGCTCCTGCTAGTCCATCCTCCATCTCCATTCTTCAGAGCACTCATGTCCAAATGGCTTTTGCCAAAGCAGAAGCACATCTTAAACTGTCCCCATGGACTCTGGGTCTACCCTCTATAGGTGCCGTGTTGTGTTGCGTGCCACCCTAACCTACACTTTGTTGTCTTGTCTCCAGCCCCATCCCAGGTGGTGGCAGTCCGTCAGGAGAGCACAGGCCAGAACAGTGTCACCTTGCTGTGGCAAGAGCCGGATCAGCCCAACGGCATCATCCTGGAGTATGAGATCAAGTACTACGAGAAGGTAACGCTGCATTTGCTGCTACGACCCGGACTGCGCGTGTTGGATTACGGGTTATGCCGAGGACTAATTCCGGGGAGGCTTTTCCTTGGTTGTTGTGCTGGCTCAGCAAGGGCTTCAGTGTGGCTTTTTGCAGGACAAAGAAATGCAGAGTTACTCCACTCTGAAAGCCAAAGGCACCACTGCCACCATCTCTGGGCTCAAGCCTGCGACCCGCTACATCTTCCAGGTTCGGGCCCGCACCTCTGCTGGCTGCGGGAGGTTCAGCCAGACGGTGGAGGTGGAGACGGGAAAGCCAGGTGAGCTCATGCAAGATGGATGTGTGGGAAGCGTGGGTCAGTGCAGAGGAGCATGGCTCAGTGATCCCGTTTTGCACACATATCTGCACAAATGGGGCCAGAGGGGAGAAATTGTGCTGTTATTCATGAAGGTGGTGACTCACCACGAAGTAGGTGAGTTTTCTTGCATCATCCACTCACCTGCCTCCTGCTCTGTCTCTTCCGCGTAGGTGAGTTTTCTTGCATCCCCACTCCAGCTCACCTGCCTCCTGCTCTGTCTCTTCCAGTGTCTCTCCGATATGACACCATGACCATAGTCTGGATCTGCCTGATCCTCATCGCTGGCCTTGTCACGTTGCTGGTGGTCCTAATCTGCAAGAAGAGGTGGGTCCTTTCCTGGAGGTCATTGCAGCTTGTCACAGGGTGGGAGGGGAGGCTTGGGCACAGCTGTTTTCCTGCCAGCTTGGGCCAGAGCATCCACGGTTTAGGGAGCAGCGAGCAATGAAGAGGCTTTGTGTAGAGACAATGTCTCCACTCTCCTTGGAGAGCACATGGCAAGTCCCCAGGTCCAGGCCAAAGTGTCTGCAAGCAAGATGGGGTGATGTGGCAGGATGAGCTTCAGCTCCTCTTGGGATGCCTGCATCTCCGGCACCCACCCCATTCTCCCCTGCCTTTGGGCAATTTTGGGGACCGAGGAAGAGGGGGTATATGTCTTCTGATCTGTAACATCTCCATGGCAGGCACTGTGGGTACAGCAAGGCTTTCCAGGACTCAGACGAGGAGAAGATGCATTATCAGAATGGGCAAGGTAGGACTCTCTTTACTCATGCTCATGAAGGCCCTTGTGGATGGGTGGGAACCTGAGCCACCACTATGGTTTGCAGACTGGAGGATTTCAAACACCACTTGCCCCTGTGGATGCTGAGCCAGGGGCTCTGATCCCATAGGCATAGTGATGATTGGGTTGAAGACCTGCACAATGAGAAGTGGGGCTGCTGCAGGCACATCTCACATGGAAGCAGGCCAGAACAGCGTAAAATTAATCCAAAACCCACAGGGAGTTGGTAGAAGGAGGAGGAGAAACCCATGGAGGTGATGTGGTGGCCAGGTTTGCTCAGAGGATATTGCCATGCCAAGGAATGCGTTAGGTTATCTGGGCCTGCAACTCCTGTGTCTTCTCAGCTTGCCACTCCAAGGAGTCCTGCCCCTGCCCATCTGTGCTTTGGGTTCCTGGATGCCCACCTCGTGGCAGGGCTACTTGGGAGAGCTTCTCTCTTCTCTCCTCTTTGAAATCTAACAGTGAAGTTCCCCGAGTCCAAGTTCTACGTCGATCCCCACACATATGAGGACCCGTGCCAAGCCGTGCATGAGTTCACCCGCGAAATTGAGGCTTCCCGCATCAAGATTGAGAAGGTCATTGGGTCTGGTGAGTCCCTGGCCCTGGCCTGCCTGTTTGTGTCATGTGTGCTTAGAGAATGTGGGATCTGAGACATTACCATTGGTGTGGCCTGCTGGGGCCATGGCAGGCTGCAGGGCACTACTACAGTGCTCATGTAGAGCTTCACCATTGCTTTATTTTTCTAAGCTCAGAGTCAACAGGATTTGGTTTTAGTGCATGGAATAAACCCCTCCGAGGCAGCCCGGTACAAAGCGGAGCTGCTCAGCTGCGGTGGCTCTGACGGCTCAGGCTGGCGTCGGCAGATGGCTCGGCCCGTCCCGCGTGGGTGCTTGAGCACAGCCGCTCCACTTCCAAACCTCGGAGCGAGCATCTGGGGTGACAAAATGCAAGCAAAATCACAAGCAAAAATGTTACATTTTCATCCTGAAAAAAAAGAGATATTTGTCTAGGAAAAGGGGCTTGCAGTCCCCCTGCAATCTCTCCTCTTGACCCATAGCCTTGGATAGCGATGATCCCAAAGGAAGGTGACTATCCATAGCCTTGGATAAAAGACATCTGTGAGAGGTGTTTTCGAGTATTTCTGCCCAGTTCCCAGAGGTATCACTGAGAGCCAGAGACACTTAATCGTGACTCAGTGATAGAAAACGAGCGGAGGAGTCCCGGCCGGCTGCAGCAAGCCGCAAGCACACTAGCAAACTGCTTAAACCGGGGTGCTGGTGGGTGCCTGGGAGCACCCCGTGCCCTCGCCTTGCCTTGCCTTGCAGGAGAGTCTGGAGAGGTGTGCTACGGCCGCCTGAAGCTGCCGGGGAAGAGGGAGATCCCCGTGGCCATCAAGGCGTTGAAGGCCGGCTACACGGAGAAGCAGAGACGGGACTTCCTGAGCGAAGCCAGCATCATGGCCCAGTTTGACCACCCCAACGTCATCCACCTGGAGGGGGTGGTGACTAGGAGTACGTGACCGGAGGGGATGGGGCTCTCCCGGGGGTCACCCTTGGAGGCCTCACTCTGGATGTGCTCTGAGATCCAGTTTTTGGTTGCCGTGGGTGTCTTGCTTGCTAAAAATTCATTTGTCCTGCGCTCCTCTGCACCAGCAGCTGAAGCAAGGTTCCAGGTCCGAGGCTTGCTTCTCGGAGGCATCTCTTGCTGGGCAGCTTCTCCTCAATGACATTCCCCATTAACATCTTCAGAGGGAGAGAGGTTGTCACCAGCAGCCCCGCTGCTTCCCCTTCCATTAGAGAAATGAGCTGCTTATTCCTGGCTGTGGCCCAAAGCCCTGGCAGCACCACCGTGATCATGGGTGGGGGGGATTTAACCCTTCCTCCGAAGGAGATGAAACAAGACCATCCCCATCACATTTTGTTGCATGGGGCAGTGGCCCACATTGCTCCACAATGTGCCCCCGGCCCCACAGCCCCACGTTGGAGTCACAATACGGGGAGAAGTCCTGCCCATTAGCACTTCTTTTAAAAGCTGCCTGTATTGAATCCTAATTTGAAGTCCTCGTTCCAGGAAAAAAAAAAAAAAGGCACATTGCGATGCAACGCATTATGCTAATGACATGCAAATTTCAGAGGGATAACGAAGCTGACCTAGCCACAGCAATAGCACCTGGAGGGAGGGGTAAGTGTCAGGGTTATTGCTGCAGCCACACTCCTGCACAGCACTGGGGTGAGACTCCGTGGGGTTGCAGGAGATCCACAGTCCTGTATATGTTTTTTCCCTCCAGTGGAAACCTTGGCACTGGGGCTTCCAGGAGGAAGGTGACTTCTCTGTTAACTTGACCTCCCTTGTCTTCTGCAGGCAAATTGGTAATGATTGTTACTGAATACATGGAGAACGGCTCACTAGACACCTTCCTCAGGGTAAGGAGCTCTTCCCATATCTTTATTCATCGCACATTCCTGCGGGCTGAAGGAGAGGCGGATTCACGTTGCTCGGCCCCGTGACCACTGCGACCTCCGTGTAGGCGCTGCGGGCTCTGTGCTCTCATCTCTGCAGAAGATGTTGGGTCCCTGGAGGGGCAGCGCTGCAGGAGGCAGGTGCCCCTGCCAGAAGCGCTGGGAAGGTGCAGGGTTCAGGTCCTCCTGCCTGAGGCTGAGGAATTGCACTGAGACAAACTGGGGCCATAGGTGCATGGAAGGGAAATACTAACTCAAAGATGAAAGCTAAAAGGGGTTTAGTTTGACGAGGATAGTGTCAATGCTGGAAAACAACATGGGTAATCTCTGGGTTATTTCCCCTGCAGAAACATGATGGGCAGTTCACCATCATCCAACTGGTGGGCATGTTACGAGGCATCGGGGCAGGCATGAGATACCTTTCCGACCTGGGCTACGTGCACCGGGACCTGGCTGCCCGCAACATCCTGGTCAACAGCAACCTGGTCTGCAAAGTGTCCGACTTTGGTCTCTCTCGTATCCTGGAGGATGACCCTGATGCCGCATACACCACCACGGTGCGTCGTGGGCTCGGGAGTTTCCTGCTGCTGCACTTTTCCTGATGCTTACAGGCAGTCATTGCTCTGGGAAAATTAAGACAACCTGAAGTCAAGATCAGTGGGACAGGAGTGGAGGTAGCTCCCTCAGATGTGCTTCCCTGATTGAGGGCACGAACCCAAAACGCTTCCGCCCCTTAATGCATTGCATGAGAAAAGCCTCCTTGAGGCAGAGCCATCCCAGGAGTGAGGTCTGCAGCGAACAAAGAGAAGTGGTGTAGGAGAGCAGGCAGCTGATCAAACCTCCCCAGCCAGCTGCTTCTTTAGATCCTGGTCCCTTTCCATTATCAAGGTGGAATAATAGATGCCTCTTCCTCTGTACTTAGCCCAATGCTAATTTAGCTCCTGCTGTTTGGTTGCACAGGTCTTTGCAAGAGCGCTTGCTGTCTCAATTCTGTATGCATGGCCTGCTGCACAGGGATACTCCTGTGTCCCCTACTGGGTCCTTCCTTAGACTGTATAGCTCCATCCTTGCCTCAGCCTGTCCTGGAGTCATAGGTCAGTTGGCATGTCTTATGGTGCAGTCTTTAGTAACATGGTCACATACTTGCTTTTCCATGTGACCCCACCTCGTTCAAGGGTGCAGAGAGGATGAGAATTACAGATTCTGATGTTCTTGCTGGCACTTGGCTTTGCAACCCAGATAATTTTGTTTTAATGTAGGATACTTTTGTCTGTGATTCTATTTTGAGATCCTCTGGGTAACCTGACTGCTCTGGAGCTTTATGTGCTCCTCTACCAGAGGTCATCAGAAGGGAAATAAAATGAATGCGCTGTTTCTGCTTTTGTCTGTCCATGAAAGGGATTAGTGTGCCCCTGGGGCTCAGCTCTGGTTGGGCAAATGTAGTGGCGAGATAGTTTTTCCTGCATTTGTGCTTGATACGGACCAGCAAAGGAGTCCCAGCTAGGACTTTGAGCAGCCTTTTTTGGGGAGAACCATGACTAGGAAGCAGAAAGAGCTTCAGGTTAGTTCGAGGTAGCTCAGGGCACTGCTGAGCATGACCAAAAGCAGTTGTAGCTCTGAGGAGTGAGCGCACAGAGGCCCGGTCTTGAGAAGTGGTGTCTCAAGGAGAAATCTGATATCTGAATCCTTTAATTTTGAGGCCTGTTCCTGCTGCTTTGCTCAAGTTTGCATCGCCTTCTGCAGCTTAGCTTTGGGACACAACAAGGAGGGGCTAGAAGGGGCCCCAGATGATCTGGGGCTTCTTGCTATCTGAGCAGCCTCTCTTCCTCTCCCATGGCACCGCTCCTTGTGAGCCGTTGGGATTGATGTCCTGGGTGTTTGCTGTTTCAGGGTGGGAAGATCCCCATCCGCTGGACAGCCCCTGAGGCCATCACGTACCGCAAGTTCTCCTCGGCCAGTGACGTGTGGAGCTACGGCATCGTCATGTGGGAGGTGCTGGCCTTTGGCGAGCGGCCCTACTGGAACATGACCAACCGTGACGTAAGTGACTACGGGTCAGTGTGAGCCTGCTTCTCCCAAGTCAGTCACCAGACTCCTTATTTTTACCTTTCAGATAAAAATCAGGGCTACTAACCCATCTGTTTGCTCCCTGTTCTTTCATCCGACACGTCCCTTCTCTCCCTAGTGTTTTTATCATATTGAAAAGTGGCTTTGGTTCGTGCTTTAAGCTACTTGCAATTTGCTGGCAAAAAACTTCCCATCTAGCATGAACCTTTCGCACAACCCTCTCCCATTCTGATGGTCTTGAGAGCTCAAGGGGTGCTCAACCCAACTGGGAGAGCAGGTCCACCTTCAGTATATGACTTTTTCTTTTAGGTGATTAACTCAGTGGAGGAAGGCTACCGGCTGCCGGCTCCTATGGGCTGCCCCACTGCCCTGCATCAGCTCATGCTGGATTGCTGGCAGAAGGACCGCAACGAGAGGCCTCGCTTCTCCCAGATCGTCAGCATCCTGGACAAGCTCATCCGCAACCCTGAAAACCTGAAGTGCACTGCCACTGTGAATCGGTAAGGGTCCTCTTGGCCGGTTGTGATGGACAGCCACCAAGCCGGAGTCAATGCTGGGCAAAGCATGTTGGACATGATGTAGAAGGGAGATTTCCGAATAGCTCCACCAGCTTCCCTTCATCTAGAAGTGGCCTCCCTGAGACCATACGTAGGGCCTATGAGCACAGGCTGGTTGTGGTGAGTAACAGCAGAGTGAGAAACAGCACTGTCCCCTGCGAGGACCTACGCAAGTGTGGGCAACGCTGCCAATGTAACAGCTGTTCTCTCTCTACCAGCCTCTTGGGCCATGCTCTATCGTTCCCTCACCTGCAAGATCTCAGGCTTGTGCAGGTGGATATCAAGCCTCACTGTGTAGGAAGTTGTCCCTTCCCAGCTGCTGGGCTAACTCCCTTCCTCCATCCTCCCAGGTTTACTCAGACACCGTTCGACAGGGGCGCCTTCGACTTCAGCAGCTGTCTCACAGTAGAGGACTGGCTGGACTCCATCAGACTGGGGCACTACCGGGACAACTTCACCATGGCAGGGTACTCCTCCCTGGGCATGGTGATGCGAATGAACATCGAGTGAGTACCAGAGCACAAACACAGCTCTGCCATCACCATAAGATCATAAGCCAATTGGGGTTGTAAGGGACCTCAGGAGGTCATTTAGACCAGCTTCCTGCTCCAAGCAGGGTCAGCTCTAAGGTCACTGTCTCCTTGCATTTCCAACTTCTCCCCTCCTAAAGGCAGAGCATGGCTGGGTCCCACTGCAGAGCTTTTCTGCTGGGAGGATGCTGCCAAGCAGTAGGCACCATCACTCAGAAGAGATGTGACAGCTCAAGTGTTGGTCAAGGTGGGACTGGTTGACGAGGAGGCAATGAAAGGGCAGATGGAGAGATGCAGGCGGAGGGCTGGCAGGTCTATGTCAATCTGGACCTGTACAGGGAAGACGAGGACCTTGCTGTGGGACTGAGTTGATAGTGATCCATTTTCCTGAGATGCATTGAGGAAGCTTCTAAGCGGGAGAGGCTCATCATCCATCTGTCTGTCTGTCTGACGGGGTTATCTGAGGGCATCTTGCTGAAACAGAATCCAATTTTGGAGTATTGATCTTGTCAGTTATTAGTCTGTCAGAAGTCATCCCTCCCCCTACTCCTGCTCCCCCTGGTTGTCACAGAGCCCTGTCACAAGGATGTGCCATGGAGAGTGACAGCCTGCCCTTTCCTGGAAGGATGTGCATGGCTCCTCAGGTCACAGCATCCTTGCACTAATGGGTGAGAAGAGCCAGCCCCATTGGGTGTGTGCATAAAGATCAGGAGTGCATCTTCAGGGCCTGACATGGGGGGCCAAGCTGCAGGGTCTCTGACAGGGTTCTTGTTCTCCAGGGACGTTCGGAGCCTGGGCATCACCATGATGGGTCACCAGAAGAAGATCTTGAACAGCATCCAGGTCATGCGCTCCCAGCTGCTGAACACGAATGGTCCCAGGAGGCATCTCTGATCACCATCTTTGCAGACCCGCGTCGGGCATTCCTTAACACCCTGGCAAAGGGGCAGCAGGGTGGTGAGCAGGGAGAGGGGTGCCAGAATAAGACCTGGAGCCCCTCCAGCATCTCTTTGATTCGAGCTCCAGTGGAAACATGGCTTTCCAGATACCTCGACAATCCTGCTGTCTCCTTCCTTCGTCTGAGGGGGAGAGCAGCCTTCCAAGCAGCCTGAGGACAAGCCACTCCTCTCTCCATATTCTACCATGTCCCTGTGGGAACCAGGGGTCCCCAGGCAACTATGCAGGACAGGTGGTCACCTCCTCACTTGGAGGGATGCCTCCGGCTGCATCTGCAGATGGAGGGGTGGCCAATGCAACAGCAATACTGGGAGCAGTAGGACTTAGCTCGTCATGCCCTTCAGCTCCTTTGGATCAGACAGTTGATCCTGCCCTGTTTCCAAGTGAGTTTGCTGGTTCCTCACTTGAGGATCCAGTGAGTTTGTTGGATCTCCAAACTGAAGATGCCCCCACACAATGTCACATGGCAGAGAGAACCTTACTTCTAGTAGCTTGCAACGTCAGTGCACTTCAACCTGGACCTCCAGAGCAGCCCTGGCCTGCAAATAACTTCATGGTCCAGCTCCACCAAGCCCATGGTGGCAGATGATGGAGTACTGGGCAAGCCAGCAACAGTAGGAGCTGCTGGCAGGTTTGCAGGCTGGCTCTGCATAGAGAGGAGGATTCCCCAACATGGGAGGAGAGGTGGGCAGGAGCTGCTGTCAAGAGCTTCCAGAAGCCACGGTGCCACGGAGAGTCCCCACTTCTCAAACCCACCAGCATTGCTCCTCTGCAGATCCAGCCCACGGCAGCCCAGGAGCATTTCCTAGGGCATCAAGCTCAGGTTTCTCCCATGACAGAACTATCCCTCCTGCCCTGTGGCCTTCTCAAGAGCTGTACCAGAGCAGAGAGGAGTGGGAGAATTTGATTGCCACTCAAATGATTTGGGGTCAGAGGGATTTCTGCCAAATTCTGATTTGTTCTTTTAGTGCCCTAGAGAAACCCAAGAACTTCCTATTACCAAGTTGCCTGCCTGTGCCCAGGGCTGCCATGCCATCTGCGTAAGAGGGATGTGGAGCAACATTTCCAGCTGTGACCACATGTTGGGGAAAGGGCTCCTCTCAGGTGCTGCAAGGCTCACGGGATCCTCAAGCATCGTCCAGCTGATGAGCCCAATGACTAAGAGGAAGCTCAGCCTTTCTGCCACGGTCCTCCTCTTTCCTCCACTGGGAACATCTCTTTTAAATGAGCTGGCCTGGTGTGGAGTAGTGGCCTCCAGAGACACATGGGGATGGTCTGAGCAGGCTGTGGAGATGGGAATGTGCCAGGGAAGGTGAGCAGGCCATGAGCTGGGGAGGCTTTTCCGGGGTGTAAATATAATTTTCTATAGGGTTAGGGGCTGTTTTACTAATGTCTGATGTTAAGTACGCAAAAATGGTCTCAAAGCACAGGAGCCTCAGTCACGAGGCTGAACTCACTGCAAAAAAAAAAAAAAAAAAACCAAAAAAAAAACAAACAAAAAAAAACAATGCTGGAAGGTGGGCTGGGGAGATGCTGCTCTCTGGACACAGGAGGGGAACCAACTGACTGTTGGGAACCAGCACAACCCGTAGGAACCTGCCCTTGGCACTGCAATATTGACTGCACTCCAATGCAAGTCCTGGCAGGAGCTGGCCTGAGGTCTTCTCCTCTCAGTGCTTTCTGGGCACAAGGCAGGAGGGTTAAAGCCATTTTCCAGCTGCAATAATCCTGGCTAAACTGGTCTTTCTAAGGCTGGCTTAGCTTTCTCTCCAGGGCACCTAGGTCCTGATGGATTTTGTGACTTTGGCGGGCACTCTACTTCTTCCTATGGAAGTTCTTTGTAATGGGGGACAGATGCAATGTGTTGTTTAGTTTAATGTTGCACCCTTCACCCTGCGTTCAGACCTGTCACGGACCCACCCTGCGCTGAGTGTAATGACTGGGGTCAGTCCAAGCTCTGCAGCACAGGACAGTGGGCGCTGACTGTGTCTTCTCAGCGTGCGGGACTCCTTGATGGGCAAATCCTGCCTGAACAAGCTCTCTCTGCACCCAGTGGAGAGCTGAGGTCAGGCTAGTGCTGGACAGACCTGTGCCCTTGGGGTCTTGGAGGCTGGACCATCACAGTCCCCAGGGCTTTGGGGTTTTCTGGGCACTCCTGGGCACCTATTGTGGCTCATGGGACTGATTCTGCAGGTTGGAGTAGTTGCACCACTGCTTGGATGAACTATAGTCCCTTGGCCACATGGGCTCTGGCCACGGGAACAGCTGGGCATGGTTTGTCTTTTATATTTAGAGCCTGCACATCTTCCTGGGCAATAAAACTCTTCCTTCCCACAGGGCATCTCATGGCCTATTATTAGCTCTGTGGCTCACACAGCTGCTTCACAGCTGATGGGATCCATCCAGACTTTCACAGCTGCTTCACAGGCATGGAGATGCCCAGGTAGCCACCTGCATCTGCTCCAGAAAACCTCTCCCATGTGATGGATGCTTCCTTGGGGAGCATGAGCATCTGTAGGATGAGTGCTTATGCCTGGAGCTGCATGCACAGGGCATGTCCAAGTCACTAATCTCTTGCAGAATTGTGTGGGTGTTGCTGTGTTATGGGTTGGGAGAAGGTCCCCTCTCAAACACAAGGCCATTCCTACAGAGGGTCATGTCAGCATGTGAGATCACACGTGGATATGTCCTTCTAAACTCCAGCATTGACTCCCCTGTGGATTTGCTGTAAGCTGTGACCAAAGCACACTGGAGATGGAGAACAGTGGAGACACAGGATTTTGCAATAGCACAAACCGGTATTGCCTGGAACAGCCCCAACAACAGACATAGAAGCAGAAAACTGAGATCCTTCCTGTATCCCCAAGTCCAACTTTAAGCATAGGTCCCTTGCAGGTATTTCCAGATCCAAGCTTACCCTCTCTTGGAAATTCAGGAATTGTTTTTAAAAACATACTCCCCCGCCCAGCCTGAGCTAAAATATCTTGTAGGCATTTGGCTTTGATCCCAGCTATGCTTCAATGAAGGATTTGCCAGCATCTGAGCTGAAGGGACGAAAGCATTTACAGAAAAGAAGGATATTTCTCTTGCTAGAAAACAGAAGAAAAAGAGAAGGACTGGAAGGCCTTTTGAGGCTGGATGCACCTCAGTGCAAGGTAGGATTGGCCCTATCCATGTCACTGCTGGCACACATGCCCTCTTTCCTCCCGGGAGCTCGGTCTCAACCACCACATTCATCTTTCCTATCACCCATGTCATGACCACGGGACACCCATTGCGCTTCCTCTGTGATCACGTCCTTCTCCTGCCTCATCGGTGACCCACCTCTTCTCCCACCACTTCCCAAAGACATCCTTAGGCATCATGTTCCATTTTTTGGGGGGCTTCCCGGAGAATTTGCTTGTCATAGAGTCAATGAAATCTGGTTGGAAGGGACCTCTGGAGGCCACCTCAGCCAGTGTCCTCCACAAGCACATCCCTCACACACAGTTGTGTGGGTTCTGCTTAGACCTTCTCTCCAACATTCATTGAGGACCTACATTTTGTTGATTTATTACCCTGGAAAATTAAGCGAGGATTCACCTATATGAACCACTTCCAAAGCAAACACTCAGTCCAGAGAAGGATGGATGATAATCCAGGAATAGATACGCAGGTGGCCATGGCTCTGCATGGTTAGGGGCCCATTCTCAGAGCTGCACAGACACTATAGTATCAGCTTATAAATGATGGTGAGGAATATGCCCAGGACATCATCCCTTTGGGAGCTGGACCCCCTACATCCAAAACCCCTGCAGACCCAAGCAGGAGTGTAACAAGGTTCCTGAGGGAAAGGAACCAGCTTGGAAGCCAACGGCTTATGGAGGCACATGGGAAGCATGTCCAGGGGAAGGAGAAGATCAGATGGACAGACTGCCCCACCTCAGGAGAGGCAACGGAAACTCCAGCCAATGCACAGCAGCAAATAAAACCCCTCATGTATGAAAATACCCAGTAGAATTTTCATACTTTCTTAAATGCCCCCAGAGAGACTTTGATTTCTGCAGCTTGCACTGCTGAGAGCTGCTCTTTCCATGATAAAACTTCTTCCTCCAGCCTGCTTCCTCCAGTCACGTCTGATTCACAGCTATGGGGAGTCATCTCCAAAGCACTTTGTTTATAGCGAAATCAAAACTTGTTAATAAGTGTGGTTCTGCTGGATTTGAGTGCATGGAGGGAGCAGTCTGGGCTTGCAGAGGACCTGCAGAGCCCTGGGCCAAGTCACCCGTCTCAGGTTCACACCCGCACTCATTTATGACGGCTTTATGCAAGCTCGCAGCGGTCAAATACACTCCATGGATGGTCTTAACAGATGGCAAACTCTGCTTCGTATTTACTGATATGATTCCTGTCTGATCACATACCAGCTTAGTCTGCCAAGAAAGGCTGTATTCCCAAATCACCTTCTCTCTTCACTTTTAGCATAGCCATTTAGCATCATGTCCCAGTAAATTACTCAGGATAACCTGAGGTAAGATAGAAGCATCCTCCACAGCTGAAAGGGTTAAGAGTAAGTTCTACAGAGATTTACAAATATCCACATCCGGGTTGAAAAATCACCATTGCAGGGTGAGTTAGTTGCATGTTTCCTCCCAGGATGGATCTATCCAGCTATTCACAGGCCCTGTCCAGACTGGAGCAAGCTGGGGATGTGTCAGGATTGCAGCAGCCCCAATGTGTCTTGCAGCGCTGCGGAAGGTGGAATGGGATTCGATGCACAAAATTAAGTCTGAGAGTTAAGAGATCTTCTTTTGAAGATGAAGATCCTGGGCAGGAACCCATGCACACAACCTTCCCAAGGCCTCAGGACTTGTGGCCAAAGCCAGCATCATGTGCCTGACCTGGGATATGCGGTCCATCCTGGTTGGAATTGCAGATCACCTGCAGGTGCCAAGGAGATTTCTGTATGCAAAGCTGGCAATGCTCCCCTTACACAATGTACTGTTAATGTTTGAATGTAAAAAAATAAGACACTTATTCACTGAATTAAAAAAGACTATGGGGCTACACAACACACAGAAAACTTGTGAAAAGGCCTAGAAACCTGCTGATCTAGGCCTCCAGGCATGTCACAGTAGAGCAGTTCACTTTATTGGTGCTGAGGAAGGTTAACTATTGCCAAGAATTCACTGATATTCTCTGAGCCCAGAGTGTTTGACTCATGGGCTTACTATTACTTATCACTGTTTGGTTTCTTCCACGCCTTCCCATCTTCACCCCATAAAGCTGTCTGGAAAGTGGCTCTTATAAGGAGCAGACAGCGGAGTGGGGCAGGAGGCAGCGTCCAGAGATGACCATGGAGCAATCCGTGTCCTTCTCAAGCAGAGAAGAGTGAAAATGAAATGGTTGTGCTTGGAGAGGGAGAGGTGTGGGGATGAGGGGGTTGTATTTGTGTGTGGGCAGGAGTACACGATGGCAGTGGCATTTGGGTGGGCTTGGGTGCTCTCACACTAAGTGTGCGCTCGAGCACAGAGCACGTTGCAAAGCGCACACAGGTTGTGCTTGAAAGACCAGGCAAGCTTGCAGGTCTCCATGGAGTCTTGAACGTGGGAGTAGGAGCTTGCAGCATGCAAGGGTTTGCACAGCCATAAGTGCATCCGACGCATGCAAGAAAGCAGCATCCCTGTGCACATCCCTCTGGGAAGGAATGGGACCGGCACTCACGATCCGTGCAAGCATGCACCTCAGGAGCACCAGACACGAGTCTCCATCCTGGTGGGACTCCATCCCACACGAGCTGCATCCTGCATGGATACGAAGCAGGGAGGGGCTAAGCCCCTTTTAGTGCCCGACTCCTCTAAATCCATTATCAAAAGATGAGGTTCCTCATTATAATTCTTTTATTTCTCTCTCATTCAGAGCTGCCAGGGAAGGGTCAGTAGCACTTATGAAATTTTCAATTCTCGTAGGTTTTGAATTTACATGTTTTTTCTGTGTCTGAGCTGGAAGAAGATTATGAATAAAAGATTAAAATCGGAGGTCTCTCCAATCATTTAAGAGCAACGCAACGAGCGTTTATTCTGGGAACAAGTGCCAGCTAAACACCGCTGCCTGAATACCAAAAATTAACAGGAAACTTCAAACAGGGCCCCAACAAAAGGCTGTGCTCTTTGATGTGCCTTTCTGTTGGGGTGCAGGGAGGAGCAAACCCGGGGAGCTGGCAAGCTGCGAGGTCTCAGCGAGCCAAGCTGCAGCCTCCTGGCACCGTCTGGAACTCTGTGCTTGCCTCTCGATGCTCCCGGTCCTGGAGCATCCCTGAGTGCCTCTTCCTCTGTTTCTCCATCTTTGTCAAGATAAGGGATCTCCAGCGGTGTTAGTCTCCTCAGATCTCTTCTCTGCCTCAGTTTCCCTTGTCCTTTGGGAGTCTCGGTCCTGCTCCTGGAGCCAGGGGTTCAGATCCTCACCCCTATGGTCCGCAGGTCCCTTTTCACGCTGTGTTTGTGTCTAGACCACTCCACATCTGTGCGCCATGTCTGCTCCACATTTGGCTCTGCAGTTACTTGTTCACAGAGACGCTGTAGCTGGTGCTGCTGCCAGGAGGGCAGCAGAAGGGTCTGGGCATCCTTGTAGCATCTCTATCCATGAGGATATGGACATATACATGTCCCAGGAGGGATTTGAAGTCAATAGTGCTGCAGGACAACCTGTGATCCAGCATGGACTATGGTCAAAAAACCCAGAGGTCCTTTCCAGCAGCCCAGCTGCATCTTTATACCTACGCAAAAGATCTTAGCAATAAAAACTGCACATAAATTACTAAAGTGTTTCAGTCTTGCTTTCCAAGATATTTCCATATTTTTCACCCCTGCCCTGGGCTTTTGAGGGCTAGTGAGCACTTGCTGATGAAGTGGTGGGTAGCATTGCCCTACCATGTGTCCACCTGTCCTTTCCCTCTCCCAAACAATGCAGGGGATGGCAAACACAGAGGGATACATGTTCCTACATGGAAAGAAATGACATTCAGACAGAGCGTGCGAGGTAGCAGTGCCCCTGCAGACAAGAGGGTGGCAGCCTCTGCTCACATCTACATACGTCCAGGAAGAAGCACAAGACACGGACCGGTGACGGTTCTCTGCAGGCAGAACATTGCTCTGTCAGATGCTCTGTCAGCAGCACCCCACTTGCAGCTTTCGTGCTCTGTGTTTCCATCCTTTATCTGGTGTTTTGCTCCCTGCTCTGCTCACAAACCAACAGGAAAGCGCCCACTGCCTCTCCGTATCCTTGTGCCATGCCAGGTTGCCAAGCCTTGGGCTGTTCCTGCAGTTGGGAGAGCGAGGACCGTGGGCAGCATGGTGGAACAGACATCCCTCTGGATGGACGGTGCTGAGGGATGCCCTCTTGCAGGTGGCTGTATCCCTATCCAAGGGTTTGTTGGGAATGCTCCACTCCCCACAAGGACAGCAAGGCAGAGCAGAGCTCCTTCCCTTGACACGGATGCAGAGCTGTGCTGCTTGCCAGTCGCTGCACGCGCATCACGGGCAGCAGGAGGGGATGCGAGCGGAGGAGCCGGTGGGGGTTTGGCTTCCCCTCTGCAGAGCGCCTGTCAGAGCTGCCCGCCTCTGGGAGGACGGGATGGATGGATGGACGCGGCAGCACCGGGCGATCCTCGCGGCGCATCGCGCTGAGCTCCCCGCGCTTTTGATAAGTCCTTCGGCGCCGGCACTGACAGCCGCTGCTGCTGACTCCCTGCCCTCGCGAAGCAGGGCCTTCACTTTGATCCTCTCTCAGGACTGCTCCCATCACTGACAAAATCCCTGCCTCAGCTTTTCTCCTCTCCTGCATCTTCCTTCCAGCATCCATGCCCTGGACACGGCTCCTCTGGCCATGGGACTCTCACTTCCCTTTGGAGCAGAGCCCTTTCTGCACCAGAAGAGCCAAGACCAAGCCCTGGCAAGACAAGGTGCTGCTGACTTTGCTCTTTGCATGTCCCCAGACCCCTGGTCCTGCTCTGCTCTATGGCTCCAGAACAGCCTAAACTTTGTCCCCTTAGCAAGCTTGCATGGATGAGCCGATGTGCTGTAAGGCTGAAGTCCACCACCTTGGAGAACAAGTGGGCCCGGACCAGCTCTCTCTCTCCATTCTTCTTTTCTCATGCTATTTGTGTTTGCCAGCCTTCCTAAAGCAAAACAAAGAAAAAAAAAAGAAAAGAAAGAAAGAAAAACACACAACTCCATCTTTATCACGTCTATATTCATTTTTCCCTTTTCAAACCTCTATAAAATCCAAGTGCATTGCACAAACCAAGATGAAACATGGAGAAATATTTGATGGAAGAAGGCCAGAGGGGTACAGGACACTTTGGGTACACAGGGTTGGCACTTGGGACTTGCGTTTTAGGCCACTATTGCAGATGGGGTGGGAGTCCCCACATTTTTAAAAGTATTTGGTGTCTCTGGGGTGCAGGGGCTACCCAAAGCTCTTGTTTCTGTCAAGTAGCTGGTCTTCCCTGTGCCTGTATTTTTGTGCCTAGGTGCTGGGAGCCAAAGCAGACGCAGGCAGACACGCAGTGCGTCTACGGGCCTGTCTGTAAATGGATGTGTGGCTTCCTGCAGCCCCGGGCTGCTCCCTGGGTGTCTGCATCCCTCCCGGCACACAGATCCCATGCCCTGACCTGCTGCCGCGCGCTGCTGCACAGGTTGAGTGCTGCAGGAAGCCTCCCGAAACCCCAGCCCTGCAGGAGACCTGGAGCCTGTCAGATTCAATCAGTGTTTCCCTCTCTTGGTCATTAGCACAGAACATCTGAGCATCGTCTGCGGCCCTGGGAGGACCCCGCTGCAGCCCTGGGAGGACCCAGAGATGCCACAGCTCCGGGGCAATGCCCCGTTGGCCCCCATGGCAGCATTGGTGGTGGGCACCAGTAACGGAACCCCAAGGGATGTGGAAATGAACATGTGCCAGTCTAATTCCCAGCTGTCCAAGCCTCCCGTGATGCTCCTGTTGACCAGCCTTGGTCCTGGGGCAGTCCATGGGCTCCATCAGCCCCGCTTTCTCTGCACAGCTTCCTCCCCCTGTCCCCACTCGGAGCTTGGTGGCATGCGACAAGCCACCCACACGCAGCTGCTCTCATATTTTTGGCTATGAGAGCAGAAGGGTTGGTTCAAACCCCTCCACGAGCTGAGATGTCCATCTGCCACCAGTCTCTCCTGCACTGACGGATCTCTGTGGAGCCCACTGTGCACACACCCTCATCCCAGGGCATCCCCATGGAGCCTCTTAACAACTCTGGAGGGCTCCTTTTGGAGGGCAGCCAGGGCCTAGTCACTGTTTGCTGTGGCTTCTGACATGCCTTCTCCTCACCTTGCTGGTCATGACCAGCTAGGGCTTCCCTGAGCTCCATCTATCATCAAAAGCATCAAGGATCACCTGCCCCATGTCTAGGCAACAAGCAAAGTCTGCAGCGCCCAAGGAAGAGACTGAGCAAAGTCCTGTGACCTCCTGGAGGCCAGGAGCCAAATGTGGGTGACACTCAGCCCAAAGCTGACCTGATGGCAAAGCTAAATCTCCTCCTCCAGTGGGGAAACTGAGGCACGGAGCAACACAGGCTTTGGGGAACCACTCACTATCAGTGCATGCATGGCCTGAGCATGTGCTGGAGCCCGGACTGTCTACAGGAACCTGGAGAGATGTGTTGCCTCCAAAGGGACAGCCCAGTGCGTTGCTGTTTCACAGTATCCCTCTGAGAAACCTTCCTGGAGGCATCACTGCAAAGGCTGAGAGCAGATGGAGCCAGACAGGCACGGCCACATCACAGCTCCCACACCCCTGCCTTGGCCAACGCTCGCCCCTCGTCCCGTCCCCCACCTTCGACACTCCGCAGGCTTCATCTCCTCCAAATGGAGCAAAGCATGAAATATGGATGAGCTGCTGTGGCCTGTCGCGTGCTGCCGGGGTGGATCCTGATTCGATTAGCACTGATGTTTCTTTCATGAGTGAGAGGCTTTTCTCCTCTCCGGAGCTCTTTGCTGCAAACTCCGAGCTCAGTCACGGAAGCAGAGAGCTGATTAACCACCATCCGCCCCCTTCCTCGTGCACCCATGTGCTCTGCTGGCTCTTTCCTTGGAGGCATAGGGTGGATTCCCAATGTTTGAACTGTCTGTGACACGTGTTCTCTCTCCAGTGAGGTTTTGATGATTTTTCCCAATGACCAGGCCTGAAAAAAATAAGGTTGACACCTAAGAATTCAGCTGTGTTATTGCAGGTGGGTAATTGTATCTAGCCAAGGTATAATTCCTGGAGCTGCTCTGTGGGGCAGGGAAGAGGGGACAGAGCAAAGGTCATGATGCACCTCTTTCCCCTTGTCCTGTTTTTTCCAAGGATAACCTCAAAGCTGCTATATATCTATATATAAGTTACAAAACGTGGTGCATCTCAGCCTAACTCTGCTTTCTTAGTGGGAAGAATGCCGTTCTTCCCCATCTCCATCTGTACACAGGATGGACACGCATGGTGGACACTGGCTGGGGCCGTGGTTGTCTGCTTCCCACACAAACAGATGCAGAAGGCATCACACAACTTTACGCCATTAAACGCTCACGTTCTCAGCTGGAAAAGGCACAGATAATATTGCAGCTGAGGACCTTCTCTCTGTCCCTTTATGCCTGCCTGAAAGCTCCACCGTTAATTATGTGCATGCACAAATATTCCAAAGCAATGGAACATGTGCCTGGTGGGGCCAAAATCTCCATTCATGGAGATTCCTGACCCTCGTTTGGATGAGGGCAACCTTGAACTGATGCTGGCATCATTGGAGACCTCCAGAGGGTCTAACTTCACCAATGCCAATGCATTGGCCTCCAAGAAGCATCCCAAGGCACAGTGCCCCCCATTCCCTCATTCCCTGGCCGTTCTTTGGGAAGGTGCTCCAGAGCGGGCTGCATGCCGGGATGCCAATTCCAGCTCCTTTCCGCTGCTCTGCCCTCACCTCCAGCCCGGGCTGGGGAAGGGGAGGGAGGGAGGCGGAGGCGAGCAGCGATCCGCGGGCCCCGGGGAGCACTTGACACGCTATTCCTCTCGCACAGACAGCGCTTTACACGCTACTGTTGGCACAACACAGCAAGCAGCCGGGGGTTTCTCTGACACACACCCTCCCCCGGCTCATCCGTCCCCGAGACGTCATGCTGAAGCCACCGGCTGCTGCTCCGGCACCACGAGGAGTCTGTGCTCAATGGAGAGCGGGGAAGGCTGCTGCTCCTGCCTCCTCTGCCATTGCTTTCCTTCCCGTCTCCTCGCTGTCTCCGCGTTGCAATTCCCTCTGCAGATGGGTCTCTGCCTGTGCAGCATCCGCCGCCCTGGAGTCAGTGGGGAGCGATGCAAGGCGAGCGTCCCAGCCTCAGCACGTAAATAACTGCCCCTAGCCTCCACGTGGTGTGTTAAACTGCTTCATTTAAAATGTATTTATTGTTCTTGGCTTTTTTGTCCATGCCAGTGTTATCCCAGCTCTGTGAGATGCGAGCTCCGTGCCCTTTCCAAAGGGGCAATGCTCCAGCAACTGGGACCAAGCCTGGGGGCTCCCGCTTGTGCCAGCAGGACAGGAGAGCTCATCCCACCAGGAGCCTCAAAATACAATGTGACATGGACCAAAAAGTCCTGTCCAAATGGGAAATCCAGAATTTTAGGGACTAGGAAAGCCTCCTGCAAAGTCTTCTGAGTGCCTCTCGTTCTGGACTTTGGATGTCGGACTCCATCTGCTGTAGTAAAAGTGGAATTTCCCCAGCTTGCAACAAGCTTTCCTGTGCCTGGGGATTGCACATCATTGCTGGGGCTTAGCCAGGAGCAGAGCAAAACTAGGGCATGCAGGGATGAATCCGACCACGGATGCAGCTCATGGGAAGCTGGTGAGCAAAGGAGCCCAGAGCAGGACAGCCTGGAGTCAGGGGGGTGGAGGCCACTCCATACGGTCATTGCAGCATGGCCCACATGAGGCAGGGCTTTTTGGTGACATCCTTGCAGGACATGGAGGTTATCCGTGCATCCATGTGCCCAGATGCCCAATGCCAGGGAATCCCAGCCCCCAGGGCAGAATGCCCAGCTCCTGTGCCCGTATTGCACCCAGCAGGTTAGGACTCTGCATCTAGCCATGTTTGGTGGCTTCAGGACCCGGGGAGTGATGCTAAATATGATGGATTCTCTGATGCCTCATATAGGATTGTGAAGCATCACATGGCCCCATGGGCTGTTCCTCCCTCCCTTCTCCCTCATGCTGGAAGTGCTGGCTCTGATGGCTCCTGATGGGAAAGGTGTGGGTAGCTCCTGCCCATTTATGTGTAAGGAAAGAAAAAATACAGACTGGTGATTTTCTCTGGGGGGCCGAACACAGATCAATCTCACTGTGTGCTGTGAAGCCTAAAGGACACCTTGAAAAGTTCTTTGCTTTTGTTAGGAAAGAAGCTGATTTCTCTCTTCACGGGGGCTCCTTGGGGACTTCCCTGCAGATTTCTGCCATCAAAGAGAGCATTTCCCAATGCCTCCCTCAGCCTCCTCCTTCCCTTTGCCCCTGACACCCAGTTGCAGAGCGTGCCCATGGGCCAGCACAGTCTTGGCGTGTGGTACAGGGGACGCCCCTGGCTCTGTTTTCGTGGAGATGCCTTTTCTGACAGGGTTGTGGCAGTCTCTGCTCTCCAAAGCTCTGTGCTCTTGACCCATGAGGCCCCAGCTCCCTAGAAGGAGACCTTGGCCCCATCTCCAACCTGTCACCTGTGGACAGAGCTTCATCCCAAGCAAGTCCTAGTGCTGCAGGTCTCAGCATAGGGGCACAGCGGACCCTCGGGTGCTCACTTGCTCTTCAGATGAGCTGCACCCATGGCTTTTGGACAGGTACCAGCCATGGAACATGTCTGCAGGGCCAGTTCAGCCCTTGCTGAGCCCAGGGCATCAGCTGCATCCCCACGGCTGGCCCCAGACCCAGCACAGAGGCCACATTCGGGAGATTCCTGCATAGCAGGAGCATGTCTCTCATCCCTTCCCATTGCTCATTCCCCAAGAGCCTCCTCCGCTCACCCAGCTCTGCAGCTCCTGGAGGAAATCCCTGTGAGGGTGGTGGTGCAGAACAAGGCCTAGGACAATCCTGGGATGCAGTAGGCACCTCAAAGTATCTTCCTTCCCCTTGGGCTGTCCACTGATGCTTCATGAAGGCCCTAGTCATGGTGGTGCAGAACAAGCCTAGGACAATCCTGGGATGCAGCAGGCCCTCAAAGAACCGTCCTTCCCTTTGGGCTGCCCACTGATGCTTCATGAAGGCCCTAGTCAGCTCCCTGCCTTTGTGCACCATTTCTGCTTCCATGCTGGTCCATCTTCAGCCTGTTTCTGTTGCACCCGAGGCAGGCATCTGCTTTGCCATCTTTATGCTGTTTCACTTTTCCATCTCTTTTTTTTTGTGCATTATAATCACTGCCCTGGCCTCCTCTTCGGAGCTCCCTCCTGGGAAAGCCGCCATCAACCTCATGGCCCCAAGGGGACCTGAGGGGGTCCCGGTCTTCACCTCGCTCCAGGGAAGGGGGAAAATCCCACCACATGCGCAGAAATGTCCCGGTGTCCTGTAAACTCCAGTCAGGGCCCCTCACTTTGATACTGTAATTTAGCACCAGGAAAACAGTTGCGTTCTGAAATTAAGCATACGAGGAGCTTTCCTTAAGCTGGGAGGAATTATTTCCACATCATTTCAAATTTTCTGCTCTATTAATTCCCTTCTAGCCTGTCATTTTCTTCATTTGTCCCAAGACTCCTGGGGTTCGGCGCGGACGCCAGGCATGACGCACCGTCCCTTCTCCTTGGGCTGAGTCCTGGTGGCCCCTGGACATGCCAAGGAGCAGCTCCCGCGGGTGCCGGGTGCTCCTGCAGCTCCAGCTCTGGAAATAGGGGTGCTGGAGGCTCTGCAAAGAAGCTGCTTCCAAGCCAGCGTGCATCCCAACGCAGCCTGTGTCCCCTGTGTCCCAGACGGGGGACAACCTGGGACCAAGGGTTGCTTTGCCTTTTTGCAGGGATGCTGGCAGAGCTGGGGGCTGTTACCACCTCTTGTCCTCTCCTAACACCACATGTCACATGCTGGAACAGGGACAGCCCCCAGTGCTGGCAGCTGGATTAATCCCCCTCCTCTCCAGCCCCTGCACTTTTGCTTCCCCATGGTGGTCCCTCATTAGCAGCCCTCCATCCAGCTCCTCTCTCTGCTTGCACCGTTTCCAAGGATGAGGTAGGACTTCATCAATCATTTATCTTTAGCAGCAATAATCATGCAAACAACTTATTAATGTGCTGCTTACCAGCTTTCTCCAACCATTGGAGGCAAAGTGTGAGTCATAAACATAGCCCAAGATGGGCTGAGAGAAGAACCTTCAGCTTGAGCCCCATCATCCTCTCTGCCCTCACAAAAGCAATTTTAGGAACCCTTACAGGCTACCCAGTTTGAAAGGAGGAGGAGTCTGCCCAAGTCCCAGGCAGGAATTCATGGACAATGTGAGCACGTTGTGGGCCAGGACGTACAGCTGGACACGGTGTTGCACACACTTCCGAGAACAGGGCCCATTTGTGCAGGTGTCTGCAGGGAAAAGAGTCCAGAGGGTGGCCCATGTGCATCAATGTCCCCGCGTCCACACAAATGGCCCGAGCCCATGCAATGTGTGGTGCTGAGCAAGGAGCTTTGGAAGACACAGGGCTGGGCGGTTCAGAAGCACCAAGGGAAAAGAGAAGTCAGGATCTGTGCGGGAATCTCAGCCTGCAAGATTATCATCGTCTCCGTCTCTGCCCGAGGAGGTAAGGAGGGTTTGTGCAGGTGATGCTGAGCAGGCACATCCCATCTAGGAGACCTCAGGAGTCCCTGCACATGGGCGCGAGCCACCACGTGGCTAATCCAGCCTGAAAGCTATTGCTGATGTCCCCTTGGTCCCCTTGGATGGCAGCAGCCTTCCGAGGTCCCAGCATGCCTGTCCCTGAAGGCCCCTGCGGGAGCATCCTCCAGGGCTCAGGCCCTCACCGTGGCGCCAGGGCTGTGCTCAAGGAGTGGTTTGCACCTCCAAGACACTCCAACAGCCCCTTCAAATGCAACGGGGGTCACACTAAGGCTGCTCAGGCACCAGCTTTCCCTCCCAAACACCCCAAGTTGTTTTCAAACGAATGAAAACGAATCACCTTTAGTCCCCAGACAAAGTTTTCTCCCCCTTCCTTCTCTCTGCTCTTTGAAGACGCTTGCAACATGTTGGACTTATCAAGAGTCATTTTAAGGAAGAAAAAAACACAGTAAAAAAAATAAATTATGCAAACTACCGACTCAGGCCCCTGAAGACTAAAGCACCGTCTAAGAGTCCTTCTAAAGTGTGTGGATGCAATAGCATTGGAGCCGGCGCCGGAGCGGAGAGCCACGTAACGAGGGACCATTTCCCATCTGCTGCATAAATCTGAAGTTACTTCAGGCAGAATGAGGAATCAGAAGATACTTCAAAGGCTCCAGAGCTCTGTATCTGTGTCAAGCCGCAGCTCGAAGCGCTCTGTGTCGCCCTCCTATTAAAGATGAACTTTTGTGCTCTGTTAGACGTCTTAAAAAAGCAGAAAACATAAGTTCATTTGCTTTTCAATGCTTTCCCCCCGCCACTCTGTTCCTTTGCAAAATGTGAAGCTATTAGGGTATTTGTGAGCAAACAGCCCTGGTTTTGCTGAATAGGTTTTGTCTCACCTGCTGATACGCAGCAGGCTCTGCGAGTGGCTCCAGATGCAACAGGAGCTTCTCCGGGCAGGTTGATGGGAGATGTCCTCACGGTGTTGGCATTGTGGTGGGAAGGGCTGTCCACAACGCGTGTCTCACCACTGTGTCCTTTGGCTTCAAGCAGGTTGATGTGGCTCTGCCCTGCTGGAGGCGTGGGGAATTTGGCCTGGGAAGAGGAGGGTCAAATTGAGCCTCTCCTGCTGGAGAAGAACTCCATGGTCTGAAGCCCTCCTGGGCTTGCACCTCCCCAGGCTTGACCTCAGGGAACGTGCTCAATGTGCTCCAGGGTTTACAGCCTCTGAGAAGCTGCCCCGTGACATCTCAGAGCAGGATGTGCAGGATGGTCCTGATGGAGATCCTGATGGAGACAGGTTGAGCTCAACCTCCAGGGACGTGGCAGGGAGCAGCATGTGGAGCCTTCAGACTCACTGCTAATGACCCAGAAAGGACATCCAGCATGCCAAGGGACCTACAAACCTCCAGAAGTACCCGGAGAGAGAGGTGCAGAGCAAGCAAAGCTCCATGAGAGCACGGGACACTCTGCAGCAGCCTCCCTCCCTCTGCTCGCTGCACAAGGCTCTTGCTCTTCCTAGACAGGGTGACCATATAGATCCCTATCACACCCTTCTGCCTCTTATCTCTCCAAGCTGACACTCCTAATCCATTTAGTCTCTCTTTATGGTGCTGCTCTGTCTCCTCGTCATCCTTTTTCTCCTTTGTCCTCTTTTTCTAGCTCTAAGATGGCATTTTTGGAATGCTGCACATGCAGTTCAACTTGGGGGAGCTGTGCTGCTCTCTCTGCTTTGCTCTCGACCCTTTCCTTAATAAATTTGTCTCTCTGCTGCTGGCAGTTGCTTCATGGGATTTTCGTGCAAGATCCATCCTGTGTGGTCGCTGCTAATTTGGAGCCCATGGACACTGTACAGCTGAAGTTTCTTTTACCATCTGAGCTATCTTGCCATTCTTCTGCACTTCCTTGCGGTCATGTGCATGTCTGAGCATTTTTAACTAATTTTGCATTGCTGCATCCTCTCTTGCCGTCTCTTCTGGATGTTACAAGCACACAGAGATGTTCAGGCCTCTGTGTAAATCCCTGGGCCTCTCATGATGATCTATTCCATCATGAAAACCGTTCTGTTGCTAACTCCTGTTTTCTCTCTTTTTAATCAGCACACAAGAGGACCGCGACTTCAATGCCATGACAGGTTAGTGTCTACGACAGCCTTTGCTGAGGGACCTTGGTATCGACTTTGAGAAATCCAAGCACATTATGCTGAACAGGATCATCCTCCTCCATGTCTTAACTGACTTCTTCAAAGATCTTCCTGAGGTCTGTGAGTCCTGCTTCCCCTCTACAGAAACTCTCATGGCATTTCCTTAATAAATCATGTTTATCTAGGTGTCTAAATCTACTTTTCACTGGAGTTTCTGCCAATTGCTTGGTGCTACATTCATAAATAACCAGCGCCCAGACAAGCTCCTATGCTATGGGAAAATTGAGGGTTTAGTTTTTAAGCTGCTATCAAGTTGCTCTTAAAGATATCTTATTTCGATTCATTATGGTTTGGTGTTTCCTTTGCCAAGATCTTATCTGCTTTTCTTATCCAGACAATATTGTTTGTTTGCTTGTTTGCTTTGCTTCAAATAGATTGGCTCACTCTGCATTTAACCATGCTAGCCTTTAAAGAACAGCAATTCTGTTGTACCCTGTTCAAGAGAGCATTTTGTTGCTTTAGTCTGCATCTGATAGCAATGCAGAGGCTTCAAGATGGTTTAAACACTATGTGTATTTTAGATGTTTTGCAAAGTAATCTGGTACTGTCCTAAAAGTATAGTTTATCCTGCTGGAAGATAGCAGAGACAGTTATGGACTAACAAGTGTGACAAAGGGCCCAAAATGGATTTGCCTCATTTGAGAGGCTTTTCCATTAATTTGTCTCACTCCAGGCAAATTATACGTGCCTCTCAAATCAGGCTTAGTGACGATCTTAGTCACAAACAATTGGCCTCAAAACTCAGAGATCAAGGGTAGTTGATATCTCTTCTTTCCTGTAATCTAATTTGATTCCCAATAGTCTGTGGCTAATGCAGGCTTACAATGCATCAGATGAAGTATTTGCAGCAGAGACAGGGACATACAAGGCGGTGTTAAGATCTTACTTATATTTTTGTCTGCAGCTCGGCTAAGCTGAGTCAAGGAAAGAATGGGAGTTGTCACAAGTGCAGAGAATGACTGCTGGGAGGATTTGGGAAGGGGAGGTATTATTTTGCAAAGCGAGCATGGTCTGGCGTAATCAGGGTCGAGAAAGGAGATGAGCGTCTTTTAAGCGGGCTCTGTGTGATAAATATGAAGAGGGAGGAATTAGCTGGGATAATTCTGTTATCATATAAAATCTGCATAAACTGCTTGTGGCCACAGTGGCACGGAAAATGAGGAGGTTTGCAAACACGCAGAAAGGACGGGGGTTCCCAAGCAGGGAGAAGGGGACAAAGAGCCTTGGAGATTAATGCCATTAGGAAAGATCAAGGCAGAAGTGACCCCAGCATTATATCTGCTCATGCAAAAGGTAGAGCCCGAAGGACAGAGACGGGGCCACCAGGCTGGGAGAGTTTGGAGTCCAGCTTGGACCATCTGCAGAGGCAAAGCAGGAGGCACCCATTTGGGAAACAAGTCCAAGGGGAATGCTCATCCCTCTGTGCTCTGCTGAATCCCCATGAGCATGGGGTGCGTGGGGCGACCAGCCTGTCCTGCTTGATTTCCAGCAGACAGAGGATGCACGCAGAGAGAGATAATTAATTAATTGTGACTTTCCCAGCCTCCAGACTTTGCTTGCTATTGATCTTGGGCTTTATCTGGAGTAATAGAGACAATTAGGAGGGAACACAGCAGCAGAAGTTAATTACCAATGGAATGGAAACTGTGCCTTCAATTTATTCAACTTTTATCGCAAAGCAGCACTGCTGTGGAAGATCGCCTGCCTCCCCCTTGCCCTGCCCAGCACGTTGGATCCAGCTTCTTTCACGACAAAACATGACTTTTTATTCACATTTATGTCCTGCCCAGCACGTTGGATCCATGTGGGAGCTTCTTTCATGACAAAACATGACTTTTTATTCACATTTATGCAAGATAGTCCAGTTTCATTAGGAACCCTTCTTGAAAGAATATGTCAGAAGATTGCCATGATATGCTCCTGGCCCATGGCATTACTGATCACTTCACAAGATCATAGATTTAGGGTTCATTCGTGATGCAAGTGAACGCGGCACTGCATTGATAAGGAGAAGGTGCCCTGATACACTCCCCTTGCTCACGGCTGTGCACGCTCTTAGAAATTAAGCAATCCAGGACCTGAGCAGGATTTGAGTAGGATGCAGATTTAAAATCCCTGGTACAGCATGTACAAGCCAATTAGTCATGCTTAAATACTTGGGAGTATTAAATACTTGGATTGCTGGAGGCCTGAGCTTGAACGAGCTGTGAGACTTGGTCCTGTCCTGCTAGTAAACTGCAGATAAACAGGGCAGGAGGTGAAATTTGTTTCTCAAGGTAAAATAAATGTTCTTGGAGCATATAAGGTTTTAATATCTGTGATTAGATACATGTCAAATTAATCCCCATAGTCCTCGTTAGCTACCTCCAGGGTTCACAGGTGAAGCAAATTTGAAAAACACCAAGAAAAAGTATAGTCCTCCTCCCATCCATCCGTCCTTAGGGAACCAGCTGGGAATCCACGTCTCTGTCTCCAACCACGGCTGAGGGCATCTCTCATTCCCATGTGGCTCAGCCAAACCTCCTGCTGGCCAGCGAGTCCTGAATTCAATCTGATTTCACTCTGATTCCCTCTCTTCCACTTGAGAGAATTAAATACTCTCCAGCTCTGCTCCATTTTTGTTTGTTTGTTTTGGTTATGTTTCGTTTCCCCCAATCAATAAAAGGAGGAAGGGGAAGCTGGAGGGCCTGTCATTAATCATCATTATTTTAGCGATTCCAGAATCAACTTGCCATGCAATCCTTGGTCTTCCATGAACCTGGGCATGGAGCAATGCCCTTCCGCATTGCTGGACACCTGGGCAATATTGGGCAATATCTAGGATTGTTTTCATCTGCAGCATCCATCACCCTGGCCTAAGACAGACACGTTGGGCTTGTTGGGTCCCATCAGGGCATGCGAGCTCTTTCCAGAAACTGCTCCCTTCTCATTTGCAATGATGATTTTGCTGCTGGGAACGAGAGGGACGTCCAGGTCATCCCCGGTGCTGCCAAGAGCAATAGCCCAGGCAGCAAGAGCAGCATGTGCAACTGCAGCACGGGGCAGGTACTCCACAGCTGGCCTTGGGAGGGGACATGCCAACACCCCACAGAGATTTTCCATAATCCTCCTCTAACAGCAGGTGAGAGATGCTTCCAGAGCCGGAAAGCCCTACCTGTCATTACATTCTCACTCCAAGAATTGCCAGCAGATATCAAGGTTTTGCTCTTTTCAGCCTGTCCTGTTGGCAGAGGAGCCAGAAATCTGGCAGGAGAACAATCAGAAATACCCCTGTCACAGGCCATGCTCTTGCTGCTGGGATTTCTCCTGGTTTACTTGCTTTAGCAACAAGCTTTCTTTGGGAATATAAAAACCTTAGGGAAATAGACCCAGAAACATTGTGTGGCCACTGAAGAGTAGGTTCAATGCTCTTGCTCTACCTGTATTTATGGGCTGTGTGTGCATCCAAGTGCATCCATACATTATGCACATGCATGTGCAATGCTTCCTGCTGTGCCCTGTGTGCAATACCCCCTGCATGTTGTGGTACTCATTATCGTATTATACACCATGCAGGCGTGTGGGAGTGGGGATGCAAGTGGGACACAAAGGCTGCTGATGGCAAACAAAATCACCAACACTGCTGGGACTTGCTTTGCTGCACTTGCGTTTTTGGCCTTGCAAAGCCCATTTGTGCCCATTGCCCTTAGAAACCCACTTGGTGGTATCAAACACCAGCTGAATTTGGCATGATTCGGGGTGCAATGACAACAAATGAGAAGGTGAGCGAACATCAGCTCACCATGCTCACCTGCATCCCTCCTGCTGCACGACTGGCTCTGTGCGACCAAGGAGCCTCATACGTTCTGCTTCATTTTGCAATAACAACAGCCTTCCCCTAAGAGAGAGGAATAATGTGCAGAGGTTTTGCTGGAAAAACATGGCCCTAAATGTATTCCTAAAAAAATGGTTAGGAAAGGGCTGTTTCCAGCAACCCCACCCAGCTGGAATGGGGTGAGTGAACTGGCTCTCTTCCCTGGAAAGGGATGGCTGCTCCCATCCCAGAGGATGCATCCGCATCTGTCATGGGAGGGTAACAACTCATAAAAAAAAAGGGGGAGGAAAGGGAGGGATGCAAGCAGGAGATCAATGAGAAGCCCTGGAAGAGCCAGAAAAGGAATGCAGGTGGATGCCTAGGAGCAGAAACGGGACATAGCTATGCCCACGCACAGCCTGTGCATCGCCAGCATAGCCCATACAGTTTCCCTGCACGGGAAAGGCTGGCAGGAGTGTGACAAGGCCCATGTTCCCTTCACCCTGCGCCCTCCTCTGTCACTCAACAAGGCAGCGGGTTGACCTGTTGATGCTTGCAGGGTCTGCAAGGAAAGCAGGTTGCAGCAGACCTTTTCCTGGCTCGCTCGCACAGGGATCTCATCAAAATGCAGAGCATCCTTTACCTCTGCCCGGCTTAGAGTAAGCAGTTGTCAGACACTTCCCTAATCCCAGGTATAATAAACCTTTCCCAGCTCCCTGATTCCTGTTTCTGTCATGTGAGCCAACTGCGTACAAGGGAAGCGCTTTGCATGCAGATTATTTACTTGTCCTCAGTCTGATCCAAACAAATCCTCCCCTTAAAACAACCTGCAACGAAGCTTCGTTCCAGAGCCTGGTTTTAGCCTGATGGTGGAGAGATTGCATTCCCAAGGGTTGTCTCGTGCATCACCAGGAGCATTCAGCAGCAAATCCATGCACGCGTGTGCAGGACAACAGCTTGCACAGAGCCTGCACAGGACCACAAAGCTGGGCTCTCTTGGACCCACATCTACAAGCTTCTTGAGAGCTGGACCTTTCATTTACACAAGTTAAAAGTCCAGCATGGGCACCAGTGACTCCAGGAGCAATTCTTGTTTCCATGAGCAATTGCACAGCTGCACACTTGTGTCTAATGGAAGATCTTTCCACGGTCTCAAAGTACTGAGAAATGCTCCGAGTGCCCCATCTAGCAGCATAGCTTGCAACATGCTTCCCCCTTCCTGGCATACTTGCTCACTCCTGCAGGGAGTTTTGCAGTGTCTGAAGGAATGATTCTTGCCCAATTTATGCAGTCCTCCCCTTCGATTGCTTGCAAAACCTCTTTTCCATATTTCTGTGACTGCAGGCACGGAGAGACCCAGAGTTCAAAGCCAGGCAAGACACTCCGTCTAGCACAAGGTATGAGTTGTCACTCATTTTTTTGATCAAGCATCCAGCTAAAACTTTCCAGAAAGGTGCCCAGCCTGGATATGAGCGCACCAGGCAAGGGGTAGGCAGGGAGGGTCAGTGCCATGTCCCCACTGCACAGGCAGGGATGCCGAGGGACTGAAGCACAGTGATACAGCCAGGCAACTGCCATCAATCACAGGGTCTTAGCGGAGGCTTCTGAGTATTTAAATCATTAATTAAGATTAATGAAATGCGCTTACGCAGTTTATCTAAGTGCATGTTCCGAAACTGAAACCCCGTCATTAATTAGTGAGTGAAACAATTTAAAGGGCTCAGTAAAATCCTCTCCTAAGCTCCAGTGAAGCACATCTGAGTGACTGCAGGTGCAAGGATATGGCCTTACCCCAGGGACAACATAGTGGAGCAGTACAGGAGACACTTGAGAAGAAACACAGATGCATGGTCCCACCAAGACGGGCTTTTAACAGATTAGGGAGCTCTACCCAGTCCAAAGAACACAGAAGGGGGGACACAACCTACTAATCTCCTTGTGCACTCGCAACAAATGTGAGGCTCCATTTGGCATCCTCAAATAAATTAATTTGAAAAAAACATTGGGATTACCAGACAGATTAAACCTCCCTGGCAATCCCACCACTGGATTGGGCCCCTTGAAGAGGCTGTCAAGGTAATGCAGGAGCCTACTTGCCAGGATGCCACACAACTATGGGTCACACTGATGCTAGGGACAGTCACACCAAAATATGGTGACTTCCAGCCTTGCACAGGTGGAAGCAGCCCTGAAACACCCAGTGTTGCCTTGCCTGGCATCGCTGTAGCCTGACTTGGGTATTCCTAGGCAAATCTGCAAAGCTGGAGCTTCACTAATGGTGCCTTCAAGGCAGCAGCCGGGGTCCTGGCTAGCAAGAAGCAAAGGCAATCAAAGGCTCTGAAGCAGCAATCAGATGCCTTCCAAATTGAGCAGACGTGAGAAGTGAATTTTCAACTTCAGATCGATCCAGCAGCCAAGGTCAGTTAGAGGGAAGTCAAGTTCCTGGAGCAGCCACTGTTGTGAGTCATAATAGAAATAAGTTGTAATAGTCTCCAGCTGGCGTGGAGCTCCAGCTGCCACTGACCCACTTAGTGCTAACACTTGGCTGCAGGAAACTTCCACTTCGTTTTCTGTGTTAGGGAAACCAGACCATGGCACTGAAGCTGCTTTCAGGCTTCACCAAGGTTTTACCTTCTTCTTTACCTCCTTCAGAGGCAGAGCTCTGCGCACTGGGCCCTAGGAGAGGCAAATGAGGAGCAGACAGGTCTTCATCTATCCACCACAGGTGGTGGCAGGAGGCTTGCTGGTTGTGACAGCCCAAGCTTCAATGGGCACTTACTTATCTTGAGATAGGGAGAATTCTCTTCTGGACGTGCCCATTTTTCTCCCATGACTTTTGACAGAGTTTTGGCCCTCATCCATGGTGACAAGGAAACCATCACCACCTACCACAGTAGGGCATGGTGGGACCATGGGCAGGATTCTCACGGAGCTTTTTGCCATGCTCATCTCATCAACCCCCTCCAATTACCCATGGAAACAGACTTTCGCCATGGGCCAAGTCCCATTGATCCCAAAGCACCTGCTTTTGCATTTCTTGTTTCCTCCTCAACCCCGGGAGGAATGGGGTTTGCAGGCAGGTACTCCTGTTGCATGCCCCAGGGCTCCTGGCATGTTGTCAGCATAGCTCCAGGCACCCTGCTCTAATCCCATCTTATTTATGGCACCTACACCCTGGCTTATTCCAGCCATCATCGCCTGAAATGCTGCAATTTAGATTCCGACTGTGTCCGATTGCAAACTCTCCCAATCCACAAATTTCAGTGACAAGCATTAGAGCAGCTCATTTACATGCCAAAGTGATCAATCTGGAACTGCTTGTTGCACTAGCGAATAAATAAATAAGGGATACATTAAAGGACGGGGAACAATCAGCTAAATTAACCAATAGATGTCAAGTAATGACAAGCTCTGACATCCATAGCGGAGAAGAGGAGGAGGAGGGATGGGACAGGCTTTCCCAGCATTGCCCAGGGCTGCTCAGCACTCGTCTCTCCGCTCTCATCCCATGAGCCAGCACGGATGTGCTAGAACGTGAAATCCTGGCTTTAAAACCTATCCTTCCCCGTCGTACCTGCTCTGAGGAGCATCAGTATATCTCCAATAAAGAAAAGACTTTTCCAACAATTTGGATTTTTTTTGGAATTTTTTCCAACAAAACAGGCTTGGCAATTGGGGTAACCTTTAGGGGCTGGATGCTTTAAACTTGAGCTGTTTCTGTAACCTGCACCATACTTCGATGTGGCATCGGTGGCCACTGGGACCCCCGGAAGGTCCCTCCACCCACGGAGAAGGGAGAGGAGCTTTGATGGGCAGGTGACACCAAGCGTGGCTGAGACAGCACTGCCACCTCGTGGCATGCGAGCCCTTTGCTTGTGCCACGCATCCACAGGGTCACTGTGTCTTTTGGTCACCTCCCTGCTCCTAGAGATGCTCTGTGGGGATTTTTGAAAACATTTTATTTCTTGCTTTTTAGTGTAGATAAGGACCCTATAGAAGTTCTAGCTTGGAGAGGGACTGGACAGAGACATGTAGGAAGAGGAAAGGATATCCTGGAGTTTCAGATGTCCAAGCTGCAAGAGGAGGAGGAGAAGGGCTCAGGAGTGGGGAGAGAAAAGCCTGGCTTGAAAACAGCATCCTCCAAAGTCAAGTAAATCAGACGAAGCATCACTCAAGAGTCTCAAGGACCTGGAAGCAGCATTATCAGGCACAACACAACTTCCATGAGAAGCTGGAAATCTATGGCCAGCTCCCTGAAATTCAGCATTTAAATGGCATGAAGGGGACACACGGGGCATGGAGATGCTGGCATACAAACATCCATCAACCCCGGATGAAATGATGGAGCAGGCTCATTTGGGCTGTACATTAGCAAAGGGCAATAGGGCAGAAATACAATTACTGTCCAAAACCGTTCTTTTGTGGAAGGTAGGTCTTTTCAAACTAACCTGTCATCTTTTCTTGACACGATTACTGGTCTAGTTGATAAAGGAACTGTGTTGACAGAATAAAATTGCATTTCTTCTGGGCATCTGATTTATTACTGGGTGACATTTTGATTAAAAATGGGTATTATATTGCATTAGGAGGGCATGTATTCAATGAATTAAAGACCATCTCACTGACAGATCTCCAAAGCTAAGTATTACTGGAGATAGACTGATGAGCTAAGTTTTGTCTGACGACAAAAACCCACTCCTTTCTGCTGTGACAGGGCCACTTTGACCTGTATTGGTGTCATTGTGGTCTCCTTTTCTGGGAGAGCTTTAGGTTCAATGAGAGTCCCTTGGCTTGTTGGTGCAAGGCATGATTTTTGGGGGGTTTTGCAGCTCTGAGTCAGGTCACACATAGCTAATGCTGGTTTGAGGACACAGTCGCACTCCCTTCAGGGGGACCTTGTGGGCAAACCTGTGGACGAGGAGACCACCACCATATCCCACGAGGTCCTGATGAACCACTGAGGCACCCAGGTATCTGCTGGACCTTTCATGATGCTCTTCACAAAGAGCATGGTGAAAGATGCCAAAGAAGATGCTTAATCACATGTAGGTCTCTGATGCCACCATGGCGAGGGATGAAGCCAGGAGAGGGAGGGGGAGCTCGCAGAAGAACGCTGACAGCAGCAGAAGTGACAAGCAGAGGTGACAGAGGAGAGGCTGGATATTGCAGATAGCCCCGCTCCGCTCATCATCCTGCCAGCAAGCTGTCAAGGGAGGCTCCGGGGGAGCCCAATCCACCCAAGTGGAGCATCCCTTGGATGGTACTGCCACCTAGTGCCCACATCACCTGTCACCTCCAGCCATGGCAGAGCCATCTGCATCCCAGCATCTCCAGCATGTTTGTGCTTCTCTGTGTCCATTACATGTCCCTGGTCCAGCCAGAGGGGAGAGGAGAAGAGCAGAGGCGGGTGACACAGTCTCCCAGGCTGGGTTGGAGATGCAATGGAAGAAGAGACTCCCAAAGAGGGTCCCTTTGCTTGGCTTTTTTTTCCCTCCAAACAAGGATGAAAATGTTCCTTGTAGTGGATCCAAAGGGGTGAGTGGTCAAACGGAAAGTGGGGCTGGCTGGGAGCCCCTTGGGGTTGCACACACCAAGGTCTGCTCCGTCTTGCCTGCAGCCCTCTGCACCCAGAGCCTGTGCGAGGGCAAGGTCGTGTCTACCCTGGAGGACAGCGGGCTGCATGGGACCCTCTTCCGTAGGGACCTGCATGAGGCTGAGCATTTCTGCTGAACAAGCCATTCCCCAGCTATGTCCGGCAGCGCCAGGACTTGAGCGTGGGTCCAGCACCAAAAGGGGAACCGTGCAAAGAAGTGAAACTCGGCACTTCTCTTCCCCGGTCAGGCAAACTGCCGTGCACGCAAGGGCATCCCCCCACCCTGCTCCTCTTCCTCCCCAATTCCGGCAAAGTGCTGAAAGAAAATAGAGCTGCCTGCTCAGACTGCTCTGTCCTCAGGCTGACAAGAAGGTAAGTCACCTTAAAGGGCCACGGCAAGTCCCACTCCAGTCCTGGCCCCTTCTTTCTCCCCCAGGAAGAAGGAGGGAAGACGATGTGGGAGTAAAATCCATCCCCTCTTCATGGCATGGCTGTGGGCACCTCTGGGCTCTGCAGGGCTGAGCGCTGTGGGCTTTGGGGCAGCTCTGGGCTCTCGGCAGGTCCCTCATCTCTCCCAGGTCTGAATTCCTGTCTCTGCCTTGCGCTGGCTCTGCAGGGCCTGGGCTCTCCCGGGGTGGTGGGATGGTCCTGGGGGCTCCCCTCCTGTCTGGGTTGCTCCTGCACGTTTTCTTTGATGTCCCAGGGCTTGAGCTTTCTCTGAAAGCAGCTCTTGGTGCTGCCTGGGTGCCAAGGGCTAGAGAAACATCCCTGGGGAAGCAAATTTCCACTGCAGCTCTTTAAATCATTGGGCACAGAGAAGGATATGGCAAGAGTTGGTGCAAGGGCAAAGTCTTTGGTTGCTCTTTTTCTCACCCAAGCCTGATAGACTTTGAGACGAGATACACTTAGGTCTAACGCTTGTCTCTGCAATGCAGGGATTTGGTCAGAGGTGTGTGCGTGTGTGTTGGTCCATGCATGTGCGTTTTGTGTCTCCATCCCCAACCCTGCCTGTTCTTGTGTTTGCAGGGAGAGGCAGGATGCGGCTCAAGTTCTGGCTGGTGGCTGGGGTGCTGTTGGCAGCGCTGGGCACGGCCTGGCTGCAGGAGAGTGTGTGTCGGGCACCGGATGGCAAGGACGGCCTCCCCGGGGTGCCTGGCCTTAACGGGAGGCCAGGGCAGAAAGGTGACATGGGAGAGCCAGGTAAGGGCGTGCTGGGAACCGCTGGCCTCCTGGCAGGAGCATCATGGGCTTTTGGAGCAGATCTCTTGGGATGCCAGATGTGCCAGCCATGTTACCAACTGAGCTTCTTCATTGCCTCTCCCCAGGGAAACCATCACGAAGAACTGGCATCCGTGGGCTCAAAGGGGATGAAGGTGAGCCAGGGATTCCTGGGAGTCCAGGAAATCAAGGCTACCTTGGTCCAAGTGGACCCCCTGGGCTCCCAGGTGAGCCAGGGCCGAAGGGGGCCAAGGGCAAGGCTGGCAACATCAAGGAGCAACCGCGTCCAGCTTTCTCGGCCTCGAGGAATTCCCCCCCACGCCGGGGCAACACTGTAGTGTTCGACAACATCATCACCAACGAGGAAAACTCCTACAGTGCCCAGACCGGGGAGTTCACTTGCAGAGTCCCCGGCCTCTACTACTTCGCCTACCAGGTCATCTCCAGCGGAGACCTCTGCCTGAGCATCACCAAGAACAGGGAGAGCATGGTCAGCTTCTGCGACAACAACGCCCGCGGCATCCTGCAAGTGAACTCGGGCAGCAGTGTGCTCAGCCTGGCTGCGGGCGACCGGGTCTCGGTGACCACCGACCCGCTGAAGGGCAACACGGTTTACAGCGGCTCCGAGGCCGACAGTGTCTTCAGTGGCTTCATGCTCTTCCCACAAATGGGCTGATGGACCATCAGCTCCCCGCTGCCCTGGTTGGACCTGTTCTGCTTAGCACTGGAGTATCTTCGTGCATGTGGGTGCATGTTCTCATGCTCCACAGGTGCATGCAGTGGCTTTACATTGTGCCTCCTGGGGCTGTCCCAGCCCAGGGGACAGCCAGGAACTCTGCTGCTGCCCCAAGACTTTGCTTCCATCAGCATCACGAGGTAACCAGGCTGCAGGTGACCACCGACTCAGTGAGACCTTGGCCTCCAGGCTGTGCGGAGGCTGCCTTTCTGCTGGAGCTGGTCAGGGGGACTCTTGGCTCCGGCAGCCCTTTTGGCTCCTGCAGCTCGGGATCCCATGCCAGAGGGGATCAGTTGTCACCAGGGCCCTTCCCCAGCTGCGACTCTTTGCTCCTGAGCGGGAAGACACCACATACCACCGCTTTTGCTGTGCTAACCATTGCAAAGGCCTTTCTGGCACGAGGCCACCACTGCCTTTCACGTATTTCCTGCCAGCACAAATAAACCCCTTCTTTCCTCACAGATGCTTGGTTTTTCTTTCCTATTCACACACCTTCCCCAGACATCCTGGCCACTTCCCAAGACTGGCAGCAGTGAGCTGAGAACACCAGTAGAGCCAGCACCTATGGGGAGGAGAAGAGGAGATCTCCAAGACTAGCCTAGATGTGGTTTTCCCCAGTGAAACCAAGATAGCTGCCCTGTGCAGGAGTGAACGCAGGTAGCAGAACATAGACTTCACCCACATGGTCCTTTCTTGGCCACCCAGTCATGGGAAATACAGTTATAGTCCTCCAGTGTGTTGCCAATGGGGTGCAAGGGGATCCGGGTGGCTGGTGATCTATAAGGGCTCTTCTCCTTCCAGCTCAGAGTGAGATCAGTGGATACCCCAGGAGAAGGCTAAAAACCCTGGAGGAGAAACACCGTTTGGTCACCTCCTCATCCCCCATCAATCCGAAATCCCCCATCCAGGCTGACCTTGTCTAGGTCTCGCACCAGCCCTTCTCCTTGCATCCAGAGCTGGTGCCAAGGTCTGTTCTCACCTTGCTCCCTGCTCTTCCCTTGGAAAAAGAGGTATGGAAGGGGTTGAGGAATGCAGACAGACCAGAAAGTGCTTGCTCAGAGGAAGCACTCGGGCAGAAGGATGTGAAACTTGGGTGGGATCCAGCTGCCCAAGGGCCATCTCCCAGCTCGGAACCTTCCTGCAAAAGGGTGTTGCAGAGGCAGCAGGGCTCGGAGGCAGCGCTCGCAGCACCGGAGCTCTTGACCTTGCAGGACCCTGTGCCCCGTGTCCTCCTCCCGTCCAAGGTAAGAGATATAGAGGGGTGCATCAGCCTGGGGTGAGCAGCATAGGGAGAGGGGGACAAACAGCACAATGCAGAGCTGCGAGGTGGGAGAGGAGGAGGCACTGCTGGGCACCCTGGCTGCACGTCTGCCGGCAGGATGACCTGTTCTCCAGGGACAGATCCAGTGCTGGGAGATCCCTAGCGGACAGGGACTTGCAAGAAGGACCATGAGCAATGTCAGAAGGGTGAGACCATTGACGTTCGGGAAGCAAATGCTCCCCAAGCACCTCTCTGCAGCAGGGTGCATCTCATCAGGAAGCCACTGGACCAGGGGAGGTTCGGAGCGTGGAGATCTCCAGGTGACCCTGGTTCTCTGAACCTTGTTACCTGGCTGCCCCGGGCACCCTGTTGCATGGTGCTTCACT
>NW_010589803.1:61981-72721 GCF_000705375.1 Tinamus guttatus
CCAAATGGGGCAGAGCTTTCAGGAGCACATTGGTCTGGCCCTCACCCTCCTTCTGCTGCCTGTGGGGGCTGCAGCGACCAGAGAAGATCATCACAACTGCTATGGGGCTCCAGGTCTCCCAGGCATGCCGGGCATGCCGGGCAAGGATGGCCGGGATGGGCTGAAGGGAGCCAAAGGCGAGCCAGGTGAGTGAGCGAGGAGGGGAATCGTGTTAACGTGGGGGGCTGTTCATCTGCTGGGGTTGCGGGCCCCAGCGTGGGCCATGGAGAGCAGCATCCTGGCAGCTGGATCTGTGCTGTGGGCAGCCTCTGCTCAGGGCGGTTTGAACAGGGCAGCCAGAAACTCCAAGCTGCTCTGCTGGTTCCTGAGCATTGATGCTTTCCTGGGGCTGGAGAGCAGGTGGGGGAGAGGAACATTCCCTATCTCAGAGAAGGGGGTGCAGGGCCCTCTCCCCACATGCTGTCTGACTCCTCTCCACCCCACAGGCATCCCAGCCATTTCTCGTGCTGAAGGACCCAAGGGTATGAAAGGGGAACCAGGCAGTCCCGGCTTGCCAGGCAAGACCGGCCCCATCGGTCCACCTGGTCCTCGTGGAGACAGGGGCGGGATGGGCCCTCCTGGCCAGCCGGGAATGCCCGGCAGCTACAAGCAGAAGCACCAGTCGGCATTTTCAGTGTCCAGACAGACTGACGTGTACCCCCTGAAGAACGTCCCCGTGGTGTTCAACCACGCCATCACCAACACGAACAACGACTACAACACCACCACGGGCAAGTTCACCTGCAAGCTGTCCGGCCTCTACTACTTCGTCTTCCACACCTCACTGACAGCCAACCTCTGTGTCTTGCTGTACAAGAACACAAAGAAGGTGGCCAGCTTCTGTGACCACAAGACCAACACCGTGCAGGTCAGCTCGGGTGGGATCCTCCTCCATCTGGTAGCTGGGGACCAGGCCTGGCTGGAGGTGAATGATTACAACGGCATGCTGGGCATCAGTGGCTTTGACAGCATCTTCTCGGGCTTCTTGCTCTTCCCGGACTAGAGGACAGCTATATCCCACCATAGTGTGCTGAGCTCTTCTCCTTGCCATGCAAATGCTGTCACTCACCGCCTGGTCTCTGCTAACTCCTCACCACTGCAAAGTTTGCCTGCTAGGCTGGAAGATCCAACAAGGGTGCCCAATAACCAGGCTAGGGAGGGAGAGGGCTGAATACAGAGAATATTTGGCTGCCTTTGTGCCCATGGGGACACTGCGAAACCCCTGAGGACCTGCTGGCCCTGCCAAGTGACCTGGAGCAGACTGGCAGCAGGTGCTTTGCCATGACCTGGCTATGGAAAGAATCAATAAACTTCCTCCCGGTGTGTCTGGCCCAGCATTTGTTTTTTTTTAACTTCACATCTTGGCTTTCTGCAGGCAAAGCCCATGCATGACTGGAAGGCTGTGGGGTGCAATGTGTGCATGTATATGTGAGTGCATGAGAGAGATCTGGGTGTCCAGGCTGTCCTCAGGGAGGGAAAGACACTGTATGAAACCTCAATTTTGCTCTGCTGATGTGGGACACGATTCCTGTGACCATAGTCTCAGCTTTTGGGATGCCCAAGGTTCTTGGTGACAGGGCTGCTGGATTTCCCCTTCCTGCCCAAGTGCGTGCAATTTTCTTACAGGCCACAAACCACACAGCAAAGCCCACAGCCAAGCACGGGCAAATGGGACATCCCCAGTCTCACCACTGTCCACCCCACTGTTTTCAGAGCACACGTGAAGGCCTCTGCCACCCCAGATGATGCAGTGTAAGGCACCAGAGTCTTATCTGGGGACAAACTTTTTGCTGCCAACTCAGAACAAGCAGTGAAATGTGCCTGAGCTGTATGGTGCTGGGGTTAGCAGGAACTCAGCACTGGGAGTGCAAATGTGGAGACAGGACAAACCTGAGAGACCTATGCTAGGTTGAGCAGGATGTCCACGACATCCAAGCAGAGGGTGCTCAGCTCTTGGCTGCTGGGGGCTAGTGGATATGGCCTTGGGACATGGCTCTTCTTTGGTGTCTCGAGTTGCCACCTCCAGTGAGCACCCAGTGCTGCAGTGAGCTGCCTAGAGATGAGATGAGCCACATGCAAAGACCTGGCTCAGCTGTGCCATGAACAGCTAAATATTCCAGCTGGGAACATTTAGGAGAGCCAGGGGGCCTGATTAAAGTTGATGGGTGCTGGCAACATGTTGCATCTTCTGAAACTGCTGGCACCTCCCAAACAGAGCCAGATAGATGTGGAGAAGCCTGAAGGATGCTCACAAAATCCCTTTATAAATCTCCAGAACTCCCCTGAGAACTGCTGTCATTGAGACTTGATCTGCGACAGAGACAAGTGAAAGGGGCTGAACTGCGAAACTGAGGTAGCAAAGGAAGAGTAAGTGAGGTAGCAAAAGAGGAGTAAGTGAGGTAGCAAAGGAGGAGTAAGTGAGGTAGCAAAGCAGGAGTATGTTTTCCACCATGGTGATGGCCTGATTCTGCACAATTTCACCACCACAAATGCATGATACTCAAGAGAAATGGCCTGGATTTATGCAGGTTCCACACAGATGAAGTAAAGGACCTCTTGAAGGACTACCCACAACTTACCTTGACCTCACAGCAAGTGTTCCCCATAGCAAGCGTGATATCAAACAGGCCCCAGAAGTCCTGCATGCCTGAAAGGCCCCAGGGTGTTGTCTGAGGACTTCATGTTCTGCTGAGCTAGCAGGTAGCACTTGTAGGGGATATGAAAGTGCCAGTGAAGAAAGCATGGGAGCTAAAGAAAATTAAAAAAAAAAAAAAAAAAAGGATGTGGCCAGTTCCTTTCACAACACTTTCTTTGCGTCAAACTTCTGCTTCCCTCCAGAGCCATTTCCAAGCAGGACTCTGGTGTGCCCTGGTCCATCTCGCACTTCGTGCTGCAAGCAGCTCAAGGTAAGAGTGACCTACCTGTAAGGCTGAGAGCCAGCAGGAGCCCAGCGGCACCAGGAACGCAGCCATCCTATGCACGGGGCTGCTGGAGGAGCAACAAACACGTTGCTGTGGCCTGGGGCAGAAAAGAAGGGGCTGCTGGAGCTGGAGATGATGGAGATCCCTATCTGGGACACCAGCTCCATTGGGAAGAAGGGAAGAGGGAAAGGGAAGAGAACAAGGCCCAGTGGCTCTCAGGGAAGGTTTTGGTCCTACATGTGATGGTCCTAGGGTGGGCTGGAGAATTCCTGAGCCCACAGGGAGCCCTTAGGACTCAGCGAGGGGTCCTGCAGCCCCTTCCTCCTGCAGCCCAACGCAGCAAGTACACCCTCCTGCTTCCCTGCTGCTGCTGACATGGCAGCACTTAATACTCGTGCAGCTGAGGCTTTGGGCACTTGCACACTATAATATAAGAGTTTGAAGGGACTTGTTCCTCCCCAGGGCAAAGGCTTTCCAATGCCCAAAGGGTCTGGTCCCCCCATAGCCAGGAGCAGGGTGGATTTGGTCCACAGTAGGGTGTTTTTCCTGCCTGCCAGGAGGTTGTTCCTGGGTGTTGTTCCCGAGAGCCGTGCAGAGTGGTTGCTCCATCCCTCCCATGGCTGAAGGACCTGCTGCCCTATAGTGCCTTTCTCTGCTCCAGGAGGGAAGGCGAGATGCGGAGCGTGGCCGTGATGCTCCTCTGCCTGGCTGGCGGGCAGCTCACAAGCGCCACAATCTGCAAGACCTACGGCACCATCCCGGGCATCCCTGGGTCACCAGGGAAGCCTGGCAGCAACGGCCTGGATGGAGAGAATGGCCAAAAAGGGGAGCGAGGTAAGGAGGGGAATGCGCGGAGACTGCAGGGTCACAGAGCTCCACCACGCTGCATGTAAACACTGTTCCTCCTGTTTTCCAGGTCCCCCTGGCCATGTGGAGGATGAAGGAGAGATTGGGGAAAAGGGAGAGCCAGGAGCTCCAGGGTACCCTGGGAAGGTCGGCCCCAAGGGCCCCATGGGTTCAAAGGGGGCTCCGGGTCTCAGGGGTCCCCCCGGGCCTCAGGGAGACTTCGGTGACCACAAGAGCACCCTGAAATCTGCCTTCTCAGCTGCCAGGACGGTCAGCATCCTGCCGCGGCGGGAGCAGCCCATCCGCTTCGACCGCATCATTACCAACGTGAACAACAACTACGAGAACCGCTACGGTCGCTTCACCTGCCGCATCCCAGGCATCTACTACTTCACCTACCATGTCACATCCAAAGGCAACCTGTGCATCAACATAAAGAAGGGCCGGGGTGGCAGCAGGGGTGACAAGGTGGTGACTTTCTGTGACTTCGTGCAAAGCAGCTACCAAGTCACCACGGGCGGCGTGGTGCTCAAGTTGGCAGCGGAAGAGTCCGTCTGGCTGGAGCCCACAGAGAAGAACTCCGTCGTGGGTGTCGAAGGGGCTGACAGCATCTTCTCCGGCTTCCTGATCTTCCCCGATGCTTAGTCTGCTGCGGACACCACCTGCACCCCCTCCGCTGCCTCTTCCCTGCAGCCGGCCTCTGCCAAGGTCTTCCTTGGAAATAACTCTGCTCCGGACACGATGCCCTGAGTTTCTTGGCCAGGGTCAGGAAATGACGGCTCCTTATGCTGCTGGTTGCTTCCTGCCCACGGTTTGCCTCTGTTTCGCCATCTCAGAGCCTGGTCCTGGAGCTTTCCCAGCTCTTGGGTATTTTTATGGAGGAGGGATGGGAGAGATCTCACTGTGTACCCAAGCCTGCTGGCCCAAAGACTGAAGCAGTAATGGTCGGACCAAGTGCAGCAAGGAGCAAGTGTGAAGGGATCATAGACCTTTTGCCAGGCCAGGACAGAGCCAAGCCTGGCAAGCAGCAGGTCCTCTGCTACAACTGGACACTTTGATACCCTCACTACCCGAGGAACATGCAGAACTCCAGGCTAATCATCACCTCCCGGGACACTGCTTCTCTTTCTACACCAGGGTGCAGACCAGGCTCAATAAATGCTCTTCCTGATACAGACCACCCTGATTAAACGCATCTCCTTATAGAGCCACGCAGAGAAAGTCCGCAAAAGAAAGGAAACCTGGTCTCTAGCAGTGGGGACACAGCGGGAAAACTGGGGACACGGGTTACTCGAGGCCTATGGGGAGTCACTGGAGAGGGTGAGGGGCTACAGAGCCTGCTAGGGTTGGGGGACACCTCCTCTGTCCTAGCCCTTGCGGGGGGCGACAACAACCTCCCAGCTCAGCCAAACTCCTCCCCAGAGGTGGCTTTGTCACCAGCAGAGCTGGCAGTCCCCGGGGTCTCCAGGGGTGCTGGGACACCTCGCACCGGTGTGGCCAGCACCGTGACGCTGGTGGCTCCAGCTCGAGCCCGGGATGCTGCACCGGCAGGTGGCACTGGAGACTGATGCTCCGTGTGGAGCATCCCTGTCCGCAGCCCAGGAGAACACGAGCTTGTAGCATCCCAGCCCGGAGAAACAAGGTGCCAGGAACCTACTGACATTTAAGAAAGATGAATGTAAAGCCCGTCGCCTTTGTAGGACAACGCTACATAGCAGGAGAGGTTGGAGGCAGAAAGCAGCTCTGCAGGCAAAGACCAGGGTTGAGCAAGCTGAACATGAAGCTTTCTGTGGGTCCTCTTGATATAATCTATCTGGACTTTTGCAAAGGTCTTTGTCAGGGCACCTCAGCAAAGGAACTTATTTTTTCCTACTAAAATTAATGTCTGAGCTAGCAGCAGCCTCAGTCTGAGGATTTCTAGGCTCTGGGTTGGAGGCTGAAGGCCCTCAATGAGCAGAGATGCCCAGCCAGGTACCCTGACCCACAGACACCAGGGCACAGTCTTCAGTGACACTAAAGACAGCGAGCAGGACGCTTGTTTTCTTGGGATCCTCCCCAGAACAAGGAAATAGTTTGGCCCAAAGCTCACTAGAAGCAAAGACTTTCAATATTCATAGACAGCAGATAGGATTTGAAATAAAACCTTCTTATTTCAAGGCACATAGCAGCAGAAATCAGCAAGAATACTGCAGGCTGTTGTTGTTTTCCTGCAACATCCTGTTGGGGTTTGGGGTTTTTTTCTCTGTGCAGAAGCTCCAGCCCAGGCCTCAGGCAGGACCTGGTGCGACGCAGCATGCTAGCGCCTATCAATATTCATGCAAAGTGAGGCTTAAGCAGAGAGATCAAAGCACATCGCAGAGCGGGTAGTTAGTGCTGGAAGGAACTTCTGGTGGCTACGTGGTCCCCCCTCTCCCGCAAATGCTCCTCTGCTTCCCAAGCTCTTCTCCCAGGCCATAGACAGGCGGATGTTTGTCCCCAGCAGCACCTTCCTGAGCTGCCCCCGAGCATCTCTTCACCATCAACATTCCTGACTGACAATGGTCACCCCAACACACACACAGGCCCCATCCCCATGTGCCATGGGGTGGCTCATTTTGGGGTGCATGTCCTGAGCAGGGAGCTTCACTCAGCATTGGCCTGGAGCCACCTGGATCAGCCTCTCTTCCGCCTCAAGCTCCACCGGAATTCCCACTTTTCCCACCTACTTTGTGCCCGGGCTCGGAGTTGCAGATGCTCCGCTCAGCCCTGGCCACCCATGGGTTAAATCCCAGCCCTTCTTGCTGCTCTGCCTCCTTATGAGGAACAGCCTTCGCCAGGGCTGCAGAAAGGCTCTTTCTTTCCCCAGCAGATCTCCGGGAATGAAAAGTCTGTGTTCCAGATATTAAATTACTCATAAAATAGTTGGCCTGTCCTCCAATTTAAAGCAGCAACGTTCGGAAAGCAAACCAGATTTCAGCCGGAATTAGCTTCAAACGGAGCATTCAGGGCACTCGTGCTGGGAAGGGAATGCGGGAGGGGAAGGAGCAGCCGAGCTGGGCTGCGGGAGCATCCCGTGCGATGCCGGCACTGGGTGCAAGGGTGTACCTGGCTCTCCGGAGACGGGTACCGGGAAAAGGGGAGAAGATGCAGCCCCAGCAGCCCCGCTGAGGCGTTGGCAGCTTGCAGAGAGCCGCTTGTCCCCTCGCTCTGCAACAGCCACCAGTGACCTACAATACGGCCGGGAGCGGGTTTCCATGGGGACGAGCCGGGATACGGGAGCGCGGCCTGTGCTCGGCTATGGGCACAGCTTTCCTCCACGTCGGGCCCGGCTCTTTCCGCTCCGTTTCTCTCTCCGCAAAGGAGCGGCGTCTCCTGGCAGCAGGAGGAGCAGGAAACGGGAACGGGATGCGGGAAGATCTGAGGAAGAGCAAAGCACGGTCCTGCTTGCATCCTTAACCCCTTGGGGGATGCCCCCAGATCCGATTTGCCCCTGCGGATACACACACGGGGACGAGATGCTGCATGGGGGGCCACCGAGATGGCACCACAAGCCCTGTCCCCATCACATATGCATCCACAGCACAAATCCAGGGGCAAGCGCTCGTGCAAATCAGCACGCAGAGCACGCAGCAGCCACAGGCACCGAACGCAAACCACGTGTGCTCCTGCGCACCGGGCGAGGGGAGCACGCGGGCGGCAGGAGCCCGGCGTTGCTTGCAGCACCCTCCCATTGCCCTTCCACCTTGCATTTACCTGCAAAGGAGCCCTGGTTGTGCCAAAGCAAGCTAGGAACGCGCAGCACAGCGAGACGCCGCCCTGCGCGGCCTCGCACGGGCTGCAAGGCCGCAGGAGGGTCTCCGGGGGGAAACGTGCATGGACACATACCTGAAATACCCATCTGGCTTTTTAAAGGGGAATTATCTGCAAGTCTGCAACACTGGCCGACTCGCAAAAAAGCCCGGGCTGGACTCCTGGAGCCTGCAAAGCAGCTTCCCAGCAGGCGCGCGGGCTGGGAAAGCAGCTCCAGGCTCAACGCTGCTGCCCGGCGCTCCCTCCTGTCCCCAGGACTTGCCAGGAGCGCTTTTGTCTGCAGATGTTGGCATGTGCAGTCACCAAGGCTACGGCGGCAGCAGCAGGTCACCCAGGCGCGGCCCCGGGGCGGCCCCGGGGGCGGGCGACCACGTTGAAATCCCAGCATCACCCAGGAAATGTCACCCCTGCTAAAGCAGCTCCAGGGCTCACGCCTGACCTGGGGCATCTGGCCTGCAATTACAGAGCGCAGGAGCAGGACCTGTAGGTGCAAGACCTGGCTGGGTGCAAGATTTAGGAGGCTGCAGCTGGGAGCCATCCTGGAGCTCGTCCTCCTCCATGAGGCCCTTTCCCATGTCCCTGCGGATGGTGGTGACCAAAGGGACAAACTCCTTGGTTTTGAGCATCAACAGCACTCAAAGAAGCCCCATGTCCTCCTCTTGTATCTGGAGCAGGGCCACACGTGACCTGTCCTCCAGGTGATGGAGATTCTCATCACCCTACAACTCCCTGGCATACTCATGGGGTTCTGCTCATCCCCCATTTCCCTTTTTCTTGGCTTTTCCTTTTTTCCCCTTGCAAAACACACCGCAGGGATGCCAGGAACACGGTCTGAATGCTGTGCATCCGTGACCCCAAGGACCCGCAGCAGAGAATCCAAGCAACCTGAGCTCTGGTGGGCAGAAGCACGACCCATTTATTATTAACGCCTTTTAGTGTTTGTGATCGGAGATTCAATGTATTTAATTTTTAAAGACAGCTGGTGTTGTTTGGGGATTTGTTTATACATATGTATGTATATAAATATATATATATTTTTCCCCTGGCAGAATTAAAACGCAGGTGGTTTCGAGTAGCCACCGCTTTCCGAAGTCACGTTTTGCCTTAAATTCCCATGGTCTTTCCTTGACCCAAGCCTTCCTCTAATATCACTCGTGTGCAGGAGTGCTCGGTGGGCTGGTTCAAATGTCACAGGTGACCCCTTGCCCAGGTTTTCTTCAGCAATTTGCAGCCCTGCAGAATCCACCTTCAATCACGTTAAGGAGGTTCAGCTGCACATCTTGTGGGGCAGCTACTTAGCACCATCTCTTGACACAGCTGGGAGTTTTGGTGGAGGTTGCAACTGATCATCATCCTCTTCTTCAACTTCATGTCCATCTTTCCCATGTCTGCATTCCCACAGCCAAGCAGAAAGCATCTGCAGATGTGTCCTCCCTGGGGTGCTTCTTCTCTGTCCAGGTGACCTTCTCCACCAGCAGGTAGGGCTTAAAGAGGAGGTTTAGGGTTAATAGTTGCTTATGGCCTTGACCATTGGAGCTGGCAAATCAGCACACGATGCTGAAGTTTTTTCCCCAAAACTTTGTATCTTTTCTGTTCTGAAAGGCCTTTTCTCACATTGCTCCTGGCAGGGGTGTCTCAAAATGAAAAGAAATGATGTTCTGAAGAGCCGACTATTTGCAAGGTCCAGAGAACATTTTGCTTGGCTGGGTGGAAGCAGGGCAGCCCATCATTTAAAGCATCTGAAGAAAAACATCTTTCAGAAACTGCATTTCCTAAGAGGAGCTCTTTAAAACTAAACTTTGGTCTGAACAAATGGGGATTTCACCACAAAGAAAATTTTGTCCTACAGCCAGAGGATGAAGGATGCTGGCTTCAAGTATTCACCGACAATGAATCAGATCCCCCAAATACTGAGGGCTTTTTGGTCTGGTTTCCTAAAAGGCTGTGGCTTACGCAATTGCATCTGCTTGTGACATGGGAGCTGAGCTTAGCATCACCAAAAAAATAAAAAATAAAAAGAGGTTTTAAACTTTTTAACTCTCTCTGTCACCTGAGAGCGTGTGAGTCTACAAGCCCATATGAGCCAGGTTAGATGGACACACGGTGTCACTAGCTTCCAACAAGGTTGCTGGATGGGGGATACTAAAAAGATGAGAGAGGCTGTGGGGACACCCAGGATTGAGTATTATCAGACACCAGGGAGTCTGCACAGGTGATGGGAGGATGCCCAAGGTGAGCCCGGCCAGGATGAACACGCTTAGAGAGGACCTCATCATGGGTGAGGGATCTTTGCCAGCACCTTTAGAGTCCCCCTGCCACCACAGATGCCCCTCGCTGCTGCAAACACTGCTGCTTTGGGAGCTGTGTGACGTGTGCTCCACCTGATCAGAAGTTCTCCTGACCTCTGTGCCACTTAACTCCTATTGAGACCAGCTGGCAAGCCAGGACATGCCGGAGCACGTTGCGGAACAAGGACTGCAGATAGGTTTGCACCTACTTCCATTTCCAACCCTGACGTGTTCTTTGGGGTGGCCTTGGGGGCAGCACGCATTTCGGGGTGAATTGCTTGGCACTTAGGAGCTCCTGGGAGCTATTGTGCTGCAAAGGGCAAAAACGTCACCGCGGGGGATGGCTGCGCTCTGGCCAGCAAAACCCAGCCGACATTTTCTTTTCTTCCCGAGCTTTACCACTAGATGTCATTGGAAAAGCGATGTTGCCGGCCTGGTCGGGATCACCCCGTAGGGTTTCGGCAGCAGGGGCAGCCCTCCTGCACATGCTCCGCTTGGTGCAGGACCATGGAGGCTTCCCAGCTTCAATGGCTTTGTCTGGGGTAGGGGAAAGAAAAAAAAAGATGCGCTGGGCATTCAGGATTCAGTAACATTCAAATGCAATGGAAACCTTTTTATTATTATTATTATTATTATTATTATTATTATTATTATTATTATTATTCGCAGCCCTGGGTTAAGCAGCCCGCACGGCCCTCCTGGGAGGGAGTCGCACGTCACCCTTTCTCAAGGGGGGCGAGATGCCGTCACGCGGGGGCCCTGGGCACCTACAGTAGGACAGTCCCCTCCATCCAGGGGGACAAATGAGGCCTTTCTGGGCACATTCTTTTCTCCGGGAGCGGGCGGTGATGCGGAGG
>NW_010589803.1:72811-83248 GCF_000705375.1 Tinamus guttatus
CCAAAGCGAGCGCGGCGCATTCAGGGCCTCAGAATGGGATGAAAGGGAAGAAAAGGCCGTGGCGCGCCGGCGCGCATCCCGGCGGTCAATACGGCACTGCCGGCGGGGAGGGGGCCTTGGGAATCCCACCGCGCAGGGGGAGGGGAAAGGGGCTCCGGGAGAAGCAATGGGAACGTCTTGCAAGGGGAGTCGAGCGGTCAACGCGGGCTCCTCGCGTTGGAGAGCAACGTTTTCCACCCTGACGCAGAGAGGCTTCAGGGGTCCTGGTGGGGGACCTGCACCGAGGAGATGCGTGGTGGGACTCCAGAGGGGGCTTAAGGCGAGGTGGTCCCATGCAGAGCCACCATGCGCATGCAGGTCACACCAAGCTAAAGGTGCCCTGAGCCATGTGAACCAGGGTGCACCAGGACGTTATTGCCCTATGAGAAATGCACAGCTCCTGCTAAGAAGCTCTCTGGGGCTCAGGGAAGACTTGCTGGATGCTTCTCTGAAGTCACCAGTTGTCAGGACCAGAAGGGACCTGTGGGACCACAGTGTAAGGACCTGAGCCTAGAACTGGGATGCTGCAGGACTGCTTGGACACAAGAGGAAACTGAATTCAAGCAACCTACCCCAAATCTAAGTCTTCAGGACCGATGAGCTTGTCTGGTGATGTCCCTGGCTTGCACATACTGCAGCAGTATGGGAACGCGTGATGTTCCCTCTCATACAGGCTGAAGATTTATTTACTTGCTTTAGCTCAGACAGCTTGTATATCTTTCTAGCCTGGTGCAAATTGAGTCCAGGGAGTGGTCCCTCCTTGCTGGTGGCCTCAGCCTGTGCTCCAGGAGTCCTTCCAGCTCTGTTGTGGTGAGGTTGGGTCATGCACAGGGAGAACATCACTTTCCTGCAGCTGGGTGGGATTTTGTGGGGGAGTGGGAAAAGTGATGGAGAAGCAGAGATTTGGGATACCTGAGGTCTCTTTGGTGGGTCTCTGCAGGACCCCAAGGAGAGGAGCAGTCCTGCTCAGAGGGATCCCTGAAGCTTTGGAGCACATGGATGTGGAGAGCAGGTGTGAGATGGTGGCAGCTCCTTCTCCTCTGGGGAGCTCCAGAATCCTGTGGTCAGAGGTGGATTGTAACAGCTCAGACCTCAGCAGTACTTCCAATATCTGTGGAATCCTGTTCTCTTTGCTGAGCATGGAAATGACACTTGAACAGGTCAGGGAATTCCTTGTGCTGAGGGGGTGATGAAGGTCGCTGTGACGATGAGTGGCTCCCCAGGGTGAGACGGTGCTAGACACAAACAGCAACGGACTGAAGGGAATCTCTGCTGAAGCCTGCCTGGAAGGCACCATGGGACACCACATCAGTCTGCTGAGTGACACCATTTTGACAGGCTGCCCCGTGCATGACCTGGGTTGGTAGCACCGTCCTCGCACCCAGATGGCTGGTTGGTTCACTAGCACAGCCCAGTCCCGTTGAATGGTGGAAGGAAAGGTCTGGGAGTCTTCCCTCCCTGCCAGAAGCGATGCCCATCAAGCTCCAGGAGATACCACCTTGGTAGATGGCCATCTCAGGACTAGCCAGCAACCTCCTCTGTGCAAGGTAGCCTTCCTCTCTCAGGGAATGGGCACATGGAAGGAAGACTGGATGGAAGAACTCCATCAGGGTCTCTTGGACTGGGCTGTACCATGTCAGTGCAAATGGACCCAGGGAAGTGAAGTGTGTGAGGCCAGAGCGCAAAACCCTTGGCTTCTGCACAGTCCCTCACTGCCATGCACCAAGCAGCACCCGTGGAACAGGTCCACCGCCACTTTTGTGGTTCATCAGCCTTGAGAGGTCCTCTGTCCAGTAACCAGGAGAAGGGTAAGTGTGAGCCCATGTCACCTGAGTGCATGATAACCCATCACATCCAAAGGCAGAGGCCAGACCCCACCATGGGTGCCCACAGCCACAGCTTGCCCCGTTGTAATTGCTCTTGGACAAAGCACCTGGCTTAGCTCTAGGTGATTCCTCTTAACACAACTAAACCTGCACTTTGTAAGGCTCAAAATAAGCCCACAAGGCTGCATGTTCTCATCCCTTGTCCCAGACCTCCTTCCTCCCTACCGGTAGCCCCAAAACTCCACAAATTTGAGAAACACACATGATATTTCCCTTCAGTTCAGCTGTCCTTTACTTCCCTTGCATTTTGTTCCTATCCAACAGGGAAACCTCTCTCCGGGCAGTGGCAGAGTGCTTCCCTGAGCCGCAGAGCTGTATTCCCGATGAGCTGCCGCAGTTACATTCCCTGCTCCCCTCCTCTTCCCCTGCACATGCTCCGCTTGGCTATTTCCCAAGGAGAGGCGCGCAGACAGGGATGTGCTACGACCGATGCATTCAGCCATAACAAGGTCACCAAGAAATACCGATAGAGCAAGGAAATGTTTTCCCTTTTCCAGCTGTCTATGAAGATGGGAGAGACTTAGCAGATAAATGTCCTTTGAAGCAGTAGTCCTGGGGAGTGAGAAGGGAGTGAAAAGCCCACCCTGCTCTGCAGCCCTCTGAATCCTTTGCACGTCTTTTGCTTTGCTGGAGCTCTAGAAGCTCGTGTGAGTGGAAGTTGCAATTACCAGTTAACAAGGATTGAGCTCTAAATAGGAGAACATTGCATAAACCATCATCTTGGTTAGGAGCAGCCGTGCCTAACGTATTGGACCAGTGCTCTGTCCACCAGGAGTCCTCTTCTGCGCATGGCAGCATTAGACACTTCAGAATGACATTAAGTTTTGGCATAATCCATTGCCAAGGGAGGTTTCCTGGCGGTCTGCGGAGCTAAGAGTCCTTGACACACGGAAGAAGAGGTCCAATATGCATCAGATATCAGTGTTGGACTTTCTTCTGCCTATGATGGAAAGCAGTATTGCATTTAGAAGAGCATTTAGATGTCTTCAGTGTCAATCAAGCACCAACACTGTAGTTCCTGCAGAGCTTCTGCAGCAGGGGCAATAACACATGGTGTGAAAGAAGAGGGGCACAAATAGCATCGTCAGCCCTGCAAACTTCCCCTCATAGAGGCCAGCAGATCTTCCATGAAAGTGGACAAAATTAAAAAAAAAATGCAGATGAGCATTTATTGCATGTGATTCCTCCTGAATCGCCTGATGGTTTCTGGCAGCTCCCCTGCTCGCTGCAGGCAGCAACAGCCGGGCGCTCCGCTCCGTGGCTCCCGCAGCCGCGCTCCTTGCACGTATTCCTCCTCTCGGTTCTCTCCTCCCCTTCCTCCTCCAGGCTTCCAGGCCCGGCTTTGCTGGGAGGAGCAGCTTCTTCCTGAAGCCCCCGAAAATGCCGGGGGCTGGTCTGGTGCAAGCGCGCGCCGGGAGGGTCTCTCGGGCACCGAGCGGTGCTTGCTTTGCACCAGAGCGTCCGTTCTGCGCCGGGGCCGAGACAAAACCGGGCCACTGGCCCCTCTGCAACGGCTTGGGGGGCTCTCAGCAGCTCCTGGAGGGTTTTTTGCCCCCACTCCCCACACTGGCCAAGTCCCTTTTGGCAGCGCTGGCCCTCCGTGCACCCAGGGCTGCCCCGTTTGCTTATCTAACGCCATGATTTAACACAGACGCAGGAACTCACACGCTCTCACCCGGCCGCCTCCAAATTACTTTATTGCTTCCTGTCAACCAGCCGAGCGTATCCTGTTAATATACAATCCTCGACGAGCAGGTTTCGCAGCGTAATCCCCCTCTGACCGATAACACCGCTCTCCTCCCCGCAGATGCCCAGTTCTGCCCATTGAGCACTGAAGGAGGCAGGTTCCCGGCTCCGGGCAATGTAGCCCTGTAGTCTTGGTTGTTGTTTTTTCAGGATAAATCCCACTGCTCCAAAATATGCTGGCCTTGCACCAGTATTTGTGTTATTTCCAAGAGTTCATCCTCAGGTGACATCTCCTGGGCAATGGCCAATGTTGGATGCGGTGGTGGCACTGAGGGTCCTGCTCCCTTCTTCTCCCCTCATACCCAGCTGCCCTGCTTGGGGCAACATCTGCATCCAGCTGCTGCGGTGGGATAGGAGTAACTTCGGGTGCTGCAAGCGGATCTGATCCCTGCTGCACACCTGGCATTTGTGGCTCAGAGAGATCTGTCCCCAGGAGATATGCACAGAACCCAGAAATGTTGGTGGGATCCCCTATGGGGTCTCTGGTCCAGCATCCCACATGCAGCATTCCTAAGGCTCAGCTAGGCACAGCCACTCATCTCCTGATGCCACCCCTTGCATTGCTGCAGTCCCTATGGCCATCTCAGAGCTGACGGTGTCCTTGTCACCTATGAGGACTGCAGAGCTTGCAGCAGAATCCAGGGATGTCCAGCCAGCAGGAAACGTGCCCAAGGTCGGTATTTGGGGGACACCTCCTGTGTTTCCCCAGTGTTGAACTAGGGTCCTTGTGTCCATCGCTGCAGCACTGGGACATCTCTATCCCACTTGGTCTTCTTCAGCCCTTTGCCATTCATTCCTGAAGGCAAAGACATCCCTATCATGCTCATAGGATACACCTGGGCTTTTGGGCTACTCCAAAGGCAGATGTGGCAGATGATAAATTTGATTTCAAGGCCAGTTCTGAAACTGTTCCTCTACAGCACTGCCAACACAGCTGAGGATTCATGGGTGGTGATGAACCAATTTAACTCGAGTTTCATGTGTCAGGACCCTAAATGCTTCGCTTGTTCCCCCAGGGAGCAGATTCCTATATTAAACCTGCCCGACTTAATGTGCTAGAGGCCCTTTTGTGGCCATTCCTTTAGTCAAATCTGGTATTTCAGACCTCTGGGGACTGGTCCCAGAGTCAGAAACCTCTTATGTGCCAGAAGCCAGTGTTTGTGTTTGCTCCAAACATGCATGCCCCTTGTCATCAAATTTCCTCTTTGGCCTGAGGAAAAGGAACATGTGTAGCCATACAATGAAGCTGTAGCACGATTTTTTTTTTTTTGGAAGTTTTTATTTCTCTCTTTTTTTCTTGTCCTCGAGGACAGTTTGTTCTGAAGCAGTTCCTGGAAGTTTGGGACAATCTTGGTGTGGCTCGCTGGTTTTATTAGGAGTTGAATGTGCCCTCAAGGCTCCCTGATGAAGTTCTGCTGATGATCCATATGCTTAGCACCTTGTGAGCTGGAACATCCACTTACAGAAACACAGTTTTGCTTGGCTGAAAGAGGGAAAATCCTCTTTTGACCAAAGTGCATGATGGAGTGGTCACCTTGCTCGATTCTCCACTCGATTCTGCTCCCCTGCTCAGTGCCCTGCGTTTGCTCTCGGTCCTCAGCCCAACGCTGACGTAGCCACTCTGGTTCTTGGCAATCCCCTGCCTCCAGACAGCATGCAAACCATTGCAAGAAAGGAAAAAGAAGGAATTGTTTTAATTAAAAGCAAATTAAAGACCTATCTGATAGCAGCCTGGAGATGAGTAATGGGAGGCAGCAGGCTTCAGCTCTGGAGCTGAGCGAATGGGGCTGGCAGCTGGTCAGTACGAGCACGTTGGAGGTCCTCATCCAGGCTCCAGTGCCAGGTCGGTGCATGGGGATGTCCAGTGGGTCTGTCCCGGTGTTGGTGCAATCCACAGGTCAAGCTTCCAGCTTCCACAGTAGCTCCTGTGGGCCCAAAAAAGGGCTTTAATTGCAGAAAGGAGATAGGCCGATGGTTGCAGAGTCCCGACTGATCTGCACAGATAACTTCCCCAATCAAATGCAGATCCAGGGATTTCCCGAGCCCTGCTGTAGTTTATGTTTTACTGTGTCTCTCTTCCAAAATCTTGTCCAGTCTCCACTCGAATTCCTGTAATTTCTTTTGTATACAGCATCCTTTGCCAAGGAGTTCCACAGTTCACCTCCTGTCCATGTAAAGAATAATCTCCTTCAGTTTTTAACCTCCTCTTTTCTTCCTTTTCTTTTTAACCTGAACCTAAATCTCACCCATATTTCTTGTGATGGCCTTTCTTTATGCAGGGGAAAGGGGAGCAAATTAGTTACCCGCTGCCATCCCAATGCAAACCTTGCAAGAGGTCTCCCCCTGCTTGCAGAACCTACCAGGTCTTCCTGCCCTCTGCTACCATCTCTTAAGGAGTTAAAAGCACGAAGAGCTGACCCTGCAAGGGCAGGGATGGTTAATTCAGTGTCCAAGTTTATTGCTTGGATGAGTCTTCAGCAAAAAAATACATATATAAGTGACTAAACATTAATGGGGAGAGCGTGTGCGTGCATTTGCCAGAAAGCAAGGGCTTCCAGCTGCACTCTCACTTCAGTTGCTAACACGGGACTTGCTCCAGCCCGTCACATTTTAGCCAAAATCTTAATGGAGCGGACGCTCCCACACCCAAGAAAAAAATGTGAAATGCCTCTAATGCAACACACAGCGCAATTCCTGGTGTCTTCCCACCTCCTAGATCCACAGATCTTGGGGCATTTTGGTTTGCACATCGCTCCTCACTCCACTCCACTGTTATCTCCCTTGCCTTCTTGCTCCTTTCTGGAGTGGCCTGGAGAAAATGCCTCTCTTTTGTCCTCCTTTTGCAGAAGAAGATGCTTTTGCCTCCTGTGGGTTGACTCTCTTACAGTAATTATCTCTGTCAAAAAAAGGAGCAATTTCAGAGCAAACTCTTGTATAGGATCCCATATTTGCCTTTTCTTAAACCTACTCTGTCTCAGGGCGCCAACGCTTAGGAGACCCTCCAACCTAAACCATAAAGACACATTTTTTTCTGTGGCTTTCATAAGAATTTACAAAACTCCAATGACACCAGTCATGACAAAAAAAAAAAAAAAAGAAGAAGAAGAAAAAAAAAACAGGTAGTTTTCTCCCCTGTCTCCTATTATATGCCATCAGAGTATTCTCAATTTTGCGGATGCCACTCTGTAATTTTCTAGTATTAAACAGAGACCTGACTTTGATTTTTTCAGCTTTTTTTCCCCTTTGTGCAACCCAAAAACCATTTTCTGCAGGATTTTTGGACTATGCCACAAAATAACAGGGGTTATATCCTTTCCTTTTACAAATCTTTAAACTTAAGGCAATTAAATTGTGTGCCCTTTTATGCCATTATCTCGGTCGGTGTGTAACGTCTGGCCGTTGTTCCTAAGAGGCTGCCCACTGGGCAGTTTTATTCTCTAACATTGCTATTTCTGGCTAACTATAACATAATCAAAGACTAAAATGAAAATATTTCCCATAATAATAACAGTTTAAAAAAAAATCTTCAGATAGTCGTGTCTTATGGTTATCAAATCTTCCTCATTATATTTACATGCATAACATTATCTGCTGGTGATGCTTCCACCTATTCCTTGCTGTGGCTTTTAATCCTCTTTTTTTATATATGTATTTTTTTAAATGCAGGGAAATGATTTATCATTTTGACTATGGCATGTCTCTACATCCTGGGGATTTGGAGTTTCCTTGTTATTTCTATGCTTTTATTTAATCTAGCAAGCTCTCCAGACACATTTTCTTTTCTTTCTGTTACCATAAAACCTGCTCATTTCCGATATCAGCTTTTTTCTGGAAGACCTGACATGTTTGCCATCCTAGACAAGATATATTTGCAGATTTTTATTTCCCCAAGTTGCTTTTAACCCTACAGCTGGTTCCCCTGTAACCATGATGGGATAATTCCCTCAATGTCTAACCTAGGGTTTACCTGGCCATGCTCAGCTCTGTCATTACAAGCTGACCTCAAATGAGCTGTTGAACCAAATGTCCCAAATTTCATGCCCAATTCCCCTACATCTATTTTAAGCACTTCAAAAGTGCCTCTTCTCTTTAATTTGTTCCCATGGATACTTGGAAACTTCAAAAGTTTCACTCATTTTTAGGAACACCAATGTTCTGCAGATCTTTTAATACAATGCAACAGTTGACTTTGGCTTCCTAATTTAACCCAATGCTGTTGAGCTCACGTCTTCCCAGCTGCCTTCTACCCCTCACACATCTCTGCTGTTCTCCCTAAGAGATGTATTTCCACCAGAAACTTTTCCAGGGCTCTGCTGCCCTCCTGGAGGTCCCAGCACCAGAGAAGGTTTGATGGACCCACACCATCCACTTACCTCCTACCTTTCTCCTTCTCCATCCCCACCTCCCTTCTGGTACTGGAGAGTTCAGAGCATGAAGGAATCTTTCCTTTAGCAACAGATGAGCTAAGAAATGCCAGAAGAAAAGGGCTGAAAGGGAGAGGAAGCCGCAGCTCCCTGTAACAAGCCAAACGGGTTGAGCAAGAAGGGCTCCTGGGATCACGTTTCAGCACGAGCCGGGTCCCCTCGCCAGGCAAAAGGGGATGTAAAGCCCTTATCTTGATTTAACTCTGTCCAGAGAAGGTAGAGTGGGGCAGGGGTGGCCATGATCAGCAGCATGTGGCCCCACCACTGCTGGCCCTGCATGGTTGCCCCCAGACCACCAAAATTCAGGGAAAATGCTGCTCCATTCCAGAAGGTGGAGGCAGATCCCTCCATCCCTTAGGAGATTAAGTAGGTGCCAAGAAGTGGCCGAGCAGCAACTTCAGGGAAAAAAAAAAAAAAAAAGTGCTATTTTGGTCAATTCATCCTCCAGACCAGGTATTTGAGGGGAAAAGGGCTCAACCCTGCCCGGTCTTCCCAAGCAGTGACTTTGGTTATCTGCTGCGTGGCTGCGGGGCTACATGGTGCCTGTGCATGTTCGAGGATCAAGAGTTAAGTGTTTAAACGATAAGTGATATCTTAAAAACATAAGTTTTGCAATGAATCTTTGCGACAACACTACGCTATTAGTTAATAGGCAGAATTAACTCCCTGGCCCAGGGCCAAAGCCGTCACAGCCAGAGCCAGAACAGCTGAAGCTGCTTTTCACTCAGCTTTGGCTTTTACGGGATTTGCTGCTGCAGGGAGACTCCGGTTTCTGTAAAAATACGCCAGTGTTTTCCTCCTCCCAAGCTGCCCCTGCAGCCGGGAAGCTCGAGGCTCCGCGGAGCCCGAGGGATTGAGCCGAGAGCTGGAAATCTTCATCTTGGCATGCAGGGACACGAGCGAGGGTGCCGGCTCCCCGCCAGACCTTAGGGGCAGGTTGATGGCTTTAGATGACACCAAGGGACGTGCAGCAGGTCCTTCCCATCCCAAAGGAACTCTCCTCCCTTGGGGTTGGGCTTTATCCTGGCAAAGAGTGATGGGAAGCTGCCTTCGCCCAGGTATGAGCCAAGGGAACATCACCTGAGAGCTGATCCAGACACCAGAAATGCTGCCTTGAATGTCCCCCCACCAAACCTATTTTAATGTCCCCTGGATGTCACCATTCACGACTTTGCCTTGCTGGGAATTTTATTTTTGATTAAAAAATGAAGCTCATCCAAGTGTGTTTGAAGTGGCAACTGCCCCATTGTAACTCTAAAGAGATGTTGCTTTTCCCATCTCAAGAGGGTTAGACCTGCTCTGATGGGGCTGTCCAAGGGCTAGATGGGCACAGTGGCTTCTAAGGTGGGCACCACACGTCACCTCCCCAGGTGGAACCAACCCACACTTGGTGTCACCTAGTGCTGCCACCACTTGTCACCAGATGGCAGCAAGGGGAGTACCAGTTGTCCCTGTGGCCAGTTGAGGACAGGGAGGACACGTGGTGCTTTCCTGCATCACAGTCTATCTGCATGCACGCTCCTAGCACGTGTTTGGTGCAGGATGAAGGGAAGGTGCAAAGGAGGTTGCTGGAGGAGGTCTGGTATCACTCATGTCCTTGCTGGTCCAACATGGAGCTGCTGGCTTGGTCCCAGCTCGTGTGGAGCTCCGTGCGCAAGGTGTGGCCATCCCTGAGGAGATACCCAGGTGCCTTCTGCAGGACATGTCTCTCTTCTCTGGGCCAAAGGGCAGGGAATGAGCAGTGCTAGGTAGGAAGCGGATGGAAGTAGAGTAGAAAGGGCAAGGAAGAGACATCAGGTTGGTGGCCCTGGGGGCTTCTTGGGCAAATATCTGCATGCGGCTTGAGCAGACTTTGGTTCAAAGGCAGGCACCCAGGCACCTGATGGGTGGGATGGTTCCCAGGTATCTTGAGAGGTTTATCAGGGTGGGGGGACAGAGCACTACGGGGTGGAAAACTGGAAATAGGTCTCAGCAGTATCTCCTGGGACAGTCCTGGTGAGAACTGCGCTTGCAATGGGATGGCACCCGCTCCAAAATGCCAAAGAGGGAATTCCCATTCCCACCTTGACTTAGATGGGTGCTGAGGGTCAGGATTGCCAGCAGGAAGCCCTCACGGTCTGTCCCACCGGACACATCATATCCATGGGCCAGGCCTGGCCTGGAGCCACAATGGGCTCCCATAGGATGCTCCAGGTGCCTGGGAAGGGCCACTTCTGTGCACAGAGGGGGCAAAGGGGAACGGGAGCTGGTGGGGAGGAGGAGGAGGAGGAGGAAGAGGAGGAGGAGGATGTTCAGCCCCAGGGAGCGGGTCGGGAGGGCAGGGGGAACAGCGGGGGGGGGGG
>NW_010589803.1:84361-119638 GCF_000705375.1 Tinamus guttatus
AATGGGGCTGTTTGCGTCGCGGCAGAGCGAGCACGGGCCGGCAACGCCGCGCCGATGGGCTGACGGGTGGTTTTAATTATGGAGTGGTTTTGGGGCGAGCTGGCCTGGCCGGACCTGGGCAGCGCAGGCGCTTGCCGGGGCGTCGGGCCCAAGCGCTCAGCCGGTTGGGCCCAAGCGGGGCACTCGGTGCCACCGTGTCCCCATCCTGCTGATTGAGTGTGACAGGCAGCCCCCTGGCACCCTTGGGTGTCCCAGTGGGTCCTGATGGAGTCGGCAAGGCGAAGCGATGCTCCCCGCTCCAGAACAGCCTGGGACACCCTCCGGTTCTGTCTTCCCAAGCCAGTGCAGAAGGAGTGAGCCAGGAGTGACCTGCTAGCGAGCGGATGGTCCTTGGACCATCCCAGTGGCCAGGGCAGCTCCAGGGTGGCCGTGCTCTGCATTCCCTCTGGAGACAGGCCTTCTCTGCTCGGACAAATCCCTGGCTTCCATCTGGGACCAAGTAGGGAAAAAGGAAAACTTTGGATTCGTTCATGGAGAAAACAACCGCATAGTCTAGTTATTTGCCCTGGGAACTTGCTCCGGTTTGCTATGGAGCTTTGCCGTGCCTCAGTTTCCCCTAATTGCAAGGTGTAAAATAGCATCTTTGTGGCCGCGACCCGTGGGATCCGCGTCGGAAAGCGCCGTGAGAAGCCATTCCAAACCAGGGCGTGCGGGCGCACGCTCAGTGCTTATTTATCTATGCGCTCCATACTTCTCCATGCGCTGTATGTCCACTCGCCTTCGCAAACCACGATTGGGAACAAAGCCGATAAGGGAAGCAAGCGGGCAAAAAATGGAGGTTTTGGTTTGGTGCAGTCAGACACGCATGCTGGGCCCGAAAGCGGAGGCCACTCGGTTAAACCCAGCTCTGGTAAAAGGAAATGCTGGGGGGAAAAGAAAGAAGGGAAAAAAAAAAAAGGAACGTTAAGTCATAAATCAATAGGGAAAACAGGGAGGTGGATGACAACGTACATAAAGCAGAGGTTGAGCGTTGCACGCTGTGGTGCAGGCGCTTGCAAGGTAACCTCGTCACCGCTGCCGCCGAGAAAGTTCGGAAATGAAAGGGAAAGTTGGTGTTTTTTGTTTTTCTGGGGTTTTTCTTTGTTGTTTTTCTGTTTTTTGTTTTTCTGTTTTTTTGTTTGTTTGTTTTTTAATAGCAATAATAAAGAAAGTTGGGAACAAAGGAGTCCTGGAAGGATCTGGATCCCCCATATAGTCTGGGAATGCCACTGACAGCTCCCCTTCGTATCCGGGTTCTGCGTGGCGGATCCGTAGCGTGGAGACGGGGGATGCTTGAGCGGGGAGGGGGGCCGAGAGCGGGAATCGCGGGGTTTCATCCCGGCTCCCTGCGCACGCACGGCGGGAAGGAGCAAAGCAAGGCGCTTTGGAGTTAACTTTCCGCCAAGCTTGCGGCGCTGGCAGCCTTCCCGAGGGCTGGAGGAGAGCCAACGCCGTGCCAAAAAATGCGCGGGGAGCATCCAAGGGAGAAGCGCGGTGGCCCCGCGCATCCCTGGAGGTGGCAGCCGGGCCCCGCGCGGCAGCGCCGGGTCCGAGGGCTCCTCCGTGCAAAGGTCCTGCGGGCTCGTGCCCAGTGTGTGTCACTCCGGCCACTCGTCCTTGACCTGGATGGGGTTGCGCCGATGGGATGCGGGAAGCAGAGCAAGGGCTGGGTGTGGGGACCCGCCACCGGCTCGCACGGGACTTGCACGGACATCTCCCATATGACATATGTACAATATATACCCTGTATACTATATTGCATGCGTGTGCCAATAGTGTATTATATATTACGCACATTTTAATATATTTTAATGCAGAACCAGGCTGTCCGCTCTTGCACACACGCGACCCTGGAGGTGACACGGTTGCTGAGCCCTTCCCCAAGCTGGAGAGTGTTTTAAGGGTTGCCGATAAACCCCAGTCTGGACAAACCTTGTTTTATCTCATGTTACCACCCTTTTTCTCGGTGGCCTCCGAGGGAAGATATTGGGAAAGTGGAGGGGTTCCAGAAGAAGAAAGCAGGAAGGGGGGAAAAAAAATCATATACTCCAGCATGGTGAATGTAAAGCCATATATGGCTGGATGAGCGGGTTTGGGAAAATAACTAGGGAAAAGCAATAAAATGCCCCCTCCAACCCTCCTAAATGCCCCAGATGGGGAGCAGAGAAACCAGTGAGGCTGAAACAGGCTGAGCCACGAGTGTTTGGGGAGATGGAAAAAAAAAAGTCACGTGTCCCCCAAATCACTGCCCCACATTGGAGTCGGGAGAAGCGAATTGAGAGCAAATCAGTAAAAATGCACACGGGGAGCAAAAGAGAAGCGGCAAATGGGACACGCAATTTTTGTAAGCACGGCTCCCTGGGTGATCTAGGGAAGCCCAGTTCTGTAATTTTAGAGGAAGGGCTCTCCTCTGGATTAAAATCTGCTTAAAGAAGGGGGGAACAAAGAGCCGGTTTTCCCCCCGGCTGGAGGTCGGCGCGTTTAGCGGCGTGCGAGCCGAGGGTGGGAATTTCGAGGCAAGAAAGTTTGCAAATTCTACTAAATTATGCAGGGCGATGTGGGGGGAAGAAGGGCGGGGGGAGAAAAAAACAACAGTTGTCTTTAAAATATGGCAAAAGGGATCTCGTGACACTGGATAACCGGGCTGCAAAGTGGCAGATGAAATGCAGTCGGTGATGAATGGAAAGGGATTCGCATGGGAAGGAAAAAAAAAATTACCCTAAATCCATGCATGCACAGTGGCAGTCTTTAAATTACTTATTAGCATTTTAAGAAAGAGACCGTAAAGTCATTGTGGGCAGCGCTTTGAAAGCCTCCACGCAGGACTGGAAGAGGCTGGGAAAGGAGGATGAGGAGGGTCACGCGGGCGCGATGAGGAGGGGGTGAAGGAAGGGAGCAGGACGAAGCCCCCCGAGCAGGTGCCAGGGCTGATGTCTGTGTTGCGAAGCCCTTCACGGGGTGATGGTGGAAGGCGCTGTGCTCGTCCCCACCATGGGAGCCCTCTGGGAATGGTGTCCTTGTCCCCGAGCATCCTCCGTTCCACTGCTGGAGGTGGGACCGAAGCCTGGATCATCTTTGGTTTGGCCTCCTGCAGTGGGTGGGATATTGGGATGGACCAGGGTTTTCTCCTGAGTGCTTGGGGCTGCCTTCCGCATCGCTCTGTGACTTTCGGGACACCAAGTTTGGGACGGGGTCCAGGTCATCACACCAAGGGACTTGGGGTGGGATCTAGCGGGACCTGCCTGCGCTCACATCCCGGCCAGGATCCTGGTTTTCCCTCGGGAAGGAGGAGCGCCGTCAGCACATCCCCATGCTCCCGGGGAGGGCAGGGAGCGGGGCTGAGCGTGTGAACGTCCCCCGGGCGGAGGGGACGCTGCCGGGAGCCGCGTGGGCTCCTGCTCCCAAGGCCACACAAAGGGAACAATGGGCTCCACGCCGGGCTCCCGCCGGAGCCCGTGGGATGGGAGAGGAGGGGGAGCAAGGGGGGATGCCCAGGGCCGGGCTGCCGTGCCCCTCTGCTTCACGTGCCACCACGAAGCCCGTGGGTTCCCCTCCGCTTGGCTCTTGGCACGCCGAGCGAGCCGGAGGGCCGATGCCTCCCGGTTCGGAGGCCGCTTTTGCCCCAAGGTTCCTTTTCCCACAGGATGCGACTTTACGATTGGTGTTTAAGCCTGTCTGGGATCTGGGATCGTGTCCCCCGTGGGATGTGGAGCAGGGGAAAGGTGCTCACGGGGATGATGTTGGTGCTGGTTGGGGACAGGGGCTGCCTTTTGCGTGCGTCTGTCTGTCAAGCTCTGGCTTTTCAGGCTGGTCCCGACACCTGTTCTGGCTGCAGGGCGACGGCTTGGGATCAAGTCGGGTCCTCTGGAAGTGCCGGATATCCCAGCAGCTGCTTCCATTTGTCGTCCTTTGGGCTCCACCGCTCCGCTTTGAAGCCCCGGGGGAGGTGGAAGGTCCCCTCGAGGCTGTGGATCCAAATTGGGGTCGTCCTGACTGGGCGCTGAGCTTGTCCCCATCCTGGTGTGACCAGTGCATGGTAGTGACAAGTGGACACATAGCGGGAAGATCCTCAGCATCTTCTTTCATCCTTGGGTGTTGCAGAACCTGTTCCTGTTGGGATAAGGGTGGTAGGTGGGTGCAGGACCCCCATGCTGGTCCTCCAGCACCAGGGAAGGGGACATGGAGCATCGGCATCATTGTGGCACGCCGGACGGGCTGGCGGGGCTGCCCACGTGGCCTCGTGGTGGAGGGAGCGAAGCAGGTCGCCCTCGAGATCTCGCCCTGTAATTTGGGTGGCCTAAATAAGACCTGAGCTTCGGCTTGTGGGCGCCGAGCCATTGGAAAGCTGATCTGGCATTTTAACGTGTCTTTGGGAGGTCTGCAGTGTGTGGGCTCCTCCGGGGAGAAGGGAGAAACCAGGGCTTGCTCCGTGGCTTGTGTCTCCTGCTGTGGTCAGCTCTGGGCATGTTGTCCATGGGCTTCATGCTGGAGGTGCTCGGAGGGGCTGGGTCCGTGCCGTGGGTCTCCTGGACAACCCCAAACCCTACCTGTGGGACCAGTGGGAACCATCAGGTCACCATGGTGTGCCCAACCCTCCCCAAGCAATGGTGGTGTGCAGGGACTCCTGAGGACATGGTCAACTTGACCCACTGCTCCCCTCCCTTGGGCGTTCCAGGGTATCCAGATGTGCCTTGCCCTTCTTGGCCACATCTGCATTTGGGTGTGTAGGGTCAGGGAGAACAGACAGCTCCAGATGTCTGCATGCTCCCTTCCCCGCTGCCGTCCTTCTCTTCCCATCGCTCCCGCTGTCACCAGGCATCCCCGCTTCCGTGCCTGGGGTGTCTTTGACAGCACCAGGCTGCAGGATCCCGTGCAGGCCGTGTCCTCGGCGGCACAGCGCTCTGCAGCCCATGGGTAGTCCCTTGTCACCTCTCATCTTCCTCCGCGGCGTTGAGTGCGCCGGTTGGGTTTCTGTCAAAACTTGAGTCTTCACAGTAAATGTTGGGGTCTGGGCGGCTGCCGGTGCCTTGGCAGCTCCTAGCTGACTTGGTGCATTCCTCCTCGTGTGCATGGCTGGAGGGAGAAACCACACAGATGTTAATGGGATCAGGTGATAGTGTCCGAAAACACTCCAGAGCCTCCTCCCTTTGACTGGAGGAATGTGCTGTAGGCTCGTAGGCTAAAATAAAGCTGCTGGCAAAGTCCCATCCCACATTAAATAGAGAATCCGGCTGTGCACTTAGGGACACATCCCTCCTCTGACTGCTAGGGCTGGGGATCATCTAGGCAGGGCTCCCGAGATGATGATGTCTTTTATTTGGTTGTGGTGATGCAGAAGGGTTTGAAGTCAGCGTGGTGGTAGATCTGATCCTGCTCATGGGCTATGCACGTTGCAGAGCTCTGACACTGAAGGCCACCTTGCATGGTGTTGGGTTAATGCAAATTTAGGGAGCAGAGCTGGTCTACCTGGTACAGGTGTTTGGTGGTCCTGGAGGAGAAGGCGTATCATGTGAGTGATCTTTAGATGGATGTCATGGTTGCAACCAAGCTGACAGATTAATTAAATATCTATCTATCAGTGTTCTATTTCAGTTCTGTAACAACGTTATAACAATAAAATGAAGCAAACATAATGTTCAAACTGCCTCAAGGCGTTGGCTGGGTGCCTTCTGGATCCTGCACGTTCTTTCCAAAATTCCCACCCACGAGCTTCCCCAAGGTAGACCCGAGTGCTATGGCGTCATGCGGTCATTAGATCAGTTGCAGTGCTCCTCTGCAAAACTTGTCCTCAACAAATATGAAGGCTTGAGGCCTTTTTTTGACCTTTTTCTTTTTGATATTTTAGGTCAGAGGGGTTGCGCTGAGGCATATGCATGGCCTGCTTCAGCTTTTGGGTCTCTTCCTCTTTGCAACTGAGCTCAAAGGTCTGCATGTGGTGGCTTCACTTGACTTCAAAGGCCTGGTCCTCCAAGGAGGGCTCTGAGGCCTGGCTCCTGCAAGCTCTCCTTGCTTCAATGGACCTTAGAAATGTCTGGCAGGTGTTTTCCTGTGACTTCAGGAGATCTTGTCTGGTGAAGCTGGAGCCCTGCATTGCTGGAGTGCTCTGTCCATAAATGCTTCTTCTACTGGCCCAAAATGAAGCATTTTAACCTCTCAAATATTTTTGGTATGAGATTTATACAGTGCTGTAGGAGAGTGATGGAAGGTCTTGTGTTCCTCCTGGCAGAGGGGGACATTGAAGGGTGAAGGGCACTTCTGAGGACACTTTTTGGAAGCACAGTTGTGTCTCCTGCTTCCTTGGTTCTGGCAAGTCCTGTTTCTGGACTTGAAATCCATCCTTGAGGGAAGGTCATTTGCTCTGCTGCTCTGGGTGACTGTTCGGTAGAAAACAGCACAGCAATTGCATCGGTCTTCTGAGAAAAAAAACCCACAAAACACAAATTGGAGATGTGATGGGTGATGACAGGCAGAGCCCACAGCAGGGCTCACAGGAGCAGCCGTGTCACTGATCCTGCGGCAGGGCCTGGTGGTCCTTAATGCCTGGAATAGTTTCGCTGCTTGCATTCGCAGGGCTCTGGTGGGGATGAGCCTTGCTGGTCTCCACGGTTTTATGTGCCATGGGACGGTGCCAGCAGTTTAATCACAGCTGAACCGTCATAGAGCAGCATAAAAAATGTTGTAGTTGGGATTAGGTTACCCATCCTTCCTATAAAAGACTCCATAAACAGTCCATCAAGCCCAAGAATTCCTCTGTTGGCTGTGAGGTCCTCTGCCTTAATGCATTTGTATCGCTTAAGTCTTGGGGGGTGATGCTTTAAAGCCCCCAAAGATGGCTTTTCTGCTGGCATTAGCGAGGGGAACCCAGCTGAGCGCTGGCTTGGCAGAGGTGGTGTTGAATGTCTGTAGATCTGGAGGGGCAGGCAGGGGGTCCGAGGCAGCAGTGACAACCCCAGGATGCATTGACAACAGCAGCTGCTCTCCTCCCCATTGCAGAGCGATTTTCCAGCACGGATTTGCTGCTTGATGGGATGCTGGAGTGCGCTGCCTAGCATTGGGGTGACACGGGCCACCTCAGTCTCACCTTCCCATCTTCCAACACACCTCAGACAGGTCTTGTCTCTTTTGTAGCCTATGTCAACCTTGATGTGGCATGGCCAGGTCTGTAGACAAGTCAGCTGTATACTGGGACAGCTCACCTGTGGGACAGGGAGTGCCTAGGTACACCTCCATGTGACAGTGGTCATCTGTCACCTGGAAGGGAGAAGCCCTTTTTCAAATTGTGGTCACACTCTTGCTGTCTGAGCAATGGAGAGGCAGGCAGAACAGATTTATGGGTCTCTCCTGTGTCATATATTATTCTTACGGCTAAGAAACAGTCAGGGTAGGCAGCCCTGGTCTGCCCTGGGTCAACTTTTCCAGACATGCTTTACCCACAGCACGCCAGGATGGATGAGTCGGTACATGAGGGTCATGCTCCAGCATGGAGGAGCTGTACAAAGCAGCTCCAGAGACAAAACCCTATGTGTTAAAGAAGATGGAGCTCATTTGCACACCCCAACTTAGCCCTAATCCATCACACTCCCAACAGGGACACCAGTAGTGACAGATGATGGGGACACCTGTCCACCTGGAACAGGATTAAGTCATCCTGTCGTTTTATGCACAGTGAACATCTGTCAGATGGGAAGAGCTTCGTCCTGGTGTGCCGAGGTCAGCCTGGAAGCAGTAGCCCTTGCCTGCTTCGCTCTCACAGGATTGCTTGGATCATTTGGATTATTCTCCAGGCTGGTGCCTACATCTCCAGCATTCCCTCAAGAGGTATTTACTGGAGTTTTCCAGTGCATTGCTCAGTGCAGCTTGGAATGTTTTAAGGGCTGTCCTCCTTAAATGGAATCCTGAAGAGGGCAATTCAATTCATCTGCCTAGGATGGCCGTTCTGGGATGATCCAGCTTGTCTTCTGAGGCTCTTTTCCATCCTTGCTCTCCCTCAAAAATTAAGGACTGTATTAAAGTAAATACCTTATTTTTCTTGTCATACAGTTATTGACAGGGGAATTGAGTCCCACATCCTTCACCTGAGGATCCTCTCTGGTTCTGGCAGAGTATTAGGCATTCGGATGAGCGTTGATTTCCTTCAGCGTGCTCAAGCATGCTAAAAGCACAATGAAAACCAACCTGGGCTGCTTCCTGCAGATCCAAGAGATCCACGGGGGCCAGCAGCCCTGAGAACTATTACTTAAAACCTGCCAGCTCATCAGCTCCTAATCCCTTTAACGTGCTGCCTGTGATAGGAAGCATTGGAAGATCAGGCAGGGAATGCACCAGCGCCGGCGTGGTTGGCTTTGCCTGCCCGCGCTGCCGTCACGCCTGCTGATTTCAGTAGGCAGAAAGTCTCTCGCATGTACATGGTTGCTCTCACCAATCACACTTGTAATCTCAGTGAAGAATGAAATCAGATTTGTTTGACAAGACCTGTTTCCTGTAGAAGTATGTTGACTGGTGTTAATTATACTCCTGCTCTTTAATTCTTTATGATTTGAATTACATCAGCATTTTCATTATTTTCCCAGAAGTGATTTCAGGCAGAGCGAGACCTTGAATGCCTGCGATTTCCCTGTGTTATAATCACAGAGCATCTACTAAACTTCAGCGTTCGTCTGCTCTGAGAGGCTTCTATATCAGTGTCCTTAGGGACTCACCAGCTTTCCTTAACTCTTCTTCTCCCAGACTTCCCCTCATGGGCTCTTACCTGCTATTTCTTGAAGTTGTGTTAAGCAATTTGTTGAGAAGTATGTTCAGTTTGGACTTTCTGTCACCCCCTTCTCTTTTTCTGAAGGAGCATCAGCTTCTTAATCAGAAGGTATCACCCACCTTCATATTCTCCAGTGGTTGGTGGGGCTCGTGTATCTGCAATGTCTTTTCTCCCACTGTAGTTGTTTTTGGTATCTGCCTCTGCCCTCCAAAGTTCTGGCCTCATCTTTCCCGTTCTCAGCGATTGACATGGAATTAGTCTCTAGAAACACTGGACATCAAAGAGCTGTATAATTTGTTCCACTGCCCTGTTATTAATACAAACATTGACCAATACTGGAGTCGCACTGAAACTTTCTTGAGGTTTTCTTCCAATCTGATGTTCACATCTGGGTCCCAGAACTTGATTTTTCTAACAGTGTGTTGTCTTGCAGGGCTTTGTTGTGGATGTAGTTCTTTGGGCTTGTTTATGAAACTGTCATGTCTGAAATGCCCAGAAATGAAGATAAATGATGGTTGTGGAATCTCGCAGGTCCACAGGGCCCACTGGCCGCTGCTTGGTCTTGACACATCTGTGCAGGCTGTGGCCAAAATCTTAGCTATTTTGTAGATGCTTGCAAACGGCACGTGTGTTTTTTAAGAGAACTGCAGTTAGATGGTCCCCAGGTCATTAATTATGTGTGAGCTGAGGAATTTTGGGTTAATCTCTGGGAGGAAACAGCTCTGTCCTCCTGAGGGGCTATGGAAATAACATCCTATTTTCCTAATTAAAAAAAAATGCTGATTGACCATGGCCATCTTTCATAAACAAAGATCTGCAAGATAAACGAAGATCTAACTACGTGTCAGGGGGTGAAAAAATCACCCTGAAGCTGGTGCAGCACTGGAACAGGACTAAGAAAGATAGGGAGATCCCCATCCATAGAGATCTTTGACACTCAACTGGACCTGGACAACGCCCTGAGCTGCCTGAATCAATTCTGCAAATAGTCCAGCTGGGAGCAGGCAGGAGGATGCACTGAAAGCTTTCCAATCTTTTTTTTTTTTTTCTGTGAATTTATTGATTTTTCTTTGGCCCTGGTCTATGAACTTAAAAGCCACCACCACTAACACAACCTCTTCTTGTCCTTAGCCTTGCAGACATGGTTTCTTCATTAGTTTCCCTGTCAACTTCCTTAACTTTTGACCACTCAGAATAAAATATAGGTTGCCTGCTCAATTTTCCTCCATTTCTCATATATTATCTTTTCATTTGCTGTTTTCATCAGCATTGTCTTACACAGAGAGGTTGGTTTTGTGGAATTGTAGCTTAAAAACATATTATAAAGTCTTATTTGAAAATCTCTCAAATCATCATTTATGCTTTTTGCCTCTTCTCCTTGGTTAACTCCATCTGTTACTTTTCTGAGCATCAGGCAAAGATGTTTTAGACTGGGTTTGTCCTCCTTTTGGCCAAAGCAGGCCGTGATCACCAGTGCCGGGACAATTATTTGCTTCCAGTCCACCGATTCAGCCCTCTTTCTGCGTCATTACGAGGTCTGAAACTGCAGATCTCGTGGTCTTTAATGCACTTTGTGCATTAAAATTATGTAACGAGCTTGTCCCTGCCGATCGCAGGCCCTGGAATCATGTAATGATGACGGATATTGACAGGTACCAAAGGCAACAATGCTTCCAGGCAACACCAGAGGCACAGATCGGGGACTTGGGTTGTTGGCTCTGCATCTGTAGGTCTTTCCATCGCTTGTGTAGTTGCACCATTTCAAATCCCGACAGTTTGTGTTTCATGCAGGTGCGGTGGTAGCTGGGCCGAGCCCTGTCCTCTCCATCGGTTTCTATTGGCTTGATGACATGTGATGAATTTGCAGCATAGACAAAGTCGCAGCTCTAACTCTGGCTGATTAACATATCAATGAGGGCATATTTGGTCCCCCTCTTTTGTAGAAAAGCCAGGATTTGGAAGGGTCGTGGTTGGAGGAGGCAAGAGCAAGCTCTGCTTGGGCATGATGTTTGCTTTGCACTTGATTCTCACCATCCTCCTCCTCGGCAGCCCTGGCCACGCTGTTTAAAGGCAGTCTTTGATTTGGCACTTTCTCCCAGAGGAGGAAACGCTGAAGGCTCTCAAGGCCAGGGCTACCCCCCCTTGTTCTCCCTTGGCATTGTGCGTGCTCAGCTTTGCGTCCTCTAAATGTGCAAGCGTCCTGAATAACTGAGAGCTGGGAGCTCCGGCGCGGAGATTGGTTGGCAGCTCTTGTTTTGGAGTGGGATTTTCATGTCTCATCTAGGCCAGCCTTAGTCTTTGATGAGCTTGGCGAGGTCACCGTGCCTCAGATCGCAGAGGCCTCCTTCACCCCCTGTCCCTCCTGGGCAGGTGGGGAGCTGGAGACTGTCTCTGCCGTGGGATGAGCGCAGCATTGGATGAGGGGAATGGGATGTTTTTGAAGGCGCAAAGAGGACAGACTTTGTGACCACCTTGCTTTGCTAGTGGATAAGGACCTGTTGTGGCCCAAGCCACCTTTCACCTGAGAAGAGGCCTCCTGCCTGTCATTTGCTGGTCTATCACCCACTGATTTGGGATTACAAGAGCTCAGATGCCTTGATTGTGTTACTCCTGGTTGCGAATAGTTGTTTCAGTATCCACTGAAGAGGTGAGGGGATTTGCAAGAGGGATGCCAATGTGCAGAGTCTTGCTCCCATCTCTGAGCCCGTGGTTAAGCCAGGGAGACCTTGTCCTCCTCATGAGGGGAAGGCGTTGAGGGGACAAACTGCGGTTTGGACATGACATCTTGCAGCATTGTAAAAAACTAAATTTGTGCTGGGGAAGTGATTTGGGGTCACCTGCTAGGAGACAAAGATTTTGTATTTCCACCGTTAAAAGAGAAATAACAGGGCATTTCTGTCTCAGATCAGAGTGTCCCAGGTGCCCATTCTGGCCCAGTCATGACAATATTCATTGTGGCCGTGATTTCTTCCAGCCTGTTGAGGGGGCAAACTGCGGTTTGGACAGGACTTCTTGCAGCATTGTAAAAAACTAACTTTGTGCTGGGGAAGGGATTTTGGGTCACCTGCTAGGAGACAAAGATTTTTCATTTCCACCATTAAAAGAGAAATAACAGGGCATTTCTGTCTCAGATCAGAGTGTCCCAAGTGCCCATTCTGGCCCAGTCATGACAATATTCATTGTGGCCGTGATTTCTTCCAGCCAACTCTTGGAAACTTCCTATGCAGAAGATCCCTTAACCTTTCTGGTGGCATCCTATTAGGAATTCCAGCTCTAACCTCCCAAGTCACAATTTATATTTTGAAAAGGTCCTTGCATCTGCTCACCCTTCTCACCCGTGGGATTAGATGCATCTTGCTTAGCTGGGCATTGCTGAAAGCGATATTTCCCTTCGTTCCCATTCCTGCTGGGCAGAACCCATGGAGGTCTGCAAACATCCAACACACCTTGCAGGAGCAACGCTAAAGGAAATACCAGGGCATTTCAGGCCTTCTCTTTCATTGCACTCATAATTTGCACCCATAGCTTCAAAAAGAAAATCTCTGAAATCTTTGCAACCAGTGCTGTTACCTTCTCTCACTGGAATCATTTGGGAGAAAGGAGATATTTTTGCAGAATGGGAGAGCTCTAGGAGAGCAGCGTGCTCCTTGTGGTGGGGGAAACGTCCTGCTACGTTCCCGTTGATTCCGGCGCTGCTTAATAGCTGTTTCCCCGTGAAATCAGAGCAATTGCTGGCTGCGAAGTAGAAATGATACGTGCTAAATGCTGCGCTAATGCATTGCACTCGGAAAAATGTCTCGGGATTGTGAATTTTTCATAAAAAGCCTTTGGGAGCGTGGCTGGCCAAGTGGAAACCTGCCGCTTGGAAGCAGGATCTGTATTGGCAAAGGAGGGCTGGATGCCGTGCTCAGTGCTTTGGTACTCAGGGATGGATGAATCGCTCCAAGAATTCTTTTTCCAGAGGTGAATAGGGTTTTCTGGGGTGTTTAGGGATGATCCAGCAACATGGGAGCTCTGGGGTGGGGTTCCCAGTGGGGAGTGGGTGTAGAGATCTCGCTGCAGCGCGTATCTGCAAGGGTTGCAAATTGGCCAGTGCTGTAGAAGTGCTTAAATGGGTCATTCCTGCTTTATTTGGGGCAATATTTCTCATGAGGGCTCTGTGTGCCGCAAGTACAAATTTGGGAGGGATGATAGAAAGTGGTGGAGAATGGGTTGGTTCCACCTGGGGCAATGGGATGCTCTGCTTTCCTGCACCAAAAATGGGTCTGCAGGGAGCTGAATCCCACTCGGAAACTGTGTTTCCACGGATGTGTTATAGGAGATGCTATCCTGGAAATCTCCAGCTCCAAAAAGAGTGGGTCGGGGTGCTGCAAACGCACTTCCCTGCCTTAATTTTGCTCACCGAAAACCCTGTATAATGAGCAAGAAAATATCAGCCTGGGATGCTGTGTCCATTCCTGGCGTGTGCATCGGGAAGGAAGTGCAAATGAAAGATGAAAAAGAAAGAAAAAGCCACAGTCGCAACTCAAGTTATTGGAAAAACTGCCTGTTGTGCAGTCTAGCCTGAAAATTAGGATTTTCTCCAGTGCTGGTATGGAGGGAAGGTTTTTGATGGTGGAAGCCTCCTTCGTTTAGCAGAGCGGGGAAGCAGGGCTCAATCAGCCCGGTAAAAAGGAGCATGTTTTTAATAACGTGCCTAATTAACTGTGCAACAGCTCACGCGGGGCCGCGGTCGATGCGCTGGTGCTCGCGATCTGCAGATCAAAGGTGACTGATTTCTCGTAAACCGGTGTCAAGCCCCAGGGCTCTTCCCTCCAGTGAATGCGTCGTCGCTCGCAGCCACGTGCCGGGTGGGAGGTTTGCTTGGATGCTCCGAGCCGGCGGTTTTCCAGATGCTGCAGGGTGCCTCTGCAATGCAAAATTTCCCCGTTTTTGGGCAAAACTGGGAACTTTGCTGAGCTGGTGGAGCTGGGCAGTTTATGCAGTGCGGGGACATTTTGGTGGTAACCAAACTGGGGTGTTTTTTTGGCCTGAGGGATCCTCGAATTGGGCAAATGTGCAGCATTTGGAGGGGAAAAGCATTCATGTGCTGATTCTGCAAGGCCTCAAGGGTCCAAGATGGGCATGGAGGAGTCTCACCCTGCGCTCTTACTTGCTCGCTTGCCGAAAGCAGCTTGCGGGGCAGCGCCGGGGCTCCAGATGTTCCCAGTGAGCAGCCCCGTGGGTGTTACAGCAAGAGGGACTTGCTTCCTCATGTGTTTTTCCTCTGGCACACGTCATTTTATCAAGCCTCCTTGGTGCCAGGTAGGAAATTTGGGGGTGGGAATCCACCCATTGCAAGCAAGCAAGAAGCTGGCGAGACCTTGGAGTCGGACATTGCTTGGAGAAGGGGAAGCATCATGAAACCTCTGCCTTTCTTGCCCAGCTTTTTTAACACGTGAGCCTTCCCGTGAACCAGCCCTTTGATTTTGTTGGCTTTTGATGGAGTTTAAAAAAATCCCCCCCGCCTTTTTTTAATTTCACCCTCCTTTACGTTTGCTGGCAGTGGGTTTTTCATTGATGCAATAACTTCCTCTAGCGACTGTCTGGGTTTCATAGCTGCTAATTTACCACTGCCAACTCCCCCCCTCTTTTTTAATTTATACAATATGTTTATTTTCCCTGCGATTTTTTTTCTCTTTTATGCAAAGCCAAGGCAATTTTTAACTGAAGATGCCTCCTTTTATGATTGCAGATTTGCAAGATTTTTGGCAACGCCTTCTTATGCCTGCTCTAATTACTTCTTATTGTTTTTGTTTATGTTTCCCCCCAATCAATTTTGGCTAATAATCCCTCTCCACTTTGGGAAATTGCCCCCTTTTGCACCCCCACGTGTGGTTCGTATTCATGGGGGCTAAAATCTGGTTTCCCCATATGTGTCACCAGAGTGTGTTTGTTTGTACCTAGGCATCTGCTCGTCTTTGGTTCGTTGATCTCTTCATCTTCAGCTGTCAAAATGTGCTCTACTCTGTGCTTACCCCACGGGTTGTTGCATTTTTATGTTGGAAATTAGTCTCCACAAGCATTAGGATCACTAGGAATAGTTTCTGGGGTGGCTTGAGAGCCCAGTGTGTCTCTTCTGTCTTCATGCTGATGGTCGCTGCTTGTATTGGGTTGATGTTGTCCACCCGGATCCACCAGGATTTCCTGACATGGGGGATTTGCACCCAGGCCGTGGTGAACACGGTGCTGCGGAGCTGGATGCCTCTGCTTTCCCTGGAGGAATGCGCTCCAGCTTCCTCCTTCACTGCCTTGGACCGGACCTGTGCCGGTCCAGCTGGAGAAGCCAAACAGCTCGAGGTGCCTCCTTGTGCTGGTACATCCCATCGGCGTGCTTGACATGGGGTCACTGCATGGCCTTGGGTCTTGGTGGCACTGAGCTCGTGCCTGATGAGCACCTGCAGCCCTGGTTAACCCCCTCGCGTACGCGAGACCTGGGCTGGTCCCCACAGAGCGGCAGGGATCCATATCCCATGTTTCCCGCTGCTCCCTGCAGCTCTGCCAGGCCAGCGATGCGAGCGAGCGCCTGGGTTCAACCTGCTGCATCAGCGTGCAGTGAATTCCCCGTGCATGAAAGAGGAAGCCCCCTCCGCAGCGAAACCTCGGAGGTGGAGATTTCCCAAGGGAGGAAACATTTGCAGCTCGCTAAAAATACCCTTCCCCGACAGCTGCCGTCTCCACCGTTGCTTTCGCTCCTTCCCGTGAGCTCCAAGGCAAGTCCGGAGGCCAGGACGGGGCCGGGCGGCCGCAGTGCAGTGAATTCCCCGTGCATGAAAGAGGAAGCCCCCTCCGCAGCGAAACCTCGGAGGTGGAGATTTCCCAAGGGAGGAAACATTTGCAGCTCGCTAAAAATACCCTTCCCCGACAGCTGCCGTCTCCACCGTTGCTTTCGCTCCTTCCCGTGAGCTCCAAGGCAAGTCCGGAGGCCAGGACGGGGCCGGGCGGCCGCAGGGCTCCGGCTTGGCAGCTCCTCTGAACTCGTTCCCACTCGGAGCTGCCAACCAGAAGCAAATTTACAGCCCGTCAGTAAAAACAGGGAAAAGCAGGAAGACTTGGCTGTCAGGTAGGCAGGCAGAGCCAAACGCAGACGCTGCGGGATTTGTGGGGGGGTGGATCTATCGGCCCGGCTGCGGCCGCCCGCGTTTGGCTTCTCCGGCGGAAACGTGTCCCGTTTTTGCAGGCGGGACGGTGGTGCCCAGGGAACGGGAGCGTCCGTGGGCGCTGGGTTTGCAGGGTCGTGGGGCTGTGCGTGGTCGTGGCGCTTGGCAAGATCGTAGTGCTTTGCACCGCCACGAAAGAAGGCAGCTGGGTTAACCCTGCACTGTGAGCGCCCAGATACCTCGGGGATGGGCTCAGCTTGGTCCTCAAGGCTCTTCGAGTGCCACGGTCCAGCTCTGCTTGCCCTTGTGCTGGTGCAAGAACCGTGGGGCTTTTCTGCCGCTCAGGCTGCATTTGCAGATCATCTCGTTCCTCTGTAAACTTTATTACCCCATGTATGTTCTGGGGGAGGGGGGGGATCACCATCTGCATTTTCCAATAAAAACAAATTAAAATGGGAGCCCGTTAAGGCTAGCTCCATCGGGATGCCGACTGGAGCCTGCTGGGAGCACGTTGCTTCCATCCCGTGCCGCTGCGCTCGGGAACGACGGTGCCGGGAGAGCGGGGCCTGCAGGAGCGCTCCGCGGGGCGGGCAGTGACGTGCGGCCGGGAAGGAGGCGGCCGCAGCGTCGGATTCCTGAGCTTGCAGCTCCGATTGCTCCATTAGGACTGGAATTTCTGCCGCTGATCCCAGCGCCAGCGGGGCTGAACCCGCAGAGCTGCCTCCTCTCCAAGGCTTTCCTCCTCCGGGGGCGATGCCTGGACCCCGTATCCAAACATCTCCAGTGTGAAGGTCTAGCACCCAAGCAAGGCACTTGATGCCCTGTTGCCCAACGCTCCCGTCACCAGGATCCCATGGCTGCTTTGGGGCCGGCTCCTAGATGATGCCAGTGCTGAACATCACCTGTTCCCTCTGCTCTCAGGCCGCCTGGACCTAATTTGGCAGGGAAAAGTGTTGAAAGAACAAGGTTGAGTCCCTGTCTACCACAGAGCCCTGGGACCATGTGGGTGAGGTGGCTTTTTGGTGGGGACAGCAGGATGGAAGTGGTTCCCATCCTCAGTGTGTCACTGCCTCCTCACTCCCCGTCAATCTCTCTCCACCTGGGAGCTGAAGTGTGTCCCTGAGCGCAGCATCCCAAATACCCTGCTGGATCCCAAGTACTGGGAAGTGCCAGCACAGCGCCCAGACCTTCTGCTCCTCCGATCCCTTCATATTTGTCCCCTCTGTCCCTCTCCATGCCTCATCCTGGGTATCCCACGTTCAGGTCCTGGATCTCTGCAGGTACCTGCTGGGGTCCCAAACTTGCCACCAAGGACAAGTGGCTACAGCTGAGACCTCCCGCAAACTCATTTCACTTGTGGCTCAGTAGCAAGGAACTCATATCTCATCTATCTCCCAGCCATCCTGCTAGGAGCTCTACCCAAGAAATGTGGGTGATTATTTTCCTTATTTAAAAGCGGCGTCTTGTTTTCCAATGGTGGGATTAACGTGCGAGCAAAGCAGAGCAGATCTGAAGCTATGGAAGATGCAAACAGGAGCACCTGCAGCCATGGGACATGTTGATTCAGGGGGCATCACTCCCGATTTTGCTTTCTGAAGAAAGGTATGAATTGATATGCTTATTTTTTATAGAAATTTGCTACTTGGGGAGCTTTCCTGGGTGTCTCCGAGTACAGGCAAAGGGGGTGAGATGCTCTTGGCCAAGCATGTGAGCAAGATATATTAGAGGGTGAGGCATCCTAGTGTCATCTGATGGTGGAGCAAAGCCACCACCACCACGGAAACTCAACCCAAACCTTCTGCAATCAGTGAAGGCTGAACATTCAGAAAGTTTCAGATATTATTTTTATTGGAAGAAGTATTTGCATCATTCGAGAGTATTTCTTCTTTGACGTTACGGTCATTGCTATTAATATACTCCCTACACCCCACTGTCACTGGAAGTTAAGATAAAGTAACAATTTCAAGGAATTTTAAAAGCAATTAAATGCAGCTTCCAGCCTGAAATGTGTGAAAAATCTTATTTTCCTTTTAGATCAAAGTGTCTCCGGGGTTTTAATGAAAAAGGCAGAAGCTGAGACAATAAACACTATTATTGAGCTGGGGAAGCAAATATCCAGTTTATTAAGAAATTTCATAAATCTGAAATACTTCTGGACTAACTGTTTTCCAGAACTCTCCTTAGTGGGGAAAAATTGAAAAGAACTATTTTTGCTTTTTATTTCTGGAAGAAACCCAAATTTTGAAACGCTGGTTTCCTGTGAACTGGAAACCTCTGGCTCTAACCGGGAGCAATGAGCAACCGCCGGCCTGAAAATGATTTACTGCCAGGAGTAGGTGCGTGGAGCATATCTATGGAGAGGCATTTTTTGGCTCGCGGATGGGAAAATGGAGCTCACGTGCCTCGCGTGCTCCTCCACAGGTTGAACAACAACCGTTTCTCTGTCCGGACGGGCGGCCTTGGCTCCCACAGTGAGGGATTTGCTCACGTAGCTCCGTTCCTGCTTGGCTTTGATGGTGAAAGTGGAGGAGGTTGAGATGCTTGCTGGGATTCGTGGCAGGATGCTTGGTGGTTGGTGTGGTGAGGAGCAGCAGTAGGACGTGGCATCCTTCCAGCCATGGCCATTTCCCCTCCATCCCTGCTTTGACCTGCTTGGTGGGTCCATGGTGCAGTGGCTGAAGATCTGGACTCCTTAGAAGTTCTCCTGGTTGAGCTTGCAGTGAGGGACCTAATCATGGGTGATATCACTAGGACCCATCAGCCTTTCTGCGTCCAGCTACCCTGGTTCTGATGATGACTTTGTCTTCCTGCAAGAGCCATTACCCAGGTAGAGCCATGTAGCTGTAGGAGGGATGGTGGCCCAAGGGCAGAATCCCTCCGGTAGCTGCACCTACTTATAATTCCCTGCCTTCCCTGTGCATCCCTGCTCTCTTCCCTCTCTGCAAAGATCAGAGGTGAGACGAGATGCTGCTGGTGCATTTTGTGTCTGCCAGGGATGAAAGAAGCCCTGCTACGTCCTGCAGAAACAGGGATTTTTATCAGCACAACTCGAGCAGAAGCAGCAAAGGTCAGGGTGGCATTTAGGGCTTTGGCCAAGCTACTGAGCACTGGCTTTCCCTCTTGTGTGCCACCTCCCATGACGTGGTGATCTTGCTGCCCCAGGCTCTGAGCACAGCAGCGGATGCGTTGGATTCTTTCCATCATCTCTGCAGATGCGGTCGGCCTCCGAAATGTAGGCCCTCCAAATCCAGTGCTGGTTCCCATTGAGCACGGGGTTATCGTATCTGCTGCAAGCATCATCTCGCTCATGGCTACTGAATCCAGCGCGGTGTGGAGCTTTTGCCCTAGACTTTCTAACCCCCATTTTCTAAACCTTTGGAATACGCAGTTTGGTTTTGTCCGGTTTTATCAAAGCAGCAATCGTGGGCAAGGTGCAGAAAATCACAGTGCTGCATCAGTGCACAGGACTCCCATCCAGACCTGGAGCTTGGTTTTATGGTGGAAAACAGAATTACTCTGACAGCTCCATCTTCTGCGTTTTGAGGGTGATGTTTTGGGAAGATCTTGACTCGGCGGTGTCAGGTTATTTATATGTAGAGGCAAAGGCATCTCCCTGCCGTGTCTGGGCCCCCGTGTCTTGGCCGTCCATGGAAGTGGCTGTCACATGTGTCTTCAACAAGACCAGGTGGCATTAGTTGGGGGACACCTGAACATAGTAGCTGTTGCCACCTTGACTCCTTGTTTCACTTTCTTCTTGCAGAGACCTTGATGGACTCCACGACGGCGACAGCGGAGCTGGGCTGGACGGTGCATCCTCCCTCCGGGGTGAGTTATCCTTATGTGAATTATCCTAACTCCAGGATGAGTTAACTTTGTGGGGGCTGAGTCAGTGGCCAGGGGGGTCTCTGAGCAAGTGAACCTGTTTGTTGCCCAACAGAATTCATCCAAGAAGCTTTGTCCATGTCAAAAGGGTTGGTGGGAAGAACACACAAAAATATATGAGGGAGGTTTCCAGTAGTTTTTCTAGGTGATGCATCCAAAATTCTCACCTAACAGTGTCAGGGGAACATGTTTCTCTGTCTGCCCCCATCCTGTCACTTAGCCCATGGCCCGTCCCCTGTTGTGGAGAAGACTCAGAGCGGTGGCCTTCAAGGCTGCAAAGGCAGCGGCCACTTGACTGGGACATCTCCATGCTCCGGAGCCCTTTGGAGCGCAGCAGCTCGGCAGAAAACCAGCTCCATCCCAGGGAGCAGACCCCACCGGAGAGGTGATCCGAGCGAGCGGCCGTCCCCCTGCCACCACCATCATCATCATCATGAGAAAGGCTCCACGCTCGCTTCTGCGCATGGGCGTGGGGACCGTCCTGCCCAAGGGGAATGACGGGCGCACAATAGGCGGGAGCAGAGGTCAAGTCTTTCTTCTCTCCTCGCCCAGCCTCGCTTGTTTGCGGGTTTTTCCATATGTAAAGCCGGCCTTGCTCCGGGCTCCCCCAGCCCCGCCGTAATGAGGCCGGGGCCTGCTGGAAGCCGTCTCTCCATATTATTGTGCTGCTGCCTTCTTTTGAGGCCCCGGCATGTTAATTAGAGAGCGAGGAGAAAGGGAGAGGCTCCTAATTAAGCGCCGAGGACGCGCAGGGGCTGCGGCACGGCGGTGACTTTCTCTCCCAGCAGAGAAAAGGGAGCTTTGGAGTGGGGCATTCAAGGGATTAGCTCAGCCGGCGGTGCCAGCGGCTCGGAAGCCGCCCGGCAAAACCCCCGGATGCTGCTGCAGGAGGTCCCTGGCTGCTCGTCCCTCTCTGGGATCGGGCATCCCAAGTGAGTGGGAAGGAGCTTGGCCAGCAAGAGCATCCCTGGGAGAGCATCTTCCCAATGTGCGGGATGGGGGATGTCACGTCCCCTGTGCCCGTGCCCTGCATCGTGCTAGGGACCCGTCTGTGCACCTCGTGCCCCTCCTGCCCGGCCGGTGCTGAGCACGGCAGACTCATGTCTTGAGTCCTTCCCATCAGGATGGGGGCTGGGGCGGGTGCTGGGCACTGACTGCCATCCACCAGGAGATGGATGAAGATGGCAAGAAAAAGCCACGCTGGTGGCAGGACAGAGAGACCAGCTGTTTGCCCATGTTTTGTCCTCAATTATTCCATCCCCCCAAAAAAACCCGCGGAGATGCTTCTGTAATTTCCCCCCAGCGTGACAGATTTCCCTGTGTAGAATAAAGCTACCCCCTGTTTAGCTCCTGCTGCATTTTCAAAGGATGCTCTGGTCCTCCCTCGGCATCAGGAGCTGTTTGGGGATCTTCTCTGGCTGCCTTGATGTGCAAAGAGCAATCTGTGCCTTCATCCCGGGCCCTCCCGGGGCTCCCTGCGAGCCGGGGCGGAGGCCAAGGATCCACTTCTATCAGATTTTTCCTAAAAGTCCTGGAATCGACGCTAGCCCCCAACACCAGGAGCAGTGGCTCTTGCTTGGCTTCTGCTTGAGAAGGATTGTGAACAAGTTCATAAAAATGACAAAAAAAAAGAGAAAAAGAAGGAAAAGAAAAGCAGTTCCAGCTGGCTGGGATGGTGTCTCGTGCTAAGCAGCCCCAAAACCCTTCCGTACGTGCAGAGCAGGATGTGTTGCCCATCGGTGTCACAAGGGCGTCAAGCCTCTGCCCTGCTTGTCCAGCCACTGCTGGTTCTGGGGCACCTCCAGAAAGCTCATCTGGATGTTCAGCGGGAATGAGCAGACTCCCAAAATCCTGACGTTGAGGAAGGGCCACTCTTGACTAGTCATGGGGGTCTGCATGTGCTTGTGCCAGCAACGCTGCCTTTAAAGACCCTGAAATACTGGGATGCGGTGGTCAGGGTACCGCAGGGGATGAAATAGCTCCTGGCAAAGGTAAGAGACTCGCTGGGCTAGTGCGGGTGGGGAATTTGGGAAAAGGAAGGGCCAGGAGAAGCGCTCCCCTTTGCAGCACCCGGCTCCCGCTGGCTCCCTTGCTGCAAGGCGCTGCCCTGGAAGTGGCACCGGCGGGAATACATCTGCTAAAGGCATCGTGTTGCTCCGAGGCTCTGCGGTTAAGAGGCCTCGGCAGCGGAGCAGAGAGCCCCTGCTAAAGACATTAGTGCCTGCAGATGAAATGAATGCCCCGTTCCACCGGTGTCACAAGTTTTACCACCCTTTTGGGCAGCGAGGATGGGGCTAGGTAGAAAAATGTTGACGGACAGACCACCCTGAGGTCTACTCAGGACCCGGGTGGCACTGGTCATACTGGGCTGGCATGCACTTTGGGTCAAACCTTGCAGGATCAGGATGGATCCATGCGTGTATGGACATTTGGAGGGGTGCTCGATGTCACTGCTGGGCAAGGTGTTGGGTACCAGTGGTGCTGAACCCATGCTACGTGCCAGGGTGGACCTAGTATGGCACAATTTGTGCTGGTGCAACTTGTCCGCTTGACGTGCAACAGGGTTGGGAGGCAGCGGAGCGGATGGGGATGCGTCATCCTGGGAATGTCGATGCAATGCTGCCCGATGCCTTTGTGTTTCCCCTCCGCAGTGGGAAGAAGTGAGTGGGTACGACGAGAACATGAACACGATTCGCACCTACCAGGTGTGCAACGTCTTTGAATCCAGCCAAAACAACTGGCTCCGGACCAAGTACATCCGGAGGCGAGGTGCCCACCGCATCCACGTGGAGATGAAATTTTCTGTTCGGGACTGCAGCAGTATCCCTAACGTGCCGGGCTCGTGTAAGGAGACCTTTAATCTCTACTACTATGAGTCAGACTTTGACTCGGCCACCAAGACTTTTCCCAACTGGATGGAGAACCCTTGGATGAAGGTAGACACTATTGCTGCCGATGAGAGCTTCTCGCAGGTGGACCTAGGCGGACGGGTGATGAAGATTAACACCGAGGTGCGCAGCTTTGGGCCCGTTTCCAAGAACGGTTTCTACCTGGCCTTCCAGGACTATGGAGGCTGCATGTCCTTGATCGCAGTGCGTGTCTTCTACCGCAAGTGTCCCCGCGTCATCCAGAATGGGGCTGTTTTCCAAGAGACCCTCTCTGGAGCGGAGAGCACCTCACTGGTGGCAGCCCGGGGCACGTGCATCGCCAACGCTGAGGAGGTGGACGTGCCCATCAAACTCTACTGCAACGGGGATGGCGAGTGGCTGGTGCCCATTGGACGCTGCATGTGCAGGGCAGGCTACGAGTCGGTGGAGAACGGGACCGTCTGCAGAGGTAACTCCTTGTCTTTCTTCTTCTGCATGGTGGGCTCATCTCCTTGCTATGGCAGATGGAGAGCGTGTCAAGGAGGTCTGGGTGTGTGGATGGTGCTGTGTCCTGTACCTGGAGTGACAGGATGGCCTGTCACCAGAGTTGTGCCGGCGTTGGGAGGAAGAGGCTGTGGCCCTGCTTCCTGGCACGGGAGGCGAGTTGGAGCAGGGCCTGGGCAACGTGGGCGCCGCTCCATGTGGCTCATTAGTGTTTGCTGCTGTAACCCGCATGATGGAGCTAGGAGTGACCTGCCGAGGCAGGGATGGAGCAGGAGGGAGAGCAGTTCCGGACAGAGCGCTGGGAGAGGGTGGGATGAGCAGCTCCGGTGCGTGCACGGATGCTCCCTTCCTCCACGACCTTCCTCTGCACCCCTTGCTTGCCTCGGGAGGTGATGGCCAGGCCTGTTCTCTCATCACAGAGGCTCTTTCCTACCTTGGGGTCCTCTGACTGGAGACCACTGAAAGTGTCTTGCTGGTGACTGGCAATTCCTGATGTGCAGGGTCATCATTTTCTATCCTTTCTTTGACCCTGCTCATAAGCGTAGCAAACAGCATCAGGAGCGCTGCTCTAGGCGGTGGGAACATGGACTTTTCAGAAGGCAGAGGGTGGAAGGTTAGTTCCCTTCCAAATGGGAAAGCCAAGGATGCAGAGGGAGACCCACCAGGTCTCTCTGCCCTAGTGTCCTTCCTCCTGGTTAGACGATCTGGGGCAAAAGTTCTGCTGCAACCCAAAGCGAAGAGGAGATCAAGATGACCGCGGCATTAAAGCTGGACACTTTCCAGTGCCCAAGCAAAGCATTTGCCACAATATAAGGAAACCAAAAATGATTTATTTAATGCTGGTCCTCCCGCCAGTCCAGCCAAGGGACAGTCCCAGTGGGACCTTGCATGCTCTGTGCCACCCAGGACCTCCTCACAGAGCCCCTGTGTCACTGGGGCCAGCAGGGAAAGCAACGGGAGCAGGGAAAGGGGAGGGAGACGGAGCAGGCAAGCGGGATTTGGGGAGGTCTGGTGCTCGGCAGCTGTAGGAGCTACTCACACATGCGTAGGGGCTTGGTGCTCCCCACCATCGTTCATCACATGGTGGCCTGCAGGGGACCGGGCCAGACCACGGAGCATCCTCCACTTTCCTCCAGCAGACGGAAAGGAGAGAACGGGCGGGGAGGGTCTCAGAGCCTCCATCCTTCCTGCGCATCCCAGAGGGTCCCTCCATCCTCGTGCTGCCGCCGCCGGGTGTGCGCCCCGGGCCGTTGCCGGCAGACGCGGCGTGCGAGCTGCTGCATGTGGCTCGCAGGTTTTGTGGCGTTGCCAAGGGCAGGAGGAAATCTGGGCCCCTTTCCAGAAGCCAAACAAAAGCAAATCCGGGCTGGCTGTCGGCGCAAAATGCTCTCCCGAGTCTCAGGGGCCTGCGGGGGACGTGGCATGGGGGGACCCGTGCTGCCCCGCTCCCACCTTTGGGTGGAAAAAGGGCATCCCTAGTGACGGGCATCCCCAGTGATGCAAAGTGCTGGGAATTGCTGCTCATTTTCTCTGCCAAGCCTCTCCTGTGGCTAATAACATTGCAAGCAGGCTCGAGGCAGGCGCATGAGAGGGATGTTTTATGGAGGAAATTCATGCGTCTAACAGCTTAAGCTCTCCTAAGCTTGCAGCCCCAGCACGGAAGGCTTGGAGAGCCCTTGGCGACCCAGCGTGGCTAAGAGGTTGATGCTGCACTAGGGCTCGCTTCGGGCTCGCTTCCTTCTGCTCGCTTCTTCCCGAGGGTCCCTCCTCCCTGTGCCGCTTCCCTTCCCGATCTTCCAACTTCACCTTCTCCTGCTCTCTCTTTTTTTCCCTGCGTCTCCATGCTCTTTGTCTGGGCTGCCTCCTCCCTCTCCCCCGGCCCTCCCATGCCGGCTCCGCGCACGTTCCTCTCCCCGCCGCTCGTAGCCGTTGGCTCTGCTCCACGGCGGAGGAGGCAGAGCCGTCGCGCTCCAAACCCCGATGGTCCCTGCCTGCTTGGAGAGAGCGGTGACACTGCGTGTCCAGCCCTGGTCCCATTCCCCCCACCCCCCCAGCTTCTGGGGACGTGTGGCCGCCCAGCGTGGCCATAGTCGCAGCACCCGCATCCAGGACGTGCATCATTTTCTCTGTTGCGTCTGCGTAGGACGGAGCACGGGGAGTCCTGGCCGTGCTGTGATGATGAGGGGTGGGATGACAGTCCTTTCTGACCACGGCTTCCTTTGGAGGAGCAGCGGAGCTGCACGGGGGACATTGTGGGGTTCTGGGAAGAGGAGGAGGCCAAGGTAGTCTGTGGGATGACAGTCCTTTCTGACCACGGCTTCCTTTGGAGGAGCAGCGGAGCTGCACGGGGGACATTGTGGGGTTCTGGGAAGAGGAGGAGGCCAAGGTAGTCTCTAGAAGGTCTTGTTGGCCACTCATCATCTTCTGCAGTTCAAGGCCATTGTAGGGGACCTGGGGGCTCGACAGGGAGTTGCTGGAGGAGTGGGGAGGAAATGGGATGACAGTCCCTTCTGACCACAGCTTCCTTTGGAGGAGCAGTGGAGCTGCACAGGGGACATTGTGGGATGCCGGGAAGAGGAGGAGGCCAAGGTAGTCTCTAGAAGGTCTTGTTGGCCACTCATCATCTTCTGCAGTTCAAGGCCATTGTAGGGGACCTGGGGGCTCGACAGGGAGTTGCTGGAGGAGTGGGGAGGAAGGAAGGGAGCCTTTGTCACTTCATTCATGTTCTTTACTGCTCCTGGGGAGAGAGCCATGAGGGAGAGCATGGAGGTGCCGAGCCAGCTCCAACATTAGCTCCAACATCAGCACCCATCCAGCCCCCTACTGGCCCCATCCAGCTCAGCCAGCAACCCTGCCCAGCTCCAAAACTGACCCATCGCCAACACTGACCTGGCCCAGCTCCACCACTGACCTAACAAAATACCCAGCCCAACTCAACGCTAACACTGACTCAGCCCAAGTCCAGCTCTTCAGTGAGGAGCGTGTCCTTTGGGGTCATGGCCATAGCTCACTAGTACATGGGGAAGCCCTGGCAGGGGATGTGGTTGCACAAACCCAGCTTTGCTTTGGGTAGGGATGTGCTGTGGGCATGGAGAGGACGCACGGCGGTAGCGATGTGTAGACAAATGCAAATCCTGGACTCGGAGCTTTTCCTCTATATCCAAGGCGAGTGAAAAAAAAACAGGAATCGGTTCTAGGTGTGTTGTGCTTGCGTTAGGGAGACGGGATACGGAGCGGCTGCGCGCGGGGGAACGCGTGCATCTTTCTGGGGCGCCGGGGAAGGCTGTGTCCTCGCTGCCTTGTAATCGTGTTCCCTATGTACGTGATGTTTTGAAGATAAGAGGCTATTTATGGCTCCATGCCCGTTTTGGTTCTGGGCCTCCACTGATAGTGCTGGACCCAGCCAATAAATTATAAGGCCCTAGGGGTAATTAAACTCTTATAGAAAACATTCCTGGTTGAACTAGAGCAGATAGAGCCAATTCTGATGTAAATGTTTCCAGAGATGGAGAATTATCTGCTAAATTCTTCCAGTGGTTTCTCATCCTCTGCGAAAAGCATAAGGCTTCCCATGCACTGCGCCGGACATTTGGACCTTAGCAGACTTTGTCTAGTAAGCCCTTCCTCATCACATTCCTGATTTCCGTGCAGCTATTTAAGAGGAATCTATGAGTTTCTGGCTCTCTCTTTGGTGAGCTGTTGGGCCAACCTCATTTGCTCTTCCCCACCCTTGGCAGCTGTTTGGTCTTTCTAGTGGTGGAGTCCGGTCCCATAGATGCAACCATGGTTATTGCAGCAGTCAGAGTGGTTGTTGCTTCCCTCCTTGAGATGTCCTTGCTTCTACATCCCGCACTTGGTTTAGCTGTTTGGGCCATGGCTTTTCATGGGTTGCTTTTGCTCAGTTGCTCATCTGCCATGACCTACATCCTTTTGGCATGGAGGCCACCCATGTGGCCTCTACGCTGTTCCCCGGGGGTGTAATTTGACACATATTTGTACTGAAATATGTATTACTTGTGCCCAGCATCCAGGTGCTTGGGTATGAGCAACCCATCTTCAGCATTTAGCGACCCGCCTTCTTCGGCATTTACCACGCTGCAACTTCCATGTCATCAGCTAACTTTATTCACGGTGCTTTGGGCTTTCTCCAGGTCATTGATAAAAATGTTTAATAGCCCAGAGTCACGACCCAAATCTGTTCGCTCTAGTAGAAACAGACCTGCTCACTGCAAACTCTCTGCTTAGCTCGCAGAGCAAAGCCATGCAGGCTCGCCAAGTTTTAATGCATTGAATATGTCCCCCGGTGTCTGCAGACCCTCTAATTTCGGAATAAAATATCATGTGTTACTTGGGGAAATGCTCTACAGAAGTCTGGATGCATTGCATTAATGCTGTTACCTCTCCCAACCAAACTTGTAATTGCATCAAAAACAGCAAAACCCCATACGAGGCTAATTTGCCTTAATCTGTTTTCCATAAATGTACATAGGTTTTCACGGCTGCGGCTACCTCCCTTTAATTCCTTACTGACCCAGTCCTGTAGCTGGCACGTCTTTATTTGCCTGGTGCAGAGGCTGGAGTGGGAATCCTAAAATAGGCAAGAGTGCCTCGTTTAACAAATAGCTTTTTCCTACATCTTTGGAACATCCCCCTGTTCGACGGCATGTGGAAAGTGAACGTTAACGGCCCCCCCGGTTTGTCAGCCGGCTTTCTAAAAATCCTTAGGTAGACGCTGCCCTGACACGCTGATTTAACGGTGTTTAGCTTTAGGAGCTGCTATTCGACATCTTGAGTTACTGCTGGAATGGAAAGTATTCCGCCATCCTCCTAGAAGATGATGACATCACCTGGCTGCTTCCCAAGTACAAAACGGGAATTTGTCTGCCTTTTTCTGCAGGGCTGTTGAGGGTTTGAGTGCTCCCAGCCAGCGACGGCGCAGTGTCGTCGTGGAGGCTTCTCCCTCTCTGTCTTTCTTTCCATCACTTTGATTCCTCTCCCTCCCACTCGCTGCTGACCCTTCTACGTTGGAAATCCAATTAGGGCTGTGGTGGGGATCACAGCTCATGGAGCTGGAGGAGATGTCAGCCTGGATTCATTTCTGGGTGGTTTGAGGTTTCTGTGGATCAGGATTGGACCAGGGAAGCCAGGGAGAGCAAAGGAGTATCCAGCAGGTGGATTTTGAGCCATATTCTTCCTGGAAATCCAAAGCCCTGGGGGATGATGACCTAGCAAAGAGGGGGTTGGATGGTCCAGGAATGGGGCAAGTTTTCTGCTGCTGAGGAAGGGAGGTGGAAAACTCGTCCCATACTAGGAATTCCCCATCCTTAGGGACCGTACTTGGATGGCTGCAAGCAGGCAAAGGGGATTAGAGGGAACTGCTTTGCTTTTGAGGCACAGCATGGGCTGAGTTCCACAGAGGTCCAGCAAAACTTTCTAGGAGCATCGGTGCCCTCATGGAAATGGTCACCAGGATGGTCATCACCAGGGTTCACCCCAATAAGCTAGTTCTTCTCTCCACACAAGCCCTTCTTCCAGCCGCAGGGTGATAGGAAGGGGTAGGTGAGAGGAGATCCTTGCAGATCTATGTGTTGCTTCTCCATCAGAAATCATTGCCAGATGATCACCCTGCAAATGTTCAGGGCTTTATTTGCTGGCAATGCAAGGTAAAAGTCGTCCTGAAAATGTAACCAGAAGCCGTGATTTGCTTAATTAGCTCCAGGGAAACTCTGCCTTAGAAACACAGTATAGTGCTGGAAAATATGAATAAAAAACCCCATAAAGGCTAGGAAATCCAATCGTGTCCCAGCTAATGCGCCGGCTGAGCTTACACACACCAAACTTCAAACAATGTGAAATTAGGTCACGCTGAGCAAAATACGCAGCGTTTTCCGGCGCTGCGCTTTTTCCAAGGAAGCCGCGACGCCAATCGGCACCATTCAGTCCTTGCATGAGCAGGAGTTAGGGATAAATCCCTCTAGGAAGGAGAGGCACAGGCATCATGGTCAAAGCCAGCAGAAATGCCATGGGAGCATCCGCTCATCTTCTCTGCTATTTCTTTTCCTAGGTATTTGGGGAACCAATTTGGGGAAATAGAGAACGAACCAGAAAAAAAATGGTAAAAAGATTGAAGAGTGTTAAAAAAAATAAGAAGGAGAGATGGGTTTGTATTTAGGCCATCGTGGCAAACTGTCTTGCATTAAGCTTTGGAAATCACAGGTTAAATGCTCAGTAATCTGCTTTTCCTTGCAATGTTTCTTCAGGTATCCTGCTAACAGCCAGGCTGGTTGTCTGGGGCCTTGAGAAATGTCTAGAAATGGGCAGATTTGATAGCGTCTGCGGAGCTTGCAGAGCAGCTGGGCTTGTAGGCAGGGGAAAGAGAAGCAGCATCCAATGTAGGCATGAAGTTGCCAGGTCTTGGAAGCATCCTGTTACGGAGATAGAAAACCCTCCTGAGAATGGGAGTTTCCTTGATGAGTTTTCAAGGACACACGTGAGGAGCCTCTCTGCAGGTTGAGACTGTTGTCACACCTGGAGCCCTGTGAGATTCTATGTCCAGAAGACAGTTTTTTAACTCTGAACCCAAAGTTAGCAATTTCCTCCTCAAGCGTTATCACCTGCAGCTATCACAGAGGACAGGGATGGAGGGAATGATGAGTGGTCGAGTAGACACATGATCTGGAGGGCTATCAAAATGTCCAAACCCTCAAAATGATTAAGAATGAAAGTGCGGTTGGAAGCGGAGCTGATAAAGTAGATTAATGTGGGTGTTTTGCTCCAAATGGCTCTTCTCCCAGTCCGGATGGCTTTTGAAGAGGTTACAGTAACTTCTGGAAAAGTTGTAGTAAGAGATAGTGTTTGTCAAGCAGCAAGAAACACACTCCATTAAATGCCTGCTATCTACCTTTTTATGGCATTGGCTCTCCAGGAGGCAATCTGCAGAGATATGGGAACTGCCTGGGCAGCGTCGCGAGGATGTTTGCTTGGGTTTCAGACATCTGCTGGTGATTTCCACTGTGCTATTCCACCTCCCTTCCGATTCTTGTGTCGCTGAGTCCGTTATCTCTATCTTCATGGGGTGTGCAAACTATAAGGATTCAGGTTGGACAATCCAGAGTCTCCAAGCGGGTTAAATACCAAGGGACAGAATGGATGCAAGACATCGAGCAGCATTAAGCTCTTCACCAGGGGGTTTGATGGTCTTGGTGGGTGCAGGTCTGTGTCATGAGGGTGCCTTACACCTTCTCAGCTCAGTATTGGGTTTGCATGCAGTGGCACATTCTCCTTGCCCAGAGGATGCACATAACTGAAGCTAGGAAGCTTAGAAAAATTTATCTTAGGGGAAACACTTCTTCTGCAGGCATCGTGTAATTAAGATGGAAAAAGGCAGTCATGCAACTGAATCCAGGTATGGGAGGCTCCAGGTCACCTCTTTACAAGGGAAGGTAGAATAGGATGTTTTGTACCCCATGCATTTGGAAGGATTTAATGGTGTGGGATTTAGAAATCCTCATCAGGCCAAGTAAATGCAATTCTGACCCTCCCAGCCTATTAGCTAGAAGGTTTGCGAAAGAGAAATAGCAGAACCAAGGGGGAAGAACACTAGGAGAAACATTCAGTAAATGACAGGCGCCCAGATAAGCGTCTCCTCCGCCTTTCCCTGTTGCGCATCCCGATTATGGATTGCAGTGCCGTTGGGGAGCTGCAGTTTGCAGTAGGGTGGTGCAGTGCCTTGTGCCTCCCCACCCTTCCCATCGCTTGGAGGAGACGGATGCAGCCCCACACATTGGATGCCCTCGCTGTAATTTTTGGTCACCTTCACAAGTACAGTGCTTAGGCAATTACCTTCACCTGCCTCAGCTCAAGCATTGATCGAAGCCCTAATGTTAGTGTTTTACTCTCAATTTGCACCCGGGGGGGTGGACTTGGTAGCGTGGACTGGAGAATAAATGTGGGAGCTGCAGGAAGAGGAAAGTCTCCAGATTTGCCAAAAGTCATTGGGCTTTTGAGCCTGAGCACATTTGAGCCTGAGGACCTGCAAACGGCCTGGAAGTGGAAGGATGCACCGATCTGCCCCCATTTATTGCTTTTTCTTGGTTTCTAAAGAGAATTAGGAGGCTGAAGGAGGAACTTCACCATGCTGGGGACCCACGGGACCTGTGTGGTGCTTTGGTGAGGGCACGGTAGGCACAGCCCACATGCATTTTCCTGCATTTTTAGGATTTGGGGATGCACATAGCTCTGAGCACGAGCAATGGGGCTTGTCCCAGGCTTGGTGTAGGCACCAGGATGAATTCTTCAGGTGGAAAGCAAATGCTTTTGCTGCATGGAGGATGCCAGCACGTCGCTGTGCCCGAATGAGGACCCAATGTCAGGGCTTAGAGAAACCCGGCGCGAAAGCGGCCGCGATGCCCTTGGCTGGCGAGCCAGGGACGAGTGTGCAGGACCCGCGTTGCGTGCGTTTGGAGCGGGGGCCACCGGGATGGGGTTTCCATGGAAACCGGAGCCCTGATTCCCTGCACGCGAGGCCAAAGGCAAAGCAGAGGAGGAGGAGGGAGGACGCAGCATCTCGTGGGCAGTGTGTCCTCCTGGGGGGACGCGCAGCAAAGCGGAGCCCCCTGAGCATCCAAGAGCAGAGCCACCAAGCAGGTCCAAACACTTCCATGCAAGCTGTTGAACGCAGAGTCCCCCCATGTAAACACACACCGAGTTTAGGTGCCTTGCAAGGACGCAAGGACAGGGTCTGCTCGCGGATGCAGCGGCGACAAGCGCACGGAGCTCGCCAGCAGGCTCCGAGCGCCTTTTGTCGCTGCTCGCGTTGCCTCCAACCTCCTTTAATTAAAGACAATTACTGCTTTCAGACCCTCATCGCGGCTCCGACGGGTTGTTTGCAAACACGCAGCTGCGGGAGGCCCCTTGGCGAGTCCCACGTCCCCGGAGATGCTCCGAGCATCCTTCATCACCCGCCTTGCGCCTGGCAAAGTGGCTGGGGAGAAGGATGGGTTCCCGGTGCCGAAGGGGTTTGGAGGTGCCCACCAGAAAGCCAGGATAAGGAGGCTTTTTGCACCCAGCTGCATTGAGGGAGCTGAACCGGGGAGCTGCTTTTTCCATGCATCTGCATTGGGGGAAAAATAACAAAGACCTCCCCTAACCAACTAGCCCCTTTTCCCAGCTCGGATAATTTGGAAGCAGACGAATGAAAGCTAACCAAAGTTTCCAAAACAGCCTGGGCTGGCACGAGGACAAGCAGCATCCATTGCATCCCTCTGGGATCCCGTTTCCCAAAGTATGAGCGTGGCTTCTCCTTTTCCAGGTGCTAATGGTTTCCTTCGGGAGGGATGGAAGCCGGAGCTCCTAGCAGGCAGCCTTTGAAGCCTTTGGTAGTTAAATCCATTGCAAGGGGCCTGAGTGGTAAATGCTCCGTGTTGGGGCTCAGCCGAGATCCTTTTTCTTTTTTTGGAGCTATTTGCAGCCTGACACTGCTCTGTCTTCTCAAATTCATTTAGCAGCTTGCGTGAGCCTTAGGAATGGGAACATATATCCCATAGATGGGAAGCCTAGGGGCCGGTCCCTCCTAAAGATCCTTCCCACCACTGGCACTGTCGCAGCTTGGTTCTCCAGAATATGAGTAATTTGGGGATAACTCAGCAGAAAACCACACTCGAGGGTCTTGTAGAAGCTGTTAGACCTCCTGGAATGGGAAGCCTGCATGTTGTGTCCCCTGGAAAACTGGTTGCAGCAGATCTCGGTAGCTTGGAGGTTCTTTGGGTGCTGAGCAGCTTGGCTGGGGCAGACCTCAAAATGCACCGAAATGCAGGAACCGTGGGCCAGCTTTTCCCATTCGTTTCTCCTGTATTCCTGTTGGGTTTTTAGACTTCCTTGGGTTGTCTCCTTTTACGTGGAAGGTCCTTAGCTGATGCACTCTGTATCTCTGATCATTTTTACCACCCTCCCCATGACCTTGTCTGAGGGTGACGCCGCTGCCAGCGCTGCTCAAAACGTGGCTTCACGCGGCAGTTTAATAACATTCCTGCCTGGTCCTCGCTCCCTTTCCTAGCAATTCCTAACAATTTCTCATTTTTTTTGATGATGGATGAGCTTTGAACTGATGCTTTCAGAGCGCTACCTCCAGCACCGCTGAGATCTCCTCCCTGCATGTTAATAGCTAATTTAGTGCCCGTCATTGTGTTTGTATAATTAGGGTTTTTTTCTTTTTTTTTTCTTTTTTTTTTTTTTTTAACCCAAGCACATTGGTTTCCTTTTGTCACCGTCACATTTCCTTCTCCAGCCTGCGGCCCAGTCACAGCTTGGGAAAACCTGACTCAATCTGGGGATGCTGGAGACTTTGTCACATCATTTGTTGTCCCCAGCCCATGGGTGACTGGACTCTGGGTATCACTAAGATGCTCATCACACCTTGCCAGGGTTGTCTGGCTGCATGGTGATTATGGCTTATCAAAAAGATGATTAAGAGGTGAGATGATTACCATGAGGAAACCGCCCCCCTCTAAAGGGCTTTTTAATCTAGCAGAGAATGGACATTGCAAGAAGCAGTTGGGTTAGACCGATGCTGGGCAAATTAAAAATAAAAATTAGGTATGTGTTTCTAAGTGATTAAGCGCTAGAGCAAGCTAACGAGGTAAGAGGGACTTCTGCACATTTTGGAGGATGTAAAACAAGACGAGGCATTTCTGAGCACTCCACTTTCATCCAAGACAAGCCCAGGGAGTGAGGAGGCAGTTCAGGAGCCAAGCAAAGGGTTCTGGAGGAGCCAAAGCGCCCAAATCTGTGCAAAACCCTGGAAGCTGAATTGAAATCAGTGCGATATTTGACTGCAGCAGCAAGCGGTACTGCCTCCACCCGTGTCTGCAGCAAGGAAGATCTTCCTCCTCCTCTTCCTCAGGGAAGCAACAACTGCTGGGATGGAGCTTTTCCAAGATGCAGTGCTTGGAGGAAGGATTTCTTTGCAGCAGAAAAAAAAAAAAAAACATAAAAAAATCCCCCTTCGTCCAAGCACCCACTGGCCGTTGCCAGGGACCTCTGACAACAGCAGCTGGTGCCAACAGGACAAAAATCACCTTTGCCCAAGGGCAAAGGAGCCACATTGGGGTTTGGAAACTGAAATCCAAGCCCAGAGCTCTGCCCAGCTGCTACCTCCCTCCTTCTGCCTTGCGTTTCTCGGTGCCTTTTCTTTTGCCCAAGGAGAAAAGCATCATGCAAATGGTTTGTCCCAAGGGATGCAGGGAGGCTGTTTAAGCCAGCAAATTCCGCCTCCTCCCCAGCTGTGCTGTGCAACTTGGTGCACGCATGGATTTCCCCTCCCCTAAGTGCAGGAAGGGGCTGACAGATGTTCGCACACGACCGGAGTCCCGGGAGGGAGGAATTAAAGCCACCCCAGACCCTCCGAAGGCAACACATTAGTGTCAGAAATTTCTAATCAATCAGCCCAGAGCCTCCTGGGGTCACAAGTCTCTTTGAAACTCAAGCGGAGGATGCCTCCTAATGGGTTTGATTTTGATTGCTATAAATTGATTAGCGTGAAGATAAACAAGTTTTGTTTCCTTCTGAAAGCTCTAAATATGCTCCGGGGGAGGAGAGGCGGAGGAGCCTGATCTGTTCCCATTAGGACGCCTTCACTTAGCTCCTGCCCCGTCGGCAGTTTGTACCACACATGGAGACTCTTTTTCCTTCTCCAGGGCTGCCCAAAGATACGTCATGCCAAAGATACAGGGTAGCAGAGAAGGTGTGAGCATCCTCACTGGTTGTCCTGAGTGGGGACTTGCTGATGGGAAACACCATTTGATGCTGGAAAGGATCAGCAGGAGCTTGCGTGGTGGAAAGCGTAGCTGTGTCAGAGGAGCCCAGGCTACATAAACTGCTTCCAAGAGCTGTCTCATCCTGGGAATTTGAGGAATTCAACATGGGGTTGTCCTTCCTGGGTAGAAGAGGCCACCTGGGATCACACTAAAGAGCTTAGGGATGAAGGAGGTTGGTACTCGGAACTGCCTTCAGCCAAACCCACCGTGGTCTCAGTGACTAATGCAGGAGCTGAGGCACCAAAGTAGGCTGATGGGTCTCCAGGACTTGCAGTTGGGCC
>NW_010589804.1:0-18786 GCF_000705375.1 Tinamus guttatus
GTCATGGGCTACTTTATTATATAACACTAAAATCTCTCACTCTCAAAGAATGAGGAACTGAAGTATAAATTCCCATGGGGAAGAAAACTAACTTTCCATCAATGTATTAGCATCAGGAATCTTGAATAAATAGAAGTTTTCTTAGCATTAAAACAAAGACATTGAATCCCAGAGCGTAAATTCTCCGGCACAATTATGAAACAAAAGCAAAAATTCATATGAAAAAGAACAACTCAGTCTGACTACTACGTATCTAATCCAGAATTTCATGCTTTTAACTTGAATCTAGGTCAGGAAATGCAAACCTGAAGAGACATTTTGGGAGAAAACAAAAAAGCTAACTAAAAATCACTTGTGCTTGTTTCTCCATTATCACACACCCCTCAGAGTTACTCACAGGACAAGGGCTCGACACACTTAGACTAAACAGAAGATCAAAAAGGATTGAGACAACATAGGAGTAAAAATGCATATTTTCTATTTCATCATCTAATCTGCATGCTTACAGAGTGCTGAACATGAAAAATCAGCAAATCAGGTATTTATATAATTAATGCTTTTATCATGATTAATGATCTCAATGGCCATTTTAACTAAAAACGGATAGTAATTCCAGTAACCTATTTAAATATATATCACTGAGGAATTGAGAGTATTACCCCAAGTACGTTCTCATTCCTGAGGATTATTCAAAGCTATTGCTCAACCCCTTCCCAGGCACCACACACCGAAGTCAGCGTCTTGCATCACTTCAAGTAAACTCTGATGGTTTCATTTTGCACTCACGAAGGGAGTTAAGTCCAAATCATTTGGCCACTTCCAGCTGCTCCCTCGGATCACCCTGTGCTTGGGACTCCTCATGGCTTCTGCCACCCAAATGGAGGGGTGCACACGGGTTTTGTAGCACAGTCCACAGCGCTCCACGTCCAAACCTTGAGTGAGGCTTGCTGGTCTGCACGAGGGCGCAAACCCTCCGGTTACCACTCAGGAACGGCAGGAATTGGCATTTTATAAATTTTATAAATTATTTCTCAATAATTTTATTTTTTATCGGTTTTTATTGTTTCCGCGGTGTTTACAACTGCTGCAATTCACAGCAATGAGCCAATAAATCTGTAAGTGCTGATAATAAATCTCCTCCTTAACCTTTATAGTTGCCCTCCCGTTCAGGATACATTAGTAGGCAAAGTAAATAAGACGGCTACCATGGAGTGAGTCACCTTCCCAGCCAAGTTACCTATTCTTAAAGATTTCGGATCCAAAACCCTTCTCTTTTCTTCATCATGCATTTCCTCCTCGCCCTATTACAGAGGCAGCCCCGAACAGGATGCTTTTCCTTTTTTATTGATGTGAATCCTCACGACATGTCATGCACATGCGTTCGCAGCGATCACTAACAGTTCATTAAAGTTTCTAATGGGCTATAGTAGAAACCATTTTCCACTGGCTGCTCTCCTCCATGCCAGAAAAAAAATACATCTTGTGCACTAAATTTCTTCCCGCTTGAGTCCTGCCAAAATAAGTTTTGTTTTTTAAAGGAGGCTTGAATGAAATTCCATTAGCTATTCCTGAGCTGTGGCAGAATGACTCTCCCCGCATAAAAAAGTCTAACCACAGAAAATTGAACTTGTCTCAAACATAAGCTGTTTTCTGGAAACATGACATGGGAATGGACTACAGCAGCAAGGTTCTTTGGTTTGTACAAGCTTGACTAAATCAAAATCAGTTAAAGACCACTTGAAACTGTACGGCATGTCAGTGCTATGGAAAAATGCTTTTAGACTAGTTTGGATGCTTTAATCATAGATGCCTTCTTCCTAGGTGGATGAATACACCCATTAGCTCAGGTGGTTTACAATTTATGCGTTTGGAAAGTCCTCGGAACCAAGACGTTATTTTACAGTTGTGATCTACAGTTTTATTTTGTCACGTGGTTTCTCAATAACTAGTTGTAAGAAACCAGATTATGGTGGGGGGAAAAAAAAAAAGAACACGGTCCAAAATGAACATTATTTTATCCCTGATAAACTTCCATGGAGCTTTATACTGTTGCTTGTGGTTTTGAATGTCATACCAATGCAAGCACCAGTTAGTGAGAGTGAGAGATTTTATATTTAACTTGCTGTAGATAATTAACACAGATAGACCTTATATACATTCATACAGGCATGCAAGAACAACACCACATTTCCTCTAAGCATTAAACACACCAGAAATACAAGTTTCTAATACACTACTGGATTTGTTTAAGCTTTGAACAACTGAAGGAAAATTAGGAATTGTGGCCAGGCCACATTAAAACCAAACCTCTTGTGTTTATACTTGAGCCACCAAAAGGTAAATACTCAGTATTCCCATCTTTGCAAACCCTGGAAGATCACAGCTTGTCACTTCCCATAATTAAGGCTCGCCTTAATTCTTCAAAAAGATGTTTTTTTTGCTGCGGAAGCCATACTGGGTGCTGGGAAAGAAGAGGGTGGGAGCCCTGACCACTGCAGATGACCCAAGGGAGAAGAGAAACCACGCAGATAACCCATCCTGCTGCCCAGGTTCTGCTCCGATCCCCCCGTCTCCTGGCTTGGAAAGAAAACTGGATTTTCTCCAAGGCTAGACAGGTGGCAGGGAAATATTTTTTGGTTAATTAGCTCAGAATGCTGGGAAAGGTGTGCTCCTACCTCATGTCTGCTTTGTGCTACCTCACACTGCTAATTAAGCTGATCAGTACTGGTACATCTACCCACCAATCAAAGCTGGATATAAGGGATATTTTGAGGAGACAATGCATTAAATGGCATTGAATTAAGAGTTTGGGTAATCAAGATGGCACCTGTTCTACTTGAAAAATAAGGCAAATCCTTCCAAAAGAGGGACAGCTGGCATGCTGAAAGTCAATCTTAACTACAAGAAATGTATTTCTTGCTTTAAGAGTCACAGTTGGGGCCTCCATGCTGGCTTGTAGCTAATGAGTTGATAATCTGTCCTTCATAAGAAGGGAAAAAGGCCACTACTCAAATTCTCCTTGATTCCTCTTCATTTAGGATCTTGGCAATCCAAGGTTGGTGCTAATAGTTGTCTAATGCCTGGTCTTGCCAATGGTGGACTCGGTAGCAAACACACTCAACCCAGACTTTCATTAAATAAAAGCTCTATTAGGTAAAAATTAAGCAAATGAGATGCCTTAGTGGTGTAAGTGTTTATAGCATTGCAATTATCTTATTGTTTCTGAATCCTGTGCTAACCCTTCATATTGTGACATCCTTGAACACACCCAAATTTAAACAGTTATTCTTAATGTCGTGTTTCCTGTAGAGAATACCATAGTAAATTCAATTTTGTACCATTCCGAACAGAAAAAAAAAGATTTTCTGCCATGAGCACTGCAAAAAATGCAGCCTTATGTATTTCTGCAGAGAACAGAATGAGAGATGTAGTCAGTACCTCTCAGAGTATATAATATGCCACCTTGCCACACAACTGGAAAAACAAGCACAAAGATCTGAAGTTGGTGAATCTTGCAATATTTTCCAGTGGGCAAGATCCTTTTGCCCAAGCACAGATATGTGCATGGCTCTTAATGCTGAAGTTACTGCAATTTGCTACCAGTATCCATGGAAGAACATGAGTGACCTGTCCAGTGTCCAGGCCTCGCGGTTACACATTTTCAATCACTTCTGGTACAGTCCCCATATATAAAACAAATTAATTACTCAAATTAGGCACACAATTAAGCATGCGTGTTTCTATAAATCCATCCTATAACATCTCCTAATCCAACTAAGCTTAGTTTTACAAATAACTTACTATGCAAGATATTTCCAGAAACAGACGGCTTCCGTCTGCGGGGCCTAAAACACAAACTGCAGCAGGACTTAAAAGCAGTCATCAGTATTAATTGCAGTATTCATGGGATTTTTTAAAACATAAATCAAACTAATAGATTGCACAATTTTATGCTCTTCGTCCCAACAAACTTTATTCTAGATAAATAATTGCTTACAGTGCTCTTTAAAGGCGCAGTTCTGCCAAGTTTGAGTTAGAAATGAGCCTCAGCTCTAAACATATAAGCAACTTTAGTATTTCTTGAATTTAGCTGTTGTAATAGCAAAATGCTACAAAAATAAGTGTAGGATGGCAAGCTGAGATCAAAGATCAGTTCTGACTTGCTAAGGTGATACAACCTGAAACACTGTGAGAATGTTCTACTAAAAACAAACGATACCATCAAATAAATTACCAGGGGTTATTAAAACTGTTAAAGTCACTCAACAAACACAAAACAGATCTTTTGATTTTCAGGAAGCAGCGAGCCTCCAAACATCCCTCCACAGCCTCTTTCATCCTTTCAGTGATTTCCCGCATGGGCCCGGCCGCGTGCTTCCTCCCGCTCCTCCCCCTCTCCCCACTCACGGTGTGCAGAGAGGACTTCAAGATGTGGGCTAATGGAGCTGGCAGGGCTCGCAGTTTAATATTGCATGTGCTTAACTTTTTGTGCAACTGACCAACATGACATGTCTAACTGTATAAATGGAAGTTTTATGGTGATAAGATCAGTAGTTACTGAGATATTTATGTGACATGCTGACAGATATAAAACTACAAAGCTTGCTTTTATGCTTTACATCCTCTAGGAAAAAAAATAAATACTAAGATGATGGGTCACTTTGAAGATAATTTATTATCTAAATTACCTAATACCTGGCTAAGTTCTAATATGCAAGATGAGGTCTCAAAAATGCTATTAAAAGGATGAACTTTAATTTCAGAGGATCCCAGTATTCTGTGCCAAATGGGGCAAGTACAGCCAGTTTGCTCGTCTGTCTCTCTCTCTAGATCACGGCGCTGTCATCCAACCGCAAAGCAGAATGATGACAAAAAACAGAAAAAGGCACGACATAATCGCCCTCCATTTTTTACATTCAGTGGATTTCGGTCTCTTGGGGAGATTCTCTTTGCTGTTGGGAGGAAGTGGAAGATTATCTCCTGGGAGGAGAGAAGGTCAAGATTAAGGAAAACAAACATTATTTTCGTGTGCATGTATGTGTGCACACAAAAATAAACGAAAGTAATCTGTGGGTGAAGTGGAGCCTCTTTTCCATTTTGATATGGGGAAAACCAACCCCAGAAATTCCTGCAGTGCAAGATGACGGCATTTCCCGCTGCTCAGAAGCAGCTCCCCCCAGCTGTGCTCACAGCTGAAGTTAAAAGCCGGCTCTACCTCCCTCTCTATCTGATAGGAACGTTACGTTACACACTGGGGAGGCAGGGCAGACTCAGCCATGAAGAGCAAGAGAGAAGTGGAAACATCCTGGTGGCAGGAAAGAATGGAGGAAAATAATAATAATAAAAAGAGATTTGCAGGGAAACATAATGCCAGACATAAAGACTTCACAAAGACACAACTACCAGTGTGCAAAAAACATGACCCTGAGAACAAGATAACTCGGAGGACAAAGGCATCAGCCTTGGGGGGAAACTGCAAAATATTCTGCTGTGCTGTTTCTTTCCCATGGGGTTGGACCCTTTCTCCCTGCCATGCCAGGCAGTCGCACTGGGGCTGTTCCTTCCCACGCAGGACACCCATTGAGCTAGACCCATAGCTCAGCCTTCCTCACCCGCACAGGCACCCGGTGCCACCAGGAGCAGCCCCCTTCTCTGTGCATTAATGCTCACATCCCCCACAAGCAGCATAACTGGCACGACCAGCGCTGAGAAACCCCACCAAGCGCTCCTGCCCCTGGGCGACCCTCCACAAGTGCCCCCACACACCCCACACCCCGGGTGCTCACACCCCGGGGCTCCTCTCGCACCTCCTCTGTGCACGGACACCACTGGAAAGATCCTCCCCTCAACAAACAGCCCTCGCAAATCTCTCTTACTTGTGCATCGCAGAGCAGTGATGAGATTCCTGAGTGGAAACATCATGTTTCACTTAGTTCATCTAGAACTTCAGTTCTCTACTCTTTCCTGAACCTGTCTGTTTTCTCCCTAAATCACAGTCAGCATTTTATTTCTTTGACTGACCTGCTTGTCCGATGTATCTAGAGGGAGGGAAGGTTTGCAAGGAGGAAGCCGCAGAGTATCCGCTGTTCCTGCCTAAATGCACAGGACCAGGGTGTCCGTGTCCAAACACCACACTGAGAACTGGGAGCTTTAGCTCTGGCCTTGCCATTAGAATTACTGCGGAGGAAAGGAAGTGCTGGCATTTTCTTCTGGGATAAGCAGCTAAGTCTCTTAGGAGATATAGGGGAGAGAGCAATTTTTATATCAGTTTCTTTTACGTGCAACACCTAGAAGGTGAGACTCAACCACCCCAGGCTTCCTTCGCAGCTGGAAAGCACCTTTGCTTGCTTTTGGAAGCACAGACTAGGAATTCCTGCAAGATTTAGACCTTGTTTAGAAATTAACAGTGTAACGCTAATAGTAAATCACACTATGAATCATCCCATCTTGAAACTCTGAAACTCTGAAAGAAATCCCTGGGGTTATTAAAGGCACCATGATTCTAAGATTATTTTGGATGGCTTTAGAGAGACTTTGTTGGTTGTGCCAACTGCCCATGACGATCAAGAACGTTTAGAAATTAACAGTTTAGAAATTAACAGTGTAACACTAATAGTAAATCACACTGTGAATCATCCGATCTTGAAACTCTATTTCTGAAAGAAATCCCTGGGGTTATTAAAGGCACCATGATTCTAAGATTATTTTGGATGGCTTTAGAGAGACTTTGTTGGTTGTGCCAACTGCCCATGACGATCAAGAATCTGGAAGATTCTTCAAGTCAAATGGGTCAGCAGAAATACAGCAATGGCTTTGTCTGCACCAGATGCATGAAACTAGGTCTGACTGCTCAGTTATAGTTGGTGGCTCACATATGAGCTATTACCTAATGATTAGATAGAGCTGACAGAAACCCGATTCAAAGAATTGCAAGATACCCTTGTATTTTAATTCAACCAAAGGTACTAAAAACATTGATCAATAATCTATAAGCAGATCTTCACATCACCAAACAAAACAAAAATCTGATGGCCATAACTGCCCCAAAAAACAAGACTTGTTGTGTGAACTGAAAACTTAATCTCACCAATACTGATCAAGTTATAGAAAAATGACACTGCTGTCACTGGGGATACATTGCCACAAACATGTGAGAGAAATCAGAGTGGTAGTACCAGCTATATGACACAGACTACATACTTTGGGTTAAATTAATGTATTAAATAGGAACAGAACAAAGCAAAAAAAAGAAAAAGCCAAACAAAAAGAAAGAATTTAACCTTTTTCCTTCACATCCACTCTCTTTCCTGCTCACTGCACAGCCATAGCCACGCTTCTCTAGTACCAGGATGCAGTTTTGCCAGGCAACAATCTGTCACAGCATACAGTAAATGTAATTTTGTTTAGTGGACATTAAGGATGCATGTGACAAAAGAGTAGCAGCATATCAGGCTCGAATTAAAATCTGTTAGTGTATTTTAGTTTATTGATCTACTGTAAGCTTCTCAGCATTACCTAATTTAAATAAAACTTCAATTTGTAACAATACTATAAATAGAAGGCAATATTGATCTGTTATCACTGAAGCCTGACCAGTTAATGTTGAATGTTACAATTTATTACGCTGCAAAGTACAATACAACACAATAGCATTTAGATTTATAAACAAAGATATGGTGAACTACTCAAAGCAAGTTTAGTGAGCTCTCAACAAGAAGCACGTTCTGATCTACTGGTACGCCTCAACAATACTTCCCTACCTGGGGCAATATTTCATTACATCTCTGAAACAAATTCCTGTTAACTCTACTGAAGATTGAAGAATTTGATTTCTTTTAGTCTCTTTTATACCAAGAAAACCATCTAATGTCCATCACCAAATAGTTATCACTACTGTAGGATTATTTTTTGAGCAATGAGGATCATTGTCAGTTAAAATTAGCAAAGATGTCTCGGGAGACCAAGACTATGACAAATACCACAAATGCCACACCCATGGTCACTCCTCTTTTCCCCCCCTCCTTCCCCTTCCTAAGGGTAAAGACTGGTGTAATCAGAAGTGAAAACAGCATCCTTACAGGTAAATACCACACTAAGGGCTGTTTTCATGCAGTAAACAATAAAATATTCTCTACACAAAGGTTATTTCATTACAAGTTTTCCACTCCAGGAAGTACCTTGTTTCGGTGAAATTGCTGGTGGGCTTCTAGGCAGACTCTGAGCCCCTGGCCTCACTGCCCACCAAAGCGATAGTGCTGCGTTTTTGACGGTACATGCTCATTTTTAGTTCTCAGTAGAGAGGAGAAGGCGCCTTGTGCTCACATTCCCTTGAAGGGTGAGGCATTGGGAGACCCTGTAAAACAGAAAGTCATCAAAGCAAACAGGTCACTGGGGTTTGATTCTGACCAGAGAAAACCCAATTCTTCTTGGCCAAGGCTTCTCTTTCCCAAGGCTGTCAGATGATTCTGGGTGTGCATATAAATAAATAAACAAATAGATGAGTTGTTCTTTTGAAGAAAGCTCATGAGCTTTGCCTGGATGCAGCACTGCATGGTGGGCAGTAGTCACTAATGGAGGACTCCTGCAGGAGTCGTCCTACAGAATGCAAGCTCCTGTGAGATGCAGCCTGTAAAAGGACTTTGCCTTGGCCATACTCTGAGGTGAAACTCCCTGCTGCTCTTGAATCCACCACCAGAGACAGGACCTGAGTTCTCAAGGAGGGGGTCTCACCATGTCAGAAACCAGAACCTTTCCAAACGGGCAAGGCCCCCACCATCCCACTCGGGATGGAAGCTCCCCACATCCACCTTGTCCTTCCAGGGCAGGTCTGCTCCTTCACCTCTCTTTATCCTCTCTGGCAAAAAAGAGACTAGGCCCTGTCTCGATGGCTCTTCCCTGCCCGCTCAGCACCTCTCCTCAGGCCTCTCTTGTTCTGGTGCCTCTCTCACTTCACTGCATCCCCCTCCAGAAGCTGCTACCACAGGTTACCTGCTGCTCTCAGCTTCCCCTCACCTCTGTGGCCCCTAGAGAGCTGCACAGGCCAGAGCTCAGGGACTTGCTGCAACGCAGGCCCATCCATTTTAGAGGAAAATAACCCACAGTACCAAGCAAGCTGCAAACATATAAAACTGGTAGCATCCCACAAGTTCTCCCTGAAAAGACTTAAGCCACCCTTTCCTAGGGAAGAAGCTTTAAGAGAAACAAAAGTCTTCCCACGTGGACAGCAAGCAGCCACGCTGCTGAGGGCAGGGACACCCCAGCACCTCCTAGGGCTGCCACCCAGCGTGGGCTGGAGCTGGGGGAGAACCTGCAGTACTCCAGCTACGAAACAAGGCCAGCAGCTCATGAGATAAAAGCACTGACACCGCTTTCCGTTGAATTAAAACACAAGAATGTAAATAAAGAAATATTAGTATGCACATTTCCTGGGAGAATGTTCTCTCTGCAGAGCTCAGTGTCTGTTAGCCTTCAGCCAAAACAAAGGTCACCAGACAGGAGATTCTCTCTTTTCTTCCTTTAACAGGAAACATAATCCAGTCTGACGCTTTCAGACTGGGGAATTATTTTTAAAGTGAGAACAGTAGCTTAAACACCGTTGTTGTAGAAACAAGCTGGGGCTTTAAATTTTACTTACTTAAAACGAGGGCAGGCATTCTGAAAAGAGTTGTAGATGAATGGGACACAACTTAACAGGAATCTTGTGCAATTAGATTAGCCTTTTAATCCTTCGCTCAAAATTCAGCATGTCTCCTCTATGCACTTTTGATACTGTCATGTTAGGGATAACACGGTCATAATATGTTTACTATTTACAGGTGCATGAACTCCTAATACCCCTGACACACATAAATACGCTTACACTCCCGCTGAGCTGCCATTCCTGGAAACACAGGGCATCCTTTCTCAAAGCAGCACAGGAAAAAAAAATAGTTAATTACTTTGACAATATTTTTAAAGCTTCATTTTTAAATAGCACAGATGCAGGATAGGCAACTTACAAAGATCAGGCTGTGTGCAGATTAGTAAGATTCCTTGTTCATGAATTTTAGAAGAATTTGGCAAATACAATTGACATTTCATCTGTTCTTACTTAAAATTGAATTTGATGTGATAATTTTGTTTCTCCCTTACATCGTTTCTAGAAAAAACAATTTCTAACCTCAAATAATATCTTAAAGTAAATTTTAAGTTGAATAACTACCTAGCTGTGCATTGTAAAATATGAATTTCCAGGTTTATGCTTATGTATTAAATTTGCAATAGCAAAAATCTCCAACTCCGTAATTCAGTCACCTAAGAAGCTTAAATAATAACATATTATATCCAAGTAAATATACAAGACAGTAGAAAGTATGATTCCTTACATAAACTATTTCACACTTACCTTACCAAACTTGAACAAATATGTTCAAATAAAATGTATAAATAATTTTAACAAATTACAGAATGTCTCAATATGTTCAAAAAAAAAGGGAAGCTTATTCATTAAAAGTATTAAAAGTATTAAAAGTATTCACACCAATCTAATCAGCAGTTTGGCTTTTGCATTCCCCTTTTCCTTTTACAGCTGTCAAGTTTTGGTCTGAGCACCACATTTGTTGACTTCTCCTGCCAAAGTCGTGTTTAGTTTATGGATCTGCAACTGGACAGAGGGAAGACGGGAGGCCTGAGACAGGCCGAAAGATAGACAAGAGGAGAGTTGAATAAAGCCAGATCAGGTGAAAAGGAAATGAGATCTGGAAAAAATCAAAAGGCAGGAGGCCTAGAAAAGGACAAGAGCCCATATGGGAGAGGATTTGCAGATTGAAGGATATAATAATGGGGAATGGCAGCTAAGAGACAATGAAACCAGCAAGCAGATGGAAGGGAAAAGGATAAGGAGAGAAAAATAAAGTTCAAAAGTGCCAGAAATAGAGCAGGAACTATTTAACAGAAAATCAGAGAGAAAAAGAGTGAGGAAAAGATATACATAATGTAAAATATTTTACTATTAGAAAAAGCCCCTACTTTAACTCTTCCTCATACAGGATTCCATATCGGGAAGTGATATTTCTGTTTTTTTTTTCCAAGAAAGTCCAGTATTTGGAACAAGTTTCAATGCAAGGGTAGAACAGATTAGAGAAGTATAAAACCCACCGCCATCCTCCAGACTTTCAATGCCAACAGTAAAAATATCCATTTTAAGTAGCCTTACAAATACTAATCAGATCCCTCAGAGTTGTCCTCTCCATTTCTCTGTATAGAAACAATAGGAGTTTCATAAGGCAAATAAACACCTCTTGCCATCTGCTGAGAAGCAGCACTAAGAGTCTTTATGAGTTCGTTTTAATGAAAATCTTTTCAGAGATGCCTGGTATGTAACACGATCCATCAACGTTTCTGTTTCACAGCCCTTATTAAGATAGACACATACAAAATGTGGCGGATTGTCTGCCTTTTAAGAACTACATATGAATTACTAAACACTTAAAAATGCATATTAATTTCTATAAAGTTTATTTCAAAAATGCCCCTTGACAGTTATTATGGACCACAGCATGCACATATTAGTATAAAACTTCAAATGCTTCAAACGCTTCTGGATAGCTATTTTAAATTTTACATAAATATGGTATATATTTAGACATTTAAAAAGCATAGATTATATTTATGGGTTAGACCATTTTTTCATGCTCATTACTGCCAAGCAAACACAAATTTAGGTGAACAAAGCATATATGTGACCTATGGAAAATATTGCTACCTACCTGCAGTGGAAGATAACTTCAATCTCAAAATTCTTGCCTTTGACTAAAGGAGGACTGCATAATCTCTGAAAACATATCCAGTTCAGCAATAATTGCATTGATACTTCAACTATTCTGTTGCATAAAAGGTACCCAAGGGCTTCATCCTGCAAACATATATATATACATATGAATATATGTATATGTTATATGAATATAACAAAGCATGTTAACTCATGCTAGTAAAGTCACTGATTCCAGTTTACAACACGGTGCAAGTATTTTTATTTAACCATTGCAAGTAATAACTGGCCATTCGCTTAAACTAATACTTTAGGGATTTACAAGAGACAACAATGGAGATTTACAACACTGAGTATAACAGGATGCTCTCTGGCATTTGTCAACACATCCAATTTGGAAAACAATATTCTTCACTATGCACTCAAGAATAATTCTTCTAGGAAAGAAGTAACACCGAAAAGAGCCAGCCTTAGCTCATAAACATTAGCAAAGGTCATTATAGCCAACAGAGTAACAACAACAGATCATGTGAAGATCTGTTGTAGCGCAACCATCTTTTCTTTACCTGTTCCAAGGATTTTAGGGATCTATTCCACACCTTAAAGGACGCTCACGCATAAATGTGGTGTCTCTGTGCCCACTATAGATAGCAACAGAGTCTTCCTTCTCCCCTTCCCAAAAACACCACTTATAAGAGCTTATTTCCAATTGAGAAGGAAAATGCTCTGTTGCAGTACAAATTCATCTATGCTGATGCTCAGACAGGTACAGCTGTATCATAATTACAATAATCATGTAACAAACTGCACTATCCATGTACAAATACCCGAGTCGTCTGGGCATGAGGCACCTGAGAGTGGACAGACAAACTATTCTTACAAATATAAACAGCCAAGTAATAGTAAGAAAATAAAGAAACTGAAGAATATTTAAGTGGTGTGATATATTATCTGCTTGATAAATCACATTAATTTCTTAAAAAGTCAACAACTGCCAAACCAAACAGCTCCCAGGTTTTCTTGGGTTGTTTTTGTTTTATTTTATTGGGGAGGGGAGGAGAGGAGGGTGTTGCAGTATGTCTTAATATATATATTGTTTAAAAAAAAACACACATGTCAACTGTTTTTCTTTTTATTTTTTTTTTTAAGCAAGTCAAGGTATGAACCCTCGAATAAAGGTGCTTTTAATGGAAAGGCTGACAACACCTTCAAGGAAGCACTGTAAATGATGGCACCTTGATAAGAGTTGGAGAAAATGTTCAATGTGATAAGCTACTGAACTAAGTTGTAAAATGACAAGGACTGAGTGAACAGTTTTTAATACAGATAATATTGTTCATGCAGTCTATAAATATAGAATTAAATGTTGACCTTTATCTCCCATGTCAAAAGTCAAAGTCAGTGTCAGCACATATTGTTTTTATTTGTTTCAAGAGAAAAATAGATCAACAACATTAACCTCACAATGAACAGAGAATTGAATGAATTAAAAAGCAGTACCCCATAAATCCCTTTCGCTTTATTGGCACAGTGATAAAAATGCCTAGGGCTTAGAGGAAATGGGTAGTATCAGACACTAGTCTGAGATGCTGTATGTACACAGAGCTGTACATCACATGCTAAAACAGAGGAGCAGAGATATTAAGATTTGTACAGTCTTATATAATACACAATATCCATCAAATTGCGTCATAGCATCCTGCAAAACATTTCATGTCAGACACCCCCAAGACAAGCATGTTAGCACAGGATTATTTTAAACTATTAGCACGCAACCTACATCCGAAAGATGCATTTCACAAAACAATTAAAGTCTTAACTCAATACTGCCAATATTTGCAGTATACAAATAATTTAAGATACTACCTGGAAAAACAGTCTATTGTGTTTAAAGAGTTACTGGATTCAGGGGTCAACTAAGTCTTTAAATTGTTGGTTCATTGTGATAGAACTAAGAGAATTGTCATTTTTTCCCTGTTTAAAAAGTCTTTTTTTTTTTTCCAAAATATCTCATGATAATAAAGGTCCAGTGCCACAGTAAGTTTGACAGTCAACTAAAATGAGCGGCGTCCATTGCAAATGCAGTTTAACTGCAATTTTTAGTACTGCATAATTAAACTGAAAATGTTCTAAAAAATTCACACCGTCAAAACTAGGACAGAAACAAAACAATTTTCAAATCGGTTTAGGGTTTTCTAATCAGTTTTTACAGAAAGTGACTAAAAGAAGCATTTTGAAACATGCTAGCTTAACAAAAGGGAAGGAATGGTATCATGCAAAGAAAACGGCTCTTAGTCTTTGTTTACGCCTCCTTATCCTCCTGGAGCTGGTAGGACGTACACAGATTCTCTTGGTCTAATGCTCCAGTGATTATCTGCTGGCAATGTTGCATCACGCAAAAAACATTTTACAGCATTTGCACTGTGGACTGAGCACAAAAGCAGCTAACTGCAACGTTTGTCAAATCTGCAGTGTGTTCTGTGGTATCTTACTGGAACCAAAGGCTTTTCTCCTCCAAGTGGACGGGCTGGCTGTGTTTCCCGGATAAATGGTGAACTCGGAGCGCAGTCCCGACTCGGACGTGCTCCTGAAGGTTGGCACGCGGAAGCAGAGCTGCATCTCGGTGAACGGCAGCGTGAAGTCTTCCAGGGCTGAATATTCACAGCTTTTGAAAGGATTTTGCAGATGGGAATAAAGAGCGACTTTTCTGCTCCGCGTGTATTCATGCAGCTTTGGGGCAGAACCAGTCAAGGTGCTTTCCATAGCTGGATGATCTGAAGCCTTCTCTTTAACTTCGAGTAAAAATTCAAAAGTATAGATTTTATTACACTAAAGGCTTATTGGTATTCATTTAGAGCTATACCGAATGACTGTATAAAGCAAATCATTTTAGGTCTCCCTGAGCTTGAAAACTTTTGGACACAGTTTCACATAGACACATAATGTTCAAACAGTGCAGTCACCAAGATATATGGATGGTAAAATTAACCTCAATCTTTTAGGCTATCTGCTTTTGATTTGAAGAATACTGCTTCCTGCACAAAAAGCAGGATGCTGATTTGTTACAAGGGTCTGAGGAGAAGAAAAAAAAAAAAAACACCCCTTTTCCCCTGCTTATGGCAATCTGATTCAAAATATGTGAAGTTTAGCTGCTACAATAGTCAGACCACAGACACATCAACAGGCAAATGATGGGGCACTTTCTCCTCCTCAGTCTCAAACCTTAAACTTCAGTTTCAAACCTTAAACTTGTGCTGCCATCACTACATCTGAAGGACATTATGTGTTAGTTATCCTTAAATGCTAAGAAGGAATACGTGGACCCATTAAAAATGCACAATTTCCTGTATATCTTCAAAAAATAATAATCACATATGCATTAACTTGTTAGCTATATTGCTTAACATAATTTCAACACTAACATGAGACAGAATATAGCAAACTTACACCATTAAAGAAAATACGAGCATGTGAACAGGAAATAGAAAAATGATTGACAATGATTGTTGAAACTAACTGATAAAAGCAGAGTTTATTTGTAAATAACAGTATCCCAACGGATAATTATTTACAATTTAGGAAATTCAGCAACCAGTCCAGTGATATGAACTTCCTTTGTTTGTCATTCTCTCCTAGAATTTTGAAAGCTTTCTGATGCTTTCTGTACAGCAAGGAAATCTCTTTCTCCAAACATCAGCCACCAAGTCTGGCATCAAATGCAGTGGGGTAGATTGCATGGACTGATTACCTGGGACATATTAATCAGCATAATTCTCAGCATAGATGCTATTACATGGCACAAATAGCATACCTATACGTTAAGCACATCTGTGATTTTCAAACAGAATTTCTTATGTAGATACCTATGCAAAAGTACAGCATTAAAGTCACAAAGCCTATTTGATTTTTTTTTCCACAAATAATCAATGCTAAATAACCACACTCCAGATTTAACAAAAATTCTTTTAAATCACAGTTTAAGAGCCATTTGAGAGACAATATTATTTTCTATTCAAATATATGATATTGTGCAACTATTGGCCCTTCTTGGGTACTCTTTACATGTTGTATACCACACCTTTTTAATTTTTTTTTTTATCTCTCTATTAAAATAATAACCAGATGGGAAAAAAAAAGAGAGAGAGGTAAGGTAGACTAATTTAAAATCTTGTCAGGCCATTAAGAACTTACCACTAGAAAAACAGAAATCAACAGAAGAAATTATAGACTCTATTTTCACATTTGATTTTGCAGAAATAGCTTTTGCAGCTCCTGTGCTTTACTTTAAAAAAGTTCTCTTACTGTCAGCATTTTGATCTATTTGAAGACAAGCAAGGATAACTCCAGAGCTACATATGTTACTCAAAACACAAACATGCTCAGTGATACCATAAAAACTAAATAAGGGCAGAGACATCCTCACAAAGGAGGCAAAGGGACTTGTTCGATCTATGGTGAAAGGAAGCCAATCCAATTCAGAGTGCATCCTGACAATTTCTGATTTACAGTGTAACATTTCTGTGGGATCTAGTTTTCTAGAAACTTCCTAGGGGAAAAGGAATCCAGAGTAATAAAAAAGTGCCAAAATGAATAAAGTGCTCACAACTATCACTGCTTTGTTGATGCTGCATAGCAGAAGAGGCCAGGGTCTTGTCATAGTTGCGATATCCCCAGAACGTTGCTGACACAGTATTTCTGTCCTTTCAATGCAATCTGAAAAATAATTTAGAAACATTACTTTGCATTGATGTGCCAAATATTTTTATTAGTATTATTTTTACCCACTTATGGTTTCAAATTAATGAAATGACATGAGACTGAAGCCAATGACAACTGCTAATCTGTAAGCAACAAAAAGCAAGGAAAAGCTGATAGGAGTACAGCTGTTTTATTTTAATTGAGGAATGATTTTATGTTGGAAGCACTCAATATTCACAGCAAATTAAAAATAATGAAGTGAATTGATACCAATGATATTTTTTTACCTACTATCCCTTTGTAAATCTATTTCTTCACACAAATTGACATGTCTAATTGATACATACGCTATTATTCCTCATTAGTAAGCTGAATAAAATAATTCTTGATTAAATTTATTGCGATTTACAATCCAGCATAATGTTTGCAAGCTATAAAAGTCAATCAACAGGAAACAGAAAAAAAACAGATGACATTATTACTTCTTACATATACACAATAATTTCATGTGTTTTGTGGAACCTTCCTAAGAGCTTCTTTCCCACTCAGGAACTAAGGTCTGTCTCCAACAGGTCACCTCTTTTTTTATATAATCATAAATACATTTTGGTGTGTACACTGCTCTGAGGTTTTTGATAATCTCTAATAAGCAAATTATTTTTGTATTTAGCAATCTGTTAGATGTTGTCTGGAAGAGTCTACTCTTCAGTTAACAAACAAAATTGTCCAGAAAGGTTTAAAGGCTATAGAGCCAATTTCACAGAATCACAGAATGGTTGAGGTTGAAAGGGACCTCTAGAGATCATCTAGTCCAACCCCCCTGCTCAAGCAGGGACACCCAGAGCACGTGGCACAAGGTGGCATCCAGGCGGGTTTTGAAGATCTCCAGAGAAGGAGACTCCACAGCCTCTCTGGGCAGCCTGTTGCAGGGCTCTGTCACCCTCAAAGGAAAGAAGTTCTTCCTCACATGGAGGTGGAACTGCCTGGGTTTCAACTTGTACCCATTACCCCTTGTCCTGTCACTGGCCACCAACCGAGAAGAGTTTGGCCCCGTACTCCCTACATTCTGCCCCCAGGTACTTCAACGTGTTGATCAGATCTCCTCTCAATCTTCTTTTCCCCAGCTAAACAGGCCCGGCTCGCTTAGTCTTTCCTAATAGATGCTCCAGTCCCTTAATCATCTTTGTGGCTCTACGCTGCACCCTCTCTAGAACCATCACGTCCCTCTTGTCCTGGGAAGCTCAGAACTGCCCCCAATACTCCAGGTGCGGCCTCACCAGAGCTGAGCACAGGGGGAGGACCCTCTCCCTCAACCTGCTGCCAACGCTCCTCCTGAGGCAGCCAGGAGCCCATTGGCCTTCTTGGCCACAAGGGCACATGGCTGCCTCATGGTTAACTTGTTGTCAACCAGGACTCCCAAATCCCTCTCAGCATAGCTGCTTTCCAGCAGGTCGACCCATAATCTGTACTGGTGTTTGGGGTTATTCCTCCCCAATTTAATTTGTTTAGACACAGTGTGCTGGCACTGCCTTAGAAAGTTTCACATAAATAGCAAAAATTCAGATTTCAAAAGAACAACAAGTTTGACAAGCAAAATATATAAACTGCAATACAGAATTTCTAACCAAAAGGAAAATTTGTCCTCCTGAGCCTCATTTTTACCAAATACTTCCTTCTGCTTAAAAACTCTATTGCTAGCTCATCTCTTTATCAATTGGCAAAACATATTGATCAAGGTCTACTGAGTCAATGGCAGGTCAGTCCGGTCTTGGTAATTTTAACCTACTCCACATCTTGGCCTGACCTCTACCAGTTGGTAGGAAATTCTTTGTATTATGAAACCAGCAGAGCAGTTGTTACTCTTCTCTAAAGACAAGAAAAATATGTTATGACCAGGCCATTTCTATGGCCTACTGCTCCAGTTTCTCTGCAGAACGCTGGCAGCTAGCACAAGATTGCTGCCCTTGTTTAAGCTCGGCCTGAGACTTGTGAAAAAATTAAGTCTCAAATGTAGTAGGCATGCTGTTTTTAGTACAGACATCGAATAACCACCCCATAAATGCTGGGAATTAAAAAATAGATGTATTTGACTTTTTTTCCATTGGTAATACATATCATGTTCTTTGTAAGGCATGAAATCTGATCTTATTTTCTAAACATTACTTACTGGTTCAAACCAAGGTTTAATTTATAAAACTGATTGGACAGTTGCCATCTAAACATTAAGAAAGGAAATGTGTAGGTTTGCACACATAATTGAAATTAAGATACAGTTTTGAAGTTGTAGGATGACAGACCCCTTGTAATTTATTTTAGGAATATTTTAAATTCAGACTTAC
>NW_010589804.1:19917-24917 GCF_000705375.1 Tinamus guttatus
TGTTCCAGGCCTCTGAGGCAACGCAGCAGCCTATGGGGCCGTGGGCATCTCGGGCCGAGCGTGACGCCCCCGGGAGCTCTGCCCGGGTGCCCGAGCGCCACAGAGCCACACACCGCACTTGTGTATCTCAGTGCGCATTAGCTGGTCATCTCTTCTAATCTAGAAACACCACATTAAGAAAAACATGATGGAAAAGATTATGATCAGCCTTAAATACACCATTTTCATTCAGCTCTAACAAATTCAATAGGAAGGTTATTTTATAAATGAGCACAACAAATTGAAATTCAATAATGTAGTTAATCCAAGCATATTGAAATAAAATTTGAAATATATATAACATATACATGCACGCACACACGAGTATTTTAATGAGGGAGGACCTACTGTCATTACACCTTTACATCTCCTCTTCTTATAAACCTTGGGTAAGTAAGAAATCGCACACAAATCTAGAGTATAAGGATTTCAGCTCAGTATTGGTTTTCTTTTAGTTGTAAACATAAAAACAACATGCATAACATTTTCTATATCTTAAGAACATTTGAAATAAGTAAAAAAAATATTGTATTTACCAGCAGAGAAAACAAAGGCATTATCCAATCAAGTCTATACGAAAAGGAAACAAACACGTTAATATCCGCAATTTGATATCCATATTCCAAACACAAGAAGTAACAAATTTGGTGACAAAGCTGTCAAAATATGTTCCACAAATACATTGGCAAGAGCTCTGGACATACTAAAGAAATTCAGTGAAACAAAATAGGTGCCAAATGAGGATGTTTGACAGAGTGTTCAGAAATACATTTAGACCAAAGCAGGAACACATCCAACAGAGAGATTCTCTACATAAATTATCATGAAACTATTAGAAATAATTGGCCAGCGATTTCAAAATATTACATATACTCTTAATGGTATCAAGGAGCTGTGTTGTGAACCATGTGCAATTTCTTGGCGATTTAATTTTTGGCTGCAAAACAACGTTTTTAAGCACAAGTGAAAATACTATATCCCATACTGCAAGTCAGCCGGCAGGCTGAGAACATTTCGAGCCTGCAAGTTCTCTGAAAGGCTCTAAGGGGAAATAAAAGCCTGAGGAGCCTGCGCGGCCAGGGAGCGGAGCCCTGGCGTGGGGCAGGTCTGCAGGGCTCTGCCCCGCGGACGCCTCCCTGCAATCCGAACGGGTCCTACGTAAGCAAGTGAATCAATCCAACAGAGCAGATCAACGTAGCCATAGTGCTGCACGCAGTATATTTTTTGATAAAGTGAATAAAGTGCACGAATGTTTCCAGATACCTCTCGGGGAGCCGCCGCTCCATGCTACCACTCAGCACTGTGCGACCTAGGAGGAGGCTTGGAGGGGCTGCCCTGCAGAGCTGAAGAGTCACCCCTTTCCCAAGCACTACATTCACATGGCTATTTTTAATGATTCACAAGAAATATATGCTTTGTAACAGATAAAATCAGAGCAAGTCCTAGCAGTCTACTCACAAAGGAAACAAAAAGAGGCCGCACAGCACTAACACGGGAAAGAGAACGCTCTTCAACGTCAAAACCATTTCCTTTCTTTCCATTACCACAGAAGTAACCAGCATTGCACGTTAATTCTCTTAATACAGATAAAACATCAGTGTAAAACAGCCATGCTGATAGCAGGCTGCAAGGGCAACTTCTTTCAGTCCAGATGTGCGCAGCAGCTAAACACTTGGGTCTTGTGGCTGCACTGAAATTTAGGTGGGTTCCTGTGAGTGACTGCTCAGATTAAGCCTGAGGCCTAAAATATTTGGGACTAACAACTGGCCCATCTGAAGCGCACCTAAGTATATCCATTGACCTAACTATCATAATCCATGAAGGTTTTTACACTGCATTGATCAGGGTCTCCTATCAGCAAGTTTTAAGGTCAGTAAATACTATTTGCCACATTTGTTGCCTTGTTTGCATTGTTGTTGATTTTTTTAAAATTTTTAAATACAGACTGCTGATTTCTCCCACCATCCCAGCAGATCAGAGTGCTGCACCTTGAACTCGAGGCAGTACATGGTAAGATTTGTGATAGTCCTTAGCTCCTGGCAGGCTCATTCCTTACTCTTGAAATGAGCCTATGAGAAAGCCCTCTCCTGCGCAGACAAGCTTTTTCCTACTACAGAAAGATCTATTTTCCTGAACAACCAAAAAGAGAGAGACAGAGATATAGCGTAAGTCGGTCGTAACTCCATCTATTCAACTGCTGCAGAAACTTCCCCATCCTTGAGGCTGCCTTTGGTGTCCTCCATCCCTCCGGGTGCTCCTGCAGGGTGCAGGGGGCCCTGTGCGCGCTCCCTGGGGACGGTGGGCGGGGAAAAGCACCCACTTCTGCCACAGCAGGAGGGGACACGAGGTCTTTGCTCATCTGAGTTCCTGGAGAAAACACCCCACTCCGGTACAGCACGTAAAAAAACACGCAGCATATATAAGATCATTACTTATCATTGTAGTTGCATTCTGTCTAATGATCAGGGGTTTTACCTCTGAATTGTGTTTTGGGATTGGTTACCGAACCTTAAGATAGCCATTTGTTGCTGGACAACTTAATTTACTAATAGAATTACTATAAACAATATGGACTAACTTATCTAATGGGCATTTTTTTCTGCTATATGTGCTATTTACATTTAATATGCCCTTAAGCAGTATTAACTTTTAAGTTGCCATAAAATCAAATAATTGTATTTATCAATTTGTTTTAATTACCCATCATAGATAAGCATATGTCCTACTCAGCCTGGGAAAATCTGAATGCACACCTGCTCCTATGTACAGCCCTAAAAATGAGACGTGAGGAAAATATTTGAATTACATTTTCCTGTTCCAACATACCATTTTTAAAAAGCACTTTCAACACTGAACTAGGCCTTTACAGTTAAGGCATTTTACAAGATGATACTGAGCTATGTTTCCTGTCTATGAAGAAGGCACCAGCATATAAAATGGTAGTGAATTTGCATTACCTCCAATCCATCATTCTTTGAGTGCGCAGGAAAAACTGTGAGACCTGCTGCAACAAAGCACAGCCTTGTGTTGACAGATTCTTATTTAAGTGACTGTGAATACAACAATTCCACAAATAATTTGTCAAGTGTGTGGCTGAACTAGCTCTGAACCCTGATAAATACCAACTCTCCTCACCGCTACAAAGGCATGATGTTCTGTGTGCGGGCAGTGAGTAACAAGCACTAGGATTTAACAATCGATGCTACTATATTTCTCTTTTCTTTGTGGTTAAAAAAACCTTGAAGGGTGGCTCATTCTGCAGTGTTAAGTACTAGTGCTGGCTATGCCTTGCAAATCTAAGTAATACACTGCAGGCTAAGGTAGGAGGAAATAGCACACTGCATCCATTTTTAGCTGCATTTAAAACATATGGTTTACGTTCTTTGCTGAAAAACAGTCTTTACTGTATAGTTAGCAGGCTCTTGTTTAATACAAGCTATTATTAAACGGCCCCTTTACAAGTTATGATAATAGGACATCGACTCTGCTGAATTTCTCATCCCAGGGCATACATTTGGGCTGGGTAATTCAAGAGAACATTCTCTTTTTAGGAAAAATAATACACAAACACTTGGAGAACACACGTACATATTAATAGGAGGGAAGAGAAAAACACTTCCTCCAGGTATTCAATTGAAATCAAGATTGCATTTTTCTATCACACAATGCATTCTAAAGGCATTATAGATGCGCGAGAAAAAAATCATTTTTAAAGAAATGTAAATCTAATCAGTCTTGAAGCTAGCAATATATACATAAATGTCTCTTGCAGACATAATTTAGTATGCATTATTAATTTATTTTTCATAAAGCTTTCCAGCTACAAAAAGGATAAGTGGAAATGTGCACCCACATTGACAATAATGTTCATTTGTCAGGCAGGAGTGAACATATTAACAAATTCCCCTCCTGAAATCCCATCCTAAAGGATGTTCAGAATCTTCTCTCTAGAAAGACCAGACATGCCTATTGCAAACAAGATTATTCCAGACATTTTAACAAAGTACCAACCTCTTAATGGGACATGAACTTCGGAATGCCATTTGCAAGACAAAAGTCTTACAAACTCTGGGCAGCAAAAAATCATAACCACGTTTCTAAAAGGCAAATATATTTAGATTTTTGACCCTAAAATACTAAAATGTCTAATAGAAATAATTGTGTGGTACTATTAATAGAACTAATGTAAAATGCTGATTATTTATTGTTTATAATACAATTTTAAATAATACAAAACTCATACACTAATGCCATTATGATTTTCCAGTCATTAACTTAACCAGAATTTGCATTTTAGGACTATAGCCAGTGACTTACATGCAATACTTAAGTCATTTTTCAAACACCCTGTCCCATCTTAATCTATTCATCATTAATCACATTTGGTCACTTTACATACAGAACACCATTCAGATGAAAGATAAAAGAAATACATTAATAAAATTAAAGCTAGAGTGAATAGTTCAAAATATGAAGGTAGTGGAGAAATGTGGTTATCAAAGCAATTTATACATTATGCCTATTAAAACAGACTTGTCTGAGCCAAAGTCCTCAGAGTTCCTGAGAGTTCTTGTCTGCATTGTAGAGGGTACTTCCAAAGCCACCTTCGTACTTTATTCAGCCCAAACATCTTTAATTGCACTTACAAAGCAAAGAGAAGATACTCACATTTTATAGAGAGCCATGATTTCCTTTTATGAAACAGGAGAATATATTGATAGTTGTTTACTTGTCAATACAGCTACAATTTTGCACTTGCAAGAAATCTTAAACTTGTGGAACTGGCTTATAATTATAGGCTTTGTTCATCTGAAAAGATGCAGCGCTCCAGCTCCCGCTTCGGACTGACCTCTTCTACCTTAAATCAATCAAACACGGATGCCCTGTGTCCTTATTGTGGGGACCGCTCCACGGGAGGATGAAAGGAACTGAAGATTTCTTGGGGTAGAGCAGCGCTATCC
>NW_010589804.1:29917-36575 GCF_000705375.1 Tinamus guttatus
TCCTCCCCCACACACATCTTTGGTTTTTGCACAATGAAGCAAAACACAAGATGTTTCCAAATCACATATATGTCAAAAACAGTCCCACAGTGGCATAAAGAACACCAAGCCGTAAGTTTTTTGAGCAAACTTAGGGTTTCCATTTGCATTGTATGCAGAACAAATGTGCTCTGGTAAGCTGTTTAGTGATCTCACATCAACCACCCCCTATTTGCCTTTCCTCTCTTAGAAGAATATTGTATTAGGGCTTATTTACTCCCATTCTCAGAACAGACACTCTCGGCTTTAGGACTAGATTGTAGCCACTAGTGGCATCTAAATTCTGGCCAGAAAAGCCATGGGCCAACAAAAACCAGGAAACTGCCTCCTTGTTCTAGCCTCACTCCCAATCTGAGTGATTATAGCCTTGTTATTTAATAGGCTCCTTATAACCGTGGGCGTCCGTGGAATGGAAGGAATCAGAGTCCCGGACACGGTCCCCTCGTGGGACACGGCGCGTTGCGCTCCCGCTCAGCGCCCGCGGCGCGGGACACCCGCACAGCCCGGGCAGCTCCTCCTGCTTCCGTAAGGACCAAGTCCTGCTGGCTCCTCAGCACGGCCCCCTGCTACACCAGAGCTCCCGCTGTACAGTTAGAGGCTGCAGAACTCGTGTCAGTGCAACCAAAGAAGGGGGCAAGGTTAAATAAAGGCAGTTTGTCAACTTTAGCTTGGAATTAATAAACTGGATCTCAAATAGAAGTATTTCTATAGAAATGAATTCCTGAATTAGGGAAAAAACGCTTAAAAACTATTCTAAAAATAATAATTCAATAATAATAATAAGCATTTGTGTATGGGGCAGGAGAACGTCACCTTCTGGGAGTTGCAGTCTTTATAGATAGCAAAAAACTTGGAAATGTAAATTATCACAGTAAGTCTTAAACTTTCAGTCACTTCACAAGGCAAGATGACACCCTCTTATAGAGTTAGGAGTCCAAAGCCAAGGCTCTGGGAAGGCAGCAACTACTGCAAGATTCCTTATAAAATCGTGAGAGGTAGCAGTCCTGAGCGTGGTGCCTGACAACTGTTTCAAGGCTGTATAATTATTTAGGGCAGGCAAGCCCTAAGGGAATGCCTTGAAGGAATGAAGAATCTTTTACTCTTGCTTACAGCTTTTTTTTTTTCTAAGACAGAAATGCTGAGAAATTGGGAATGGGGCATGTTTTGTACTTATAATTACACTGTCCTATGCTGCAGAACAAAACTTACGAGTTTCCAATTGAACATTTTAGCTACAAGAATCTATTTGTGCAGAGCTAAACTACTTAATTGCATAACTATTCCAAATATCCAACAACATGGATTATTTATTTATAAAATCTGAAAGTCATTAAATGCACTAGTCTATGACAGCGACAGCAAAAGTCAACTTTCAGTCCTAGCAATAAATAGCAGATGATAATATTTATTCAGCACTTTAAGTATCTAAAACCAGTTTACAAACGTTAATGAAATAAACCAAATGTGAGATAGGAAATTACAGATAAGCACAAAGATTCAGAAAATTTAAGTTACCTTTGGGTTCATATAGTATTAGTGACACAGCCCAAAGCAGCCTCCATCTTCTCTTTTGGACCACAAGAGCATCTAGAATCAAAATAAGATATTGATTTTGAATACATTTAATGTTTAACAACAAAAGTAGCCTTAATTATTGTGAATCAATTTTTTAAAGGCAATTTTAATTCACACATCCATGATTGTTACAATGAAATTGTTCTACCCAAATGTGTAAGCAACGGAAATCTCAGAATTATGTACACATGACATTTGTAGGTAATTAGGTTTCTAAATAAACTCTGCCATTTATAAGGAATGCCTGTTTGATGGAATACGGAAGAAAACAGTGCACAAAGCCTTATGCTCACAGATGTTTGCATATGTGCAAAACTGAATGGAAAGGATGGATTGGCAAATGCAGCTTCTGTGTATTCCTACTGCTGTTTCTTCATATTAGCTTTCTTTTCAAAAGCTAGATAAAATCCAAAAGATTTAGCACAAATGATTATGGCAGCTCTGGACTTGAATAATGTTACAGCATCCTTTTGAAAGCTAAAGCATGCTTGACTATAGTTATAACAGCATCTATAAAAATACAAACAACATGATGGTAGCTCAGCTACCGAATGTCCGGTGATAGTGCTTTTTATTGCTATGGACAGGATCACAATTCATACACTGACCCTGTTTTCCCAGTTCCACAGGCTTCCTTTTGTTAGGATTTGGAAATACTATGGAATTTATACTTGCAGTGTAATGGGAGGAGGGACACTGCAACAGCTGCCACTACTAAATGCTTGACGAGTCCTAGAAGGCTGTAGGAGCCCAACTCCCACACGCTCTGCAAGAGGGTGGTGTTGGTGCAGGACCTCTGCTAAAAGAAAACACGTGGCTACAATTTCAGTATCTCCAGGAGTCTCTCACACTGACACAATCCCCTGGGAAGAGCCTGACTGGGATACACAACCCACAGCCAGCACTAAACAAAGCATCGTAAAGGAGGTCTGGCTGATGCAGCCAGATTTCCTCCTAAGAGCTCCCCGAGCACTTAGTCGACTCGCACAGGTTTATTGTAGAGGACTATTTGTTTTGTGTCACTAAATGGTTCCTTGAACACTGCGGTCTCTAAGGTAAATCAAACCTTGGATTTGTCTTTTGCAGTTAAAAGAATGTTCTCATCCCAAAATTTCCTGAAATAAGGGTAGTTGTAAACTGTTCGTATGAATTTGTTCCTTTGCTGCACAGCAGTTGTACTGGTCCCGGGTGCTGAGAATCCCAGATTCTTCTAAGTTTTGGGGACAGTATTTTGCTCAGGTAGAGTCCTTGATTTCATAGGATAACATTTGGTACAGCTACATTAATATTTTAGTTTGGGAAAGCAGTGAAATTTTTGAACAAATTTTCATATCACCCCAGTTTTCATGGTTTACTTTGCAAAGTGGTCTCAGAGTGTGTGAACTAGACCCTTTCTGTGTGTGAAGTAGGAGGAGAGAGGAGATACGTGCAGGGAGCTGATGGGGTTGGAGTGCAAAGGGACACAGAAGGCCATGGAGGAAATGAGGTTCCTGCAGCATGGGATGAGCACAAGAGAAACACGACACAAATCTATTGGAAACCAGATTGCATCATTTTTGTTGTTTGAGGAACAACTTGTTTGTACATTAAATGTGAATTGGGAGCAAAATTGCTATCAACAAGTTATGGATAACAAGAATAAAACAACCTAAGTAACAAAAAATGTGTAAAGTAACAGAACATAAAAATCAGATCTCTAATTTTTAGAAGAGAAAAAAGCGCTATTTATAAAAACTGAATGAATACTCACATTTAGATGGCAACTCAACTTCTCTTTTGTCTTATATTTTCCTTACTCTTCTTTTGTGTAAAAATGATTGCAGATGAATAATATATGTTTCCCTAGGTGAGAACAAAGAAAGCAAAAAAAAAAAAAAAAAAAGAATTAAGGTTTTGCAAATGTATTGAAAAATTTGTTGGCTTCTATTATTACAGTTCCAGTGCAGATTCAGCTGAGCTTTCAATGTAATAAAGAAATAATTTGAAGGCGACACTAGAGCACTATGTAGCAATTGAGGGTAGAAAAACAAGGGCGGTAAAAGCATCCTATGTTATTGATGCCATATTTCACACATGATGTATTTCTGTGACCAGCTTATCAGAATGTTAAAGACAACGCGTACTTATAAAACTAACCAGGTGTCTCCAAAAAGTGAAATATTGGGCAGTTATGCAATGCAGCACAACTGTAGGTGTACCCTACTATCGATTCTATACACCTGTATTTCTACCTGTGACCCTTGCTAAACTGTGGTCTCTACAGTGTTTGGATAAAAGAGAAAATCCTTTGATCTTTTAAGAAAAGTTTCAAAATAGACCTAGGCTGAGGAATAAATTAAACTGCATCGAAAAAGCAAAAATATTCTCGTTGCAGTCTTTCTCCTCCAATGCTTATTCTCTCTTCTTGCCATAGATTTGTCTTATTTTGCTACAACAATACACTATTACAAATTAAAATTCATATTCACCTGGAGAAAACTGTGACATGTCTACCAAAAGAGACGTATACTGCTTAACCTAAATTGACCCTTTTTTCCTTCTATTCTAATAGATCTTTTCTCTTTTTGTCACTCAAAATGAGCGTCTGATGTATGAGCATAAATTGTTAAAAGCAGTTTTAGGTAAAGGAAGAGAGAGCGAAGTGGAGTTTTCTCACAAAAGCCAACCTCAATTTATGTCAAAGAGGGTTAAAAGACCTTGGGATTAAAGCAATAAACTTGCTGCTGTCAAAGCTAAAACCCGCTAACAATTTAGTGCCAAACGCATGTTGTTCAATATCATTTCATATTATATTATGTCACAAGTAGGTGACAGTTCCACATCAGACTGACAGGGCTGATTTACTCTGAAGAATTCATCGACATTTTGCAGAGTCAAAGCTGACTTCATTTTGTTTGGATGCAGGGTGGGGAAAACTCTCTATACTTGAGCTGCAGCATTTGGCTGAATAACACAAGCCACCATAAGCTGAAGATCCAGAAGGATCACAGCTTTCGGGAAGCATTTCCAAGGCTGCTGCAAAGACAGTTGTTAGCACTCTGCCTGCCTTCATTGCTTCTTTCGGTGCACAAACCTCCAGCAAAATCAGCCAAGCTGAAAGCTGATTTCCTTTGCTCATCCAAAGCAGCACCAATTTCTATGCACATGTTTGGTTTTTTGGTAGACAGACTTTTTTAAAGCAATTCACCTTTTTGTAATTCTTTAAACTACATAACTGTCCTATCCAATGTTTGGATAATACTTTCCTTCTGAATTCAAGCTTTTATGCTTCTCCAAAATATAGCTATTCTCAAAGCTTAAAACAAAAGACTTTATTAAGAAAATATAACCAGTGCCTGCTTATGTTTTAACAGGTTGTAATAATAACATTTTTTTCCAGGTTATTAATTAGATCCCAAGGTCAAGGGTGATGACAGATCTTTCCTAGGCCAATGGCAACAATACCATTTCTTCACACAAAGGTGTCTTGTGCAAGACATTCCCAGAAGACTTTTTTTTTTAATGCGGTTCCAATTCAAATTTCTCCCCGGAGCCTGGGACATCTCTGAATAAACATACACTTTGTTTTTCTCAGGAAAGGCTAATCGATTTGACTTCCCCTTTCAAGGTGTGAAGGCTGATTCCAAGGGCAACTCCCTTTCCTATTTCAAAATCCAGTGTGCTCTTTGACAATCATTTTAACCCCTATGGGATGTTCATTTTTTTCTACTGTTGGATACTGTTAGAGATTAGGGATTGCAACTCAGCTCCTGAAATTCTATGGAGAAGTGTACTCCACCTAAGTAGCCTTGGTATGTGAGAGAAAAACAACGTTTCTCACTTCCTTCTTTCTGCTTCTTTTTAATTATCAGTTATCATAGCTTTCACTTACCTTGATTTTAGCAAAAAATTATCAATGTTTGTGGTCTTTAAGGACACACATCACACTGCTTCTTCTTCTAAGTATAGAAGTAGGTATGTTGGTGTCTGGCCTTTAACTTCTGCAAATCACTTAAGTGCTGCTGTTGTGGGATTCTTTGCACACTTGCTGTTCATCATGGAAGAAACCATGTCAACGAGCACACTGTAGGCTAAAGGACCCCATCACCCAACGGGTCCTTGCTTTGCTGGCCATGTGCTGAACAACTATCTGGCAAAAAAGGGGTTACCTTGTCTATTATGAAAAATCATTGCCAGGGAGCAGAACTTCTAGTGAATTGTTAGACAGATTAGCTGATGGTTAATCTTACTTGACATTTAAAGCACTTGAAGGTAAATTTAGTGTTCACCTGCCCTAAAGAGTGCAGCATGAATATGCTTTACATATCTATTCCTGTTCAAACTAGTAGCTTTAATGGCTGGAGGATATCCAATATCTGGCACAAAGAGATATTTCAGGTAGAAGAAAGGGAACAGATAAACATGCATCCCCTAAATTCAAAACTTTGCAATTTCCTCATACTGAAACACATACTCTGTTATTTCTGGATGATCATCTCATCCTGCTACAGATATACTGTTGTTAACCTACAAATTCTGCTGGTGCAATCAAATTCTACTATATATATTTCTTTAAATTTCCAAGCTCTGTATTCTGCTGCCCTTCAGTTACGTATGTAGCAGACAAACACAGGCCTGTATCTGCTTCATACTGGGTGCAAAGCCTAAGCAAACTTGCAATCCCGTGAGAAGTGTAAAGGAAAATGCAAAGCAATTTCTGCGGCCCTCTCGTCACAGCCGCCGCGGCGCACACGTGAGTCAAACTGCCAAGGACCCCGCGGCTCGTCGTTGCCGCCGTCCCAGCGCCCTCCTTGGGAGCGAGCACAGGGCCTCGGTGCAGCGGCACCGCGGGCGTCGCAGGAGCAGGGACCGTTGCAGGGGTGCGGGTCAAGGCAGCCCATCCCTCCTGCTCTGGCCTCAGCCATCTCTCCGGTGCGGCAGAGATCAAAATGAACCGTCATGTCTCTTTCAGGAGGGAAATACGATGGCCTCTCTCTCAATACAGGCTGTGACCTTTCAATTTATGCTATCGGTTTACTCAGTGCTTGCTCTGGGGTTCATGATT
>NW_010589804.1:36598-59098 GCF_000705375.1 Tinamus guttatus
ACTCTTTCCAGTCCCTCAGAAAGGAACTTCTGTTGACTATTAGAAATCCCTCATGCAATAAAAGTGCACATCGTGCGTCTATATAAGCCATCTTTCAAAGTTACTTCTGCTCAGTAATGAGGTAGCAATTCTTATCTAGAAGCTTCTATTTGTATTTTTTTTCTTTAAGGTACTATTTGTGAGAAGGCAACCTGCAAAACAGACAGCTGATGACTAATAAATATGTCTTTGCTTCCATAAAGAAAAACTGTCTAATACAGGGTCTCACAGCTCACATTAATTAAGCATTCTTGTGTAGTCCACAAAAGCTGCATTTCAATTCTAACTATAAAGAAGGGTAAACTGAGATCAAGAGATGTCAAGAGAGTTACTTGCATCTTCCTACTGAGCCACTAGCTGACTTGCAGAAACCTTCCCCCTACTCCTATAACCATCATAGTGCAGATGCTTCAACACATTCTAGAAAAAGGTAGTCCTTTAAAGGAGTTTCACGCAACTACCAGAAAAACAGTCATATTTTGAAGAGATGAAAGACTCCTCCAGCCAGTTTTCCACTTTCAAAGGTTAGATAATCTGTCTTATTTTCTGATACAGCAGCAACTCTAGCTCACTTCAGCTAAATCAAATAGATTTGATTAGGTTGCTTAATACTTCTTTACCTTTCCAATAGGAAAGGGTGGTTAGTTAACTGCAGAGCTTAAGTGGCTAAAACAAGTGGAAAGTTTTTAAGAAGGAAGTATGAGATTGTCACAGATAAGTGCATGTAACCTTATAGAGATGTATCGCAGATTCTTTAACTCCCGGGGCCTTACAGTTTCTTAATGACAATACAAGCCTAGCTTACTGCTCACGTTACTCCAGTAGGGTCTGACATGATTACTCTCACTGTGCTGCCTGCTTTGCCTTAAATTCAGGACAATTCCCTTTCATCACTCTGCAAATCACTCAAGTCTTCCAGATCCCTCAGCTGGGGTCTGTTAGCGACTGCTGGAATCGCTAAGAAATGCTTAGACCACTAAAGGCGTCATGCTAGCCCCTGGTTTGCTCAAGGAAAAGGGAGAGAAATGAAGCTTTGGAGCCCTGCTCACACTGCTTCTCTGATTTCAGCTGCCTTTAAAACTCACCCTATGATTTGGAAATCAACTCCAAATGAAAATGTGCCTGGAGGAATTTCGGAATATCCCGAGATGTGGGGACAGGAAGGGATCAAGGGACAGATTCTCAGATGATGTATGCTAAGGTATCTTACTTATTAAAGCAAGGGACAACAGTGTACACAAGCCAAAGATCTTGATCATGGACTACAACTTGGAAAAATGCAGGGATTAGCCCCAGCTAACAGGAAACAGTTAAATTCCAGAGTCTGATGAAATTCAGGGACAGGAGAACTCACCTGAACTTACCCTTTGGCTTTAACCCCATTTTAAGCGCTACACTGATCAACAAAATATATAGCTTTTTAATTTGCTATTTTAAATGAAGCACCTCCATGAGAAATCCTTCATTTGGAAGAAGGGGTGGGAGTAATTCAGTAACATTACAAACCTTCAAGATAATAGTTTCAGTCGTTGCATTTCTATGCCAACATTCAACGAATAAAGAAATTGCTTTATGCATTCAGAGTGTCACTATTGTCCTCACTTTTAAGTTATTCTTTTTTTTTTATTTTTACAATAATACCCATCTAACAGTATTTCTGTAGCTTCTTGTCCAGATCTCCCTTTGGAGGCTTTCTGACAACTTAACATCATTTTTCAATTTCCCTACTTATGCATACACATCTTCAGTTCAGATAAGAGAATTTGCTAATGGACTGCAACTAAGATCCGTTCCTTCCAAGATTCCAATTTCCAAGATGCATAGCCTGATGCAAAACCTAAACTACCATTTGCCAGGACTGTCTACAGGGAACAGGCATGTGATAATTAACTCAAAATTTTACACTAACATTTTGAATTATATGTTTAATTTGTGTACAAAAGAGGGCAAAAAGCACCAGATTACATCTTTATCATAACATTTATCTGTGCACGCAGTCAAATGGATAAAAGAAATAGTAAGTATAAAAGCCATAGTCACCTCCTGCATTAGGAGCATTTGGGCTGCGTAGAGGCAGCAATACACAACAGAGAGCACGTATGGAGATACTGCTCTCCACTGTTCCTGAGGTCACACCACTGCGTTTTACCTACAACAAAGCCGCCACCGTATCCGTGTGGATTTTGCCATTCATTCAGTTAACTCTGTGACACTCTCTAGTGGAAGGCAGGCACCCGCTCCGCGCGTGCCGAGCCATCACGAGGCGGCACCACCACGAGCAGGGAAGGGGCTGAAACGGATCCTGGGCACTGTTGCATGTGTTTTGCTGCACTCTTATTTTTTAACACCACAACCAAAACACTTACAGACAGGTCCCTTCTGTTTGAAGCCCAGAGGATAACGTGGTACTGAAGCATGAATAAAGAGTGCCACTAGCAAGGAGTAACTGGCAGCAGACAAAGCCCAAGCCAGCAAACTGTCACGATTGCTCTAGAGGGTTTATAAGCTTTATCAAATCTGTGCTAGCTAATTCACTTGCAGAAGTGTACTGATAACACTGCTTCTTTTTTTCTCGCTTTTATTATGAACAGAAAGATAGACAGGTCCTAAGGACAGATCCTTTCACAGCTCTCTCCTCTTCTGCCAGCACATGCCCTTCTACTTCTCACAGATTACCAGATTAAACCGGGGATGCCTTTAAGCCAGAAGCATTTATTGAAATAAAAACCGTTATATTTCCCAATAAAGCTTCCCCCCTCCTTCCCAACACTTACGCCGTGGTTGGAAGCAACATTTTAAAAAAATATATAGCTCCAATCTGTTGTTCCTTGTCCCACTTAATTTGCAAGGCGCTGTTTTTTCCTCCTCCCAGTAAACATATTGAAGTTATCATTTCTCTGTATGGACAGAAGGAAAAAATGTGCATATATGTATATAAATAAATATTAAAAACAGTATGGCGTGTTTGGGTTCTCCACCCCCACAGTTTAGATCTATTTTTTGGAATATTGCTATAACAATGCTGGTTTATCAGGAGCTATTGTTACACAACAACTGCCATTAATCTAAATGACATAAATTAATATTGCCTGCTGTAAATGCACAAGAAGTTTGGTTTGCACTTTGAAATTCGGTGCAGGTAGGTTCACGGATCCCAGTGCTTTCCCACTTCATAAATCTACTCTTCATAATTATGCCTCTGGGGTGGAAAGGCTCTCAAAAGGAATGGCCAATTCTACCTCCTTGGGTTGGTTGTCTTGCACTGTCATTTTGGCTAAGTTTTTCCAGGTCTTGTTCATTATTTTTGAAAGCTCCCTCAAAGATTTCTGATGATCATCCCAATGAGCCCTGTACACAGAGGCCTACAGAAAACTGACAAAAACCTGGAAAATTCTGCCTAGCTATAAACAAATCAACCCCATGTGATTTTAAACATGTTCCCATGAATCACTCGTGAAAGCACACTTGTTATTTTACTGCATGGTTTATCCTTATGGTGTATTTTTAAATAAAATATTTCATCCCCTTTTGCCTCCCCTCACCTTGCCCTGGCATTCAATTTCTGTAACTAATTTAAGACTTTTCTAATGTTTCACCACACTGCCAAAACCTTTCTTTTTGCTTGAGTGTAAAAGGGAACTACTTTAATTCCAGAGAACATTGAAATCCATCTCATGACGTGGGATTTTTCTCTGTGCTGATTTCCAGAAGCCTAAACTGTTGAAAAGCAGAAGTGAATGAATTCAGATTGTGTTTCACAGAAACACATTCAGCAAAAACGCTGCCTGGTTTGACTCTATTCAGCTCAAACTTCCATAAGATATCTGTACGTTAATTTTTAAATAAGATTTGGCTAAACTTTTTTTTTTTTTTCCCCTAAGGAAATTGACAAAATGAAGGTTTTGAGGTCAATTTTCTTAAAACACAAAGTACTCATATAGCTAAACTTTGGGCTCTCACTTAATCAGTTTCCCTAATGTAGGGTAATGAGGAAGAGGGATGCTCTTAGGATTCAGAACAGAAGCTGTATTTATGTGCTCAGTTACCCTCTCTAACAGCATCTCCCTCCATTGACTGCAGATTGTGTAGGAGACGAGGAACCTAAGCAGAGCACAAAAGTTGTGATCTATACCGAAAAGCTTTTTACAATTAGGGTAAAAATTCTGACAGCTTACAAACTAGAAGAACAAAAGGCATCAGGAGATTTCTGTCAGCAAATTAAAACCTGTGGTATTGTACCTGAATAAAGGAACATCAGCATTCACCGCTGGAATGCAAAATCTGTAAGCAGGCAGGCAGAGGCGCTTCCAGAGGATGACCATGCTACAAAGCAGAACTAGTCCTTTTCACCTTAAGAAATTCAAACTGAAATCATTTTAAGTTACTTCTTTTGGATGCACAAATAGGGAGAAAAACACACACACAGATACATAAAATACTGCTGTATATTGTTTATAATACTGCTGATTTGGATCATTATGTTCAGCTTGACTTTGCTTCTTAGTCTCCAAGTCTCCAAGACACTTAATACTTGAGAAGATGTGAGGGCTCTCTAAGATACTTCCTCTAACTTACCATGTGTGCTGTGGGGATTTCAAACAATAAATCAAAATAAACATGCTAATTTCTAGTTAAAAGGATACCGTTCCAAGTAAGCTGCTTTTGCAACGCCCAGAACCTGACGCTATGGTTTAAAACAGTCTGACACACTGCATGACTGAGCACACCTAAACTGTATTCATTTTCACTCAAACCACTAATTATTTTACCTGTAAGAAATATCTCTATAATTTTCACTGCTGGAAAAATCATTGGGAAATAAGTGCTGCTGCTATCTAACTGGCAAGATGTAAACAATACAATAAAACTTATATAGCATTTTTCATGCTATAATGCGTCATGACTTTTAGATACAATAAAATGTTAAATCACACAGCATTTAAGAAATACTACTAGAAAAGACAGCTTAGCACTTTCAGTGCTGAAATTCAGAATTTCTAATAGATGAATATGAGAAGATGCACAACTGAAAAGTGGAATAATAGAAGACTATAAAATTAGAAGATTTCAAACCACACTATAGATAATTATGTAAAGAGATAGCATGTGGTCATAGGCAAGTGCTTAACAAGCCTAGACCAAAGAGCAACTTGGATACTTTGACATTTTGAGAAAGTGAAAAATCCCAAAGAAATGAACACTTCCTAAAATTTGGTCCAATCTCCATTTGATACAGAATAGCAGAAGAGCATGAAGCAAGATTGTAGCAAGGTAAAAAAAAGAACAGATTCATGTTTTCAAATGGTAACTTAGTAAGAAAGGAAACATCATCAGAAATAGGAGCTTTAACCAACAGCATTATGCCTCACGCGGGCGTACGAGCTCGTTGAGCAGGACTCCTCCACTCAAAAGTCATCAGGTAGACCACAAGGCGCACATTAAAACTGCAGTCAACTTTGTGGAGTATCACAGGTCAGCAGCATTTTAAGCATGTCTCAGAAAAAAACAAAGAATGTGCTTAGCTAAGCTTAGTTTTAGGAATTACGATTGGGCAAGATAGTCACCAAAAGAAAAAATCTGTAGATCTAAATAACTATGCATATACATATATAGATATAAATACACACACACACATATATTTTGGTCGTACATCAAAAGTCTTAACCTCATGTTTACAGCTCAAAGCACTGGATTATAAGTACCTGCAGCAATCAAAGATATATAATTACATAAAAATAATTCTATAACAATGTCATTTATACTATCTTAAGACATCTGTAAAAACAAATCCAAATCTAACTGAAAAAGAGCTTACATCGATAAAATATTGTAGCATCTTTAATCCAAATCTAAAGAATTCCACTTGTATGCCACCAGAAATGTAATGAAATCAAAAGATTTAAGCGATTCAGGTGATGTCTGTACAGAGAAAGAAGGGAGGGGGGTGAATGTATTGGCATGGCTTCCTCTGGAAAGAGATCCAAGAGAGTTCAGGGAAAAGCCAGCCAGAGTAAGCAGAGGGAGTGACACTGGAGACTGCTGCTTCGAGCAGGCAGAGTGCAGAGGGGAGTCTGAACTCATAGGTGAAACCTGTCAGAAGTGGGATTTGAATTAAGATGGATCTAAAGGGACAGCATCGTTCACTTCTCAGATAATTTGGGATATAAACCTTATTTAGCCATCTACCCAAACAGCATAACTGTATAAGGAAAAGGGATCCTCCCTTTCTCCCACAAATAACAACTCTCTACATAGGGAAATACATTCACAGACAACAATAAAAAGACAAAAAAAATAGACTGCTTTTCTAGTTATATTCAAAGCTACATTTTTGGAGTTGAAAATATTTTCTATAAACTATGGGCCAAGGTATGCTTAACCGAGAGAAACCGTTGAATTTAATATGAATTCTTCTCAGTTAAGAACCCAAAATACTCACTTTATAGGCCATTTGGGAACACTTCCCCATTCCAAATTTAGGGTTCGGTAACAAGTCCTACAAATAGTCGTCATGTGTGAACACTTATTTTTCTTGCGTTCTTACTGTCTTGCATTGAATTTCATTGAAGTGAAGCCAAAAAGATTTTGTCTATGAAGGAAGCAAAGTGTGGGATCAGAAACCTGCCAAGCCTTAATGCCATCGTTAGGATTAGAGGGCCTCTCAGAGGGCATCCATACACTTCATTTTGCAACCTTTCTCTGCATGTACTCTTCATCCACTGCTGCGGATGTTCATCTACACTAAAATATGTATTTTGGAAAGCTCTCTTTAAACTAACATCAGAGATGAAAAGTCTAAGTTTTAGGATCTGCTGTGAAATAAAATCAGACTTCATACTTATTGGCATGCCATTTGCATTCGATCTCACTGCTGCATTAATTATCAATAAATATTGCAAACAAAAATGAAAAACATTTATTTTTTCTAATTGCTTATAAATAAAGTGTCTTTCCATCAATTTTAAAAGATACTGGCAAAGGACTGGGAATTGCATAGGAAGTTACACAGACCCCTTTGGATTAGCTTAAGTCTTGACAAACTGAGACTTGTACATCCAATCAAATCTTTTCTTCTTCCTGAAGAAGAAAACTATTTGGAGCTGGTACATGTAAAGTTGTTTCTCTCCTCAGTATGAGCCCCAAGAGTGTTTAATGGTTTTTGCTAAGTATGACTGAAAGAAACCCTTGCCTGAGGGAAATGATCCTTTCCTGGGAATGTACAAGGGTTGAAACAGCTTGGTCAATGAGTGACCATAGCATATGAATCTAAAACTAATCTCAAAGAGCCTGAGGGTACCCAAAGCTAACTTAGTCAAGTAGTCATTTTTTCATGTGCTCTGAGCTAAATACATTGTCTATAAAGGACTCCCTGTACCCCTCAGAGCAAATGTTTTGTTTTTTTTTCTCACATTAAAAAAGAAAAGAAGGAAGATTTAAATAAAGTTTGGGGGAGGAAAGGTATTGTCTAACAGCAAACGCAAAATAATTACATGATAGGACAAGCACTCACTAACTTGTCATTAAAATCAGAGTCAATTCTCAAAAATGCTCGAGAAAGTCTACCTGAGCAAAACTAATTTCCATTAGAATACTCCTGAGTTTAAATTTGTGGGATCAAGCCCTTTATTGCTCACTATCCTTAGATGGTTAAAATTACAGCTATTTTACTGATACATAATTGAAGTTTGAGATAATCATTCTAGTTCTTAAACACTTCTCCTAAACAAAGTGAATCCCTGCATTCCCATCACCCACTGTCTCAGCCATGCAGGGAAGAAAGAATGTGAAAAACACCTGTTTTAAATAGGATATAAGTTGACCAATTTACCTGGGAACCTGAATTAATTAATGCCCCACTGCAGCTCATCATGCCTTCTGTCACTGTTTCCTTCTAGCAAAGTAATGTCCTCAACCTCCCAGGTTGATTTCACTCCATTTTTAGTGGCAAATCATATTATCTGCCGTTCACTGAAGGATCCAGGGGTCGGGGATGCCAGTTACCTACTTACTACTTCACTTTAGAAATGGTTCACCCTGTTCTGCCTTTAGGACCATCCCTGGAATCACTGGGAAATTAACTCTGTTAAAAAAAAATCTGTAAAAACTATTAATAGTTTACTATTAAAAGCACACGGATCATTTCCCCTTCTCCTTCCATCCACAGCCAGCATCCAGTTCTCCTGCCAATACTGTCCACGGTCAGAGGGAGGGATCATATTGCCCATAAGCGAAATCACAAAAATGCTGTCCTGGTCACGGATTTGTGCATGAATAGCAATCTCAATACCAACATCATCTCAGATCCACTCAGCTCGGAAGCTCGAGGAATGAATGATGTGTCAGTCTGTGGTGCCAATTCACTACACTGAATCCATGATTCCAAACATCCCTGTCCCAGAGAAACCAGAGCATTCCCTTCTGCTGACCTGAGCCCCACTTCAAACAAGATGGAAGGGTTAAGAACTGTTGCTCTTTTCTCACCAGTCCAGAAATTCTGCCTCTGAAGTTGCTGAAGTGGCGTTCTGCTTATATAACCTAATCCTTACAAAACTAGGGAAAGTTTTATCTACATCACCAGGAACCATAGGAAATGTACAGAACCAATTTTTTTTTTTTTTTGAGTAATTAATTGCAATAATGAACAAAGTCCAGTGCAAAGCTGCAGCGTACTGTGAGCAAGAAGAAGAGATGGAGTGAGAGAATCTCAGAAAAATATTAAGTCCCCTGAGCACCATGGGATGTGCAATTTTCATTGTGCTCTGAGATGTAGTTGTGTGGCCCTGTTGGTTCTATTGATCACCACAGGTCTTTCCTAATAGAGTTACAAGACATTTTCAGTTGCAGACTTAGAAACCTGTGGGAAATGGGATCCAATCATCTGCTGCTCTGTTTCTGTAAGGCCAGCTCTGTCTTGTTGCTCCTGCTCTGTTGGGCTTTAAACATAATGCCAGCATACCTACAGCTAGGAAGCAGAGAACAGAGACTGTGTTACCACCGGTTATGAATTTCTGTGAAACAAGAGCCAAACCTTTCCGATCATTTACAAAATTCAGCTATTTTTCTTCTTATTTTTCATTGCAACGGAACTGCACTTCCCATTTCCAACAGTGTTGTGAACGCAGAAAAAAGTCAGGAGCATTAAGAAGTACTTCATGCTTTCTTGCCACACTAGTATGCAGAGTAACGAATGAATAGAGAACACTTTTGTCACGCTGAAGAGAAAATACTGGAAATACTCACAGAAATCTCTGTGAAAGTAAATGATTCTTTGAGCAAAAAAACCAAGGCAACGTAAGACTGAATAAGTATCTAAATTTTGGGTTCTTACTTGCATCAAAAAAACCTACAGACATTCCTTTTTTGTTTATCAGAGCATTAAGAGAAAACTAAAAAGGTAGAGTCAACTTCCACATTTAATTTTTTCTACTGAAAACTTAACATAGACAAAGCACTTAGTATAATCTGCAAACCTAAAAAAATGACGTAAAATAAAAAATAATTTCCTCATGTAATAATCGCAAGGGCCATTTTTGTCATATAAAATGGCTATCTAGTTTTCAGAAAAATAATCTAAGCAAACATGCAAATACAAGGTCTGATCCAGCATGACATGGAGAAATTTCAACAACTTCTGGCATGGCACAAAGTTTATGGAGCTCAATACCTTGCATAATCAGGCTCATCCCTGCTCTCCCAAGTCAAAAGGAAGCCTCCTGTAGGCTGATGGGGAGTTAACTCAGGATTCATGAAAGAAGAACAGGAAAATAGGCTGTGGATATGGGAGAAGGCAAAAGAACTCCCACGTTTATGCGTATGGACATGCTGAAGAAAGAAATGGTTGAACTGTTTGTGGCAGGATTTCTCTTCCCAAAGCAGACTTGTGACTGACTACAGAGATAAAATGCAAGTTTAACATGACAATGTAGCAAAGGGCATTTGATTTTCCAACTTAAGCTTCCACTCTCTCCCCTCCTGTGATGCACATTCATCAAAGCAGCATGATGATCCTGAGAATAATGGCACCCTCACACAGCTAAAACACTTCCATGTTTGATTTCATAATTAAGATTTCTATACCATAATAGCTCAAGCATAAATATTGTATCATAATCTGGAGTCCTTCCCTAGAAATAACACAACAAAATGCATGCAAATTTGAATGCTTATAAACTAAAAGATGTGCTTGATTACAACACAGTAATTAAATTACTTCATTGACTACAGTGAAGTTCACCAACATGCTAGAAAACAGTATGGTATGTATTTCACTCAGTAATACATTATCTAAAGAGACTGTATGAGCAAAAGGGGAAAAAATGCATCACTCCAAACCGAAAGAATGAAGCACAGCACAAAAGAACATACGAACATTTAACAGCCCAAAGAGGATGATATGGTCCATGAAGACCTGCCCTCATAACCTCAGGAAATACAAATCAATCTGTGTTTCATCATCTGAAACTTGAACTTCTAGCTAGTAGCTCTCTGCTATTCCCTCTTCCTTCTTCAAAAACTCCTCCTTGAACTGATTTACACTATTTGCTTCTACTGCTGACTTCGGCAGTTTGTTCTAGACCGTATTTCAACAACTCTTTGTGTAAAACTGTTCTGTCTGAATATATTGGAGTCCCTAAATTCTGGTACACATATTGGAGTGGTTACAAAAGTAATTTTAGTGTGGCTGGCAGCTCGCCTAACTCGTGGTCTGATCTTTCCTCCCCTCCCTCAACCGAATAGTTAATACTTGGCCATCAAAGCCACGGTGCCACAAAGAGAGTCTGCTCTAGCCAATGCCAAGGGAGACACCAATTTCAAGTTGCCGTGTATTTGCAGGACACTCTGGCTATTTTGGCCATATTAACCCCTTAGAAAAGGGCCAAATAATTATGTGCAAAGAGTAAACAAAACAAACAAACAAACAAATCCAGGCCATTTACTGTGTTAAACAATTAGATCATACTCTCAGGCCTTTTATCTTCTTTCCACAGAAATTTTCACAGCTAAAAAGAGAAAAACTGTTGGTTCTGTTGGTAAAAACAGAATTTTTCAGAAATAAAGCCTTACCATTTTGTGTGTTCATCTTGAAAACTCAAGAGAGTCCTCTAGGAAGATGGAGTAATACAATGTAATTCAGCTGACTACGTATTCACTGTGAATAATGAATTTTGGAAGTGGTATTTATAGCTAACAGCTGGCAAACTATCCATATGTCCAAAATACATTTACATAAACCATTATGAAAAAGTTGAATGTAGAGATCAGTGAAAACTGAACTTTATTCACTTTTTCATTTTGAATTAAAAAGGGGAGTAAATTTGCTGAACCCTCAACTTCAGCTGTAAGGCTGACAACGAAGGGCTGGAGGGATGCAGGAGATGAATAGCTGCCTCCAGATCTTGAATAAACAGTCAGCTGATCTTATAAACACAGGATTCTTAATTCTTTTGAGAATACTCTTTTGAAGATCTGCATTTTCTAAAAGATATTTGCAAGTGTCTTTTTAAATGCACTTCTGTACATGAACTAAGGTTAGGAAAGAGACAGACCATCTATCAAGTGTGCTGTAACTTTCAAATGAAGGTGACATATTTTTCCCAGTCAGAGCAACTTTCAACAGGAATATTTTTGGAAATTTAGAAAATCTCTTTGATGTCAGAAAAACTGTTTCTCACATTCTTTTGAAGAAGACAAAAGGTCAATGTTAATTGCAATATGCTGTAAATCATATAGATTACTTTCAAGAAAATATTTAAGGAGATATCTTATATGTGACATTCATTCTTCAGCCAGCCAGACACAGATGAGGTTTAATTTATAAAGAATTAAAAGGCTAGAAGTCTCCTACAAATACTGAATTTAATGAAATTCTTTTTTGTTACTGATTTACAGATATCATCTCTTTTTTTTTTTTTACTTATTTACAGAGAAAAATGTATTAATCATCACATGTAGAGTCGCAAATTCAGCAGAAATATAAATTATCAGCCCTAAATCTCAAATTCTTTCAAAGCTTCTATAAAGCTAAAAGTTTTGAATAGCTCTGATAGAACAAATGGACAAGAAAAGATAATGCATCTTTTGAAATACAAACCTGCAAAGATGTTATGCTCAATTACTCTGACAAAAGATTTGAAAACCAACAATATCCCCTGTGGAATATCACTGCTATACTAGAATGCTAAATCAACAGCTCAAAGTTAAGCAAGAATAATATAGCATAAGCTACATTAAGTGTGTGCTATCCTTAAAGCTAGAAGCCCTATGGATATTTATCCAATGACTCTTTCTAATTTCATAGAAGAAAAAAAAAAATACTTGGGGCAAGTGTAAAAGGAATGAAAGTGGACATCAGCTGGAAGTCTCAATGCCAACCGCTGGTTGCCCGGGGAGTGTAGAAGGCTGTTGCACTGGCTAGCAATAGTTTGGAGAAGAGTTTCTCAGGTTTCTCTCTATAGACAAGAAGAGGCTGGGCTAAGGAGGGAGCCAAGTGTGGGAAGTATTTAGAAGAAGCACAGCTATGGTTGACGTGCCTGGGGCCAATAGAAGGTTACTGTACAGGGACGAGGACTGCTAACACGCTATTGGGAAAGAGGGTGCAGGAACCTCAGCAAAGCCACATTGCACTGGTATTTTCCACCCTGAAGGGAGGAAAACAAGCCCTTTTTATTCTCAAGGAATGCTTTTAGCCAAGCTGCAGAGCGAGCAGGGTCTGCATGAGAGCAAAATGCTCCATCTGCAGAAAAAACCCAAGATCCATCCAGCCACCTACCGAGGGATCAAGGCATAGAAACGATGGGGGAGAGAAGGTTTCCAGGCAGCTGTCACTAACAGCAGCGTTCATCATTGCATCACCGTACATGTTTGGGAGGCCAGTTTCATTTGGGACACAGCTACCCAGACGCTGATGTTGAGTAACTAGGAATGGAATGTGGGCTGTTTCTGAGGGAAGGGAATGATGTTGCCAAAAAAGCACTAAGAATACGAGTCCAATTTAGGCCAGTCAGTTCTTATTATCTTCACAGTGATGGCAAGTCCTTAACTGAGGTACTAATTTTGTCTGTACAAAAAAAAAAAGGTGATCGTCTTTCTGAATTAGAGGCCTGACATACAGAGCTGTTCCACATGGAGAAGGGCAGGCCTGTGTCCAGAAGGGCTTCCATACACAGTAGGTGGATCTTAGAAATCTTGAGTTGCGTCCTCCGAGAGAGCCATCAAGGTTGCATCTAGGACTGGGAAAGAACTAAGAAAAGGCAGCTTAATTGTGATATCATTTTAATTTACCTGTTCTAGAGCCTTCCCCGAGTGTCTGAGGCCTGAGACCATTAAGACCATGCCAGTTTGCTCACAATCGCTGCGGCTCTGTGTGGGACTCAAATAGACACATTCCCCAATTTATGAATACCAAAGCTCAAAATGACAGCTGGCAGGGAACTTTCACTTCTAAATTATTAAGCAAAAGTGATTTGTCTAAGAAATTAGAGACAGTTACTAAATTACTCCAGCGAACAGTATTGATTGACAAATACATTCCTAAAAATCAGAAGTAAAATTAACTGCACTTACTGCATCAATCAGCGACACTGCAGAGTTTGAAAGTACAGTATGAAGGATGAATAAATGCTATGAAAGCTAACAGCACAATGTAATTATGATATTACAATATTTGTGAGCTACATTTTGTACGAGAGTAACAGATCCTCAAGTTAGAAAACCTTGTGTCAACCAGAGTAATTACTTACCCTAAAACTTTTTTCAATAAGTTCAAGTGCTAAGGATACACCTATCAATCAAAATCAAATTAAGAGGGCTTATGGCAAATGACTCAAAGCCATACAGTTTTACTTTTCTGAAGACATTTATTTACAGTGAGATACAGAATGTCTCAGGTTTACATACATACTCTCACAACATGGATTTCCCAGGCTTCAACCCTTCAGTGCAATCACCTTTGCCCTGGGCTGAGATAAGTCTATGTCAGCACTTATAAAGAAGGCTCTTTCTAGCTGTTCAGTCCAGTATAACAAACCTCTTCCTCTTTCTGTTTAAATGATTTTTTTTTTAACTGCTTTAAAGTCCCTTTCCTTTAATGCAGCTTTTTTACTCTGTTGTCCTCCTCTTCCGTAGTTCTACCTCCAGGTCTAGAGCAATTCCCAGGACACTTCCCCAAGAGATCCCTCTAAGGAAAATTAGAATATTTCCCTGGAATACACTGAAGACTAAAAAGGCTCGTCTGGAGGGAAATTAGTAGTTGTACTGCCTAGGATTACACTGGAGACATAAAAGATACACAATTTTACTTTCTCTGCTAATGCGAAATACAATGCATTAGCCCACGAAAAGAGCATTGTACTAAAGGAGAAATCCGCAACTGCTGCTCTGCCTGTGATGATGCTGGAGACACCTGTCCTAGAAGTGACAAAACCCTGTGCTAGAGCCAACAGCTCCAGCTAGAGGCACTCCACAGGTGCTTTAAAAAGAGCCTCCCAGTAAACATCTGTTTCCACGTATACATGAATGCTCGTACACACATGCACATGCACAAAATAAAACCCAAAAAAACAACAAGTTTTCTTTGCTGGCCAGAGATGATTAGATTGAAATATTACAGAAAAAGACTCATGTAATATTTCCATACATTTTAAAAAATATATTACCACTGCGAAAGGGTGGTAAGCTACTGTGCTATGCTCAAGGCTCTTCTATGAATAGAAAAGGCATCCAAAATACAAAAAGAAGATTTGTTTCTCTACTGTACACCTTATGTACTGACTGTGTCCCTCTGAACAAATGAAAAGAGGAATTATTAGCAGAGCGCTGAAGGGACATGCTCAGTTAGTTAACAAACAAGGCACATTTACTTCGTTAGGCCATTCTGGCCACGGATACCTGCATCCCACATCTCCATAATCAGGATGACAAGGAACAGGACTACTTCTACTTGTTATGAAGCTTTCTGGATCACTAGAGTTAATATTCTCAATCTTGGTGCACAGATTCTGCCAATTTATGTCCAGGCTTGTAAAGACTGGGATGAGCAGCCAAACTCGCACCTGGCAAGTCTGAGAGCCCAGGCTGCACAATACCTTTGCTAAAGGTATAAACAGCCAAATTCCTTATAATTTTCTATTTAGCAAATAACCCAGTGGTTATGAACCAATACTGCTGAGGTAAGGGCAGACAAAGGAAAGCTGGACTTCTTCAAAACTGTCAGCAATCAAAAAAAAGTAATAAGAATAATAATAATAAAGAAAGAGGAGTCCTTTTGATCTTTTGTCTAATCTTTTTTCTCATTACACTTCTCCCCTCTGCAACAGTTAAAGCTCTTATGAGGACCAAAAATGCAAATATATATCAAAGGTGTCCCTCTGTCCCTGGGTGCCACGTTGTTGTCCAGGTAGGAGATGGCATTTGGCCCATGGCCCCGTTCACTGACTGTTTTCACCCGGGGCCAGAGGACTAGCCTGTGGATGAACAGAAGCTCCCTTGTGCTTTCAGATACTCTTTTTCTGTGCCACCTCCTGTGCCTCAGCCTTGTACTTGGGCAGCACTAATGAACTGTGCTAGCATTATTCATTCTGCATGTGCCTTGCAAATCCACTACTCTACTGCTTTTAGGACTACTTTACTTTACCGGTGCAGTACTGTGGATCTGAGTATGTATCACAAAAGACTGGTGTTTCCCGAATATGCAGGATTTTACAAGTGCTAAACATCCGTCCTGAATATGCCCTGTATTGCCAGGCAGCACACAGTGAGTTTTTGTGCAAGAGGTGCGGGATGATGAGGGGTGGCACTAGCTTGGGGTCCCAAGAAGGCAAATGGCCCACTTAGCAATAAAGGTTAAGCATTGCAGTCCAAATAATTCAATTTACAAGAGTGCAAATCTACTACTGCAGAATATAATATCATCCTAACTGTGTCTATCCTAACCCACTGATGACCTCAGGGAATTTTTCAAGAATATTACTTCTATTTTCTGTCCCTTCATCCCTAATGTATACGGGCAGACTCGGCTACGTCTGCAACACGAGAAGCCATTATGTCTTGAGAAAAAAATGACCACTCCCATTATCTGAATGCCAAACTTCATATATTCAGTTCACCAATAACCCACACTAGCCTTTCAGCTAAGCTAGTAAATGAGGTGGGCTCAAACCTCTGGAGTTACTAGGATAGACATAACATTTTTTGTCAACTACACTACAAAATCAAGGCAAGAAAAACATAACTGACATGCTAAAATATGAAAAACTGCCATTATATTTAACATGTTTCTAACAAAGAGTATTACATTTATTATCATGAATAAATTCACAGATTTAACATCCATCAGGAATTAGGCTTTATTTTTCTATATAAAATAAATATAGCTGGAGTATAAGATTATGACTTCAGCACTATTTTATAAAACTATTTAATTTAAACAGAGATGCCTATTCACTTGATACTGTAAAATTGGAAACAGAGAAACATGAAATTATTGTAAAACACAAACATAGTGTACATGAAAACAACATAGGTAGACATCCTCATGAAACTGCTGGGTTTTATCACTGTTTAATGATTTGTTGCACTATTTATAGGATAAACAATAAATCTAGCATGATTCATCATACCATCCAATAAATCATGGGACAAATCATTAGGCAGAGTGATAAAATCAAGTGTTTTAGAAATAAGTTAATCTATGATGCCAATGTGCAATCTAAACAGTTGCTTAAAAACCCTATTTACTAATCATTTTTACATAAAGAAAGACTGATGATTATGTAGATTAAATGTGTGCTTATTCCTATAAGCAGTAGATAATCACATGTTCTGTGCTGGTCTGTTTAGAAAGACAAAAAGATAAAAATCCACTGTGAAAGTAAGCCACATCATTTTGATTATATTTGTATATTTATGAAGGCTTTCTGCAGCATTTAAGACGGATTTAGATTTTGGTGAAGAAATAGTTAATTAAAAGCATGCCACAAGGTTGCTAGATGGATATTATGTTTTAACTATGAATTCCATAATATCCTAATTAACAATTTCATTAAGATGTAATGGCTAGTTCTAATACTTCTTCATTCTTAAGTCTGAATATAACCCTGTACTCGTTCTCATTTGTGACAACTGTGTTTATAGCTTCTCTACCCATAGAGCTTCATGGCACTTTGAATTATGCTCAAGAGTATATGGGCATCACGTCACATTTGTGTGCCTGATATCATACATGACTAGCTGCGCTCCAGCCAGGGTCCTTAATGTACATTCTACAGATGGACTACCCTCTGAATGCTTAGCCAGATATTAAGTTAAATCTTTTTGGAGTCAAGCTTGTTTCACATCAGTTACACAAACATATTGGTTCCTTTAAAAGGACAAATGCACTGAGAGTAAGACGGAGAATCTAGGTCGGAAATCTAGGAAAATCATTTTAAATTTCAGTTCAGCCTTTAAATTTGAAAGTCTCTTCTTTGGGAATTATTGTTATCTGAAAAAGGTTTGTTTTCATTTGCTTTACCCCCAAAGTAAAGCAGCTGAGCAATATTTATCAAGAAATATGTAAGCAGCATAGTTGGCTTAACAATAAAAGAAACATAAACAGTGAGGCAAGCTCCTTCCTTCTCACTTTCTGTTTTGTATTAAAATGCAACAAAGCTGACAAGATAGTGACAAACCAACATGATATTTCTAGTCCAGATTTTTCTCGAAACAAAACAAAAAAATGTTAATATTTGTATGCTACTGTCTATCTATCTATCTATTTATCACATTGGGACTATGTCATACATACTGGACCTTCTTGATAAGGCTAATCTTGAGAGCAAGGCATTTTCCTCTTACTGAAGGAATATGTTTGAGTAACAAAAGCATCTGTAATTAGGGCTGTGACCGACTGTTTGCTTGTCAAGTGGATTGGGTGAACAAGCCCCGCCAAGCTCACAAGTGCACTGGGGAAGGGAAGAGGAGGGGGACGCCTGACACCGGGAGGGGGATTGTACCACAGAGACTGAAGGCAACAGAGCGGGTATGGTTGCCTCTCCCTTGCTTTTCATCTCAATCCAAATAGCATGTTTTGTAAAGAATGTTTGCAAGATGGGCTGAAGAAAAGAGACAGCACTTTGAGGCTTTGCACACTATAGGTGGGGATAATTTGTTTGTGGCTTTATTTGTTTTTTAATGTGCAGGCGTCCCATACATATAAAATGTAATAACCAAGAGCACACCAGCATCATATGTCTGCAATCCCTTGTTATTCTTTTAGAACCTGCTTATCTTTTGCTTCACTTTTTGCTGATGACACATAAGGTCAGATTTTTAAAGGCACTTAGATGCCTCATTTTATTGAAATCAATGGGAGCTAGGTGCTTAAATACCTTTGAGGAACTAGCCCTTTAATGTTTATTAACAGTGCCTCAGATGAGGGTGCATCCCAGAAAACATAATAATTGCCTTCCTTTATTAACTGTGGTTTGTCGAGATAAGATAGAATCAAGTCCTCAGACTCATCTCCTCTCAATGATTTCCTAAATGAGATCAGTTCCCACTTACATCCTGAATGACCAAGGGTGACTAAATCAGAGCAATGAAGTACATCTATGTCCTTGCAACTCAAATCATCTTGCAGGCACTTCTCTCAGTATTGCTGATTCTTATGATATTATTGAGTCTCAAAATGTTTGGTGTTTCTCTTGAATACTCAGCTATCTCCTTTTTCTTTTTCAGTAAAAATGAAGTGTCCTTTATTTTCCCTCTGGGAGCTTAGACACTTACATATCTGTGGGACTACAGATAAAACGAGACTATTTCCTCGCACTTGAGAGGCAGTCCTCAGAGGCCTCCAAGTCAAACAGGAGATGCAGAATACAGTTAGCATTTCCGGACACAAAAGTTCAAAAGTCAGGAAAACAGGTTTCTAATAGAAGCTGTTAGATGATTAGTAGAGAGAAGGAAACATGAGCTAAACTGAACCTACTAATGCTTAAGCTTATGAGTCCCAGAACTTCCCCTTGTCCCCAGAGAGAAAAACTTACATCAGGGCTCATTTCTGTCTGCTGCTTAACTAGGGACATCCTAAGGGTGCCTGTTTTCTCCTCGGGCACTTTCTCATCCTATTCTCCACTATCCCCACACACTGCCATCCTCTCACAGGCAATAGAAGTAAAGCTGTTAGTAGCAGACCACCAAAATACTGTAGTCTGAGCAGGTAATTTTATATTAGGCTCAGCAACAAGGGCTAATACAAAGAAGTGTACCTGCTCCTTCTCCCATGCCTCCCAACCCTGATGGCAGCCTATAAGGAAACTATGATATGTGACTTCTGACCAACTAGGAGCTCAACTTGCTCTTCCTTTGTCTTGATTTTTTATTTCCCTCCTATAGGGGCCACCATGGGCTATGAGCATTTGATACTTGTATCCCATGAGGTGTCCTTAAGAGCAGTACCAGCTGTTCTGTCAGAACAGAGTTTGAGTTCTTTCACGTATTGCAGGAGACCCTCTAAACTTTTCATACTACTTGCCTGTTATCTCCAATATGGGATGTTTCTTCTTTTTTTGTTAACCTAATTTTCTTTCTTCGCAGAAACTCAGCTGATTTGCTCGAAGTCTCACTGCACCTGAAATACATGAAACATGGGGATTAGTTTTTAATCAATCCAGAGCTGCTAGGGAGAAGACCGGATACATGTTCCATTTCAGCAGAGACAGGTGACTCGTGGTCACAGCCCCTCTCCAGAGCTCCTGTTCCTGAAGCCTGCTAAATCAATTTTAGCACCCTTTCGTGTAATAACAGCATAAGCACAGCCCTTTCAGGGATTTAATTAGAGCCATGCAATCTACATAAAGCACACGGAACAGCACTACACTGAAAGAAACCCACTCATTATGTCCATAAATTAAAATTCACTGGTCAGGAGCTTCTTAAAAATTAAAATTTTAGCATACTATGATTAGCAAAACAATCCCAAAAGCCATTCACAAATATAACCACAATATTCCAAGCCCCTGCGTATCCACAACATCTGCTGAAGCCAACACTGTGTCAGCTTATACGCAGGACCAGGGCCATTTCATACACTAGCACTAATATATTTTTCCTGCCACTGCGCAATCCAGGCATTTTCAAAGTGATAATCAGGTCATGTGGGAACTGCATGGCTAAAATACTGAATAACACTGGAACCCTTTTCCTATAAGTGTTTGTATAACTAGATTTCAGTGTCAGAGATTAGGAGACTCTTATCTAAAACATCCTAAATTATTTCTAAAGTAGCACTTGTAAAAAATTTTACACTGAATTACTTTTCTAAACATATTTTAAAAAGAAACACATTGCCATATTTTCTGTGGGCTTGAAAGCTTATGTTAAGTTTCCAAATAAGTCAATTCTATAAAGATAACATCTTTAAAAAAATGTGTTGCAAGTTAATACTGTACATAACAAATAAGTCTTAATTAAAATTTAAATTGAAATCTGTATTTGCTGATCACTTCTGATACTGAAACATTTCAAGGCATGAATTTCGAAAGTTCTCAGGTCAACTTTTCAGGTACACAGTACCTATAATTAGGGTAAAAATGACAAAATCATCTATTCCACTGAAGTACAAGTAGGATTTACCAGTGTTTGATGTCCGTCTGTTCCTACTGTGACATTTGTGGCTTAATTTCAACAGAAGTTTAGTACCCAAAACGCTGAACTCCCCTGGGAATCGGGGTGTCTTTTGAGAAACAGAACCTGAGCACAGGTACAATCTCTGCTGTTTTAAATCTATTTCCAGTAGTGAAAGAAGTTGAAAACCTGGCCTGCACATCTAGCATTACAGCGCCCATGTCTTTTTTCATATACTTCTTCTATGAGCACACCTTTTTTTTTTTTAATTTTCTTTCACACACAATTTTAATTTTCTGGTTACCTTGTTACCTACATCAGCTATTCTATGTACGGATATACTGAAATCACTTAGGCCACACAAAAAAAGCCAGCTTTCATTCACACGGAATGAAAATAACCCTGAAAGATCAGTATATAGTCAGATTTGCTGACCCATTAGCCTGTTCATTGCTGATAGAGGTAAATAACTGTAAGAATATTAACAGTGAGACCTGAGGCAGTCATAAAGCCCTGCCTAAGGTGATTTGAAGTGTCATCCTATACTTTTAACCCATTATAAAGAATCAATAAAAGCCAAACTCAGCAAAGTGAATACATACCATCTTTAAACCTAATTAAAGGTTATTTTTGTACAGATCTCTAGTACCTTTCAGCAGAGATAATTTTATCTTCTAGTAATGATCTCTCTGCACATATTCAACACTGCATACTACTGAAAGCACCTTTCCTAAATATTTTCTATGAGATAAGGGCTTTTTGTTGTGTTTTTGGTGTGTTTGGATTCATATTTTATAATAAAATAACTGTTAAAGTTCCCAAAATACAACATCATTTCTATATTTTTCTAAGAGAAAAAAAATGTATATGGTCCTCCAAAAAAAAAAAATCTTTTCATAACCCAACATTTGTACATATTATATCGAGAAATATGTTGCTGCAATAAAGTGGTTTATGTAAATGTGTATATATATAAAAAGAAAGGCTGTCAAAACCTGCATGAGTTGTTTAAACACCAGGAATGAGAAGCAGCAACAATGAAGATGTCCTGTCTTCGTATTTGGCCATGTGCCACTGCTCTAAAGAGGAGTCCATCCAGAACATGCAGTGTATTACCCTGTTGAGTGAGCTATCTTCCCCCCAAGTAAAGCATTTTTGACAAGCAACTCATCTATAGCCATTTCACACAGTTTTCCTTTCATTTGCATTCTCATTAGAAGGATGTGATTTCATAAAGTGGAACATGGAAGCGCTCCCCACGTAGTGAAGACGTTGAAGCCACGTCCCGGGTGATCACCCAAACCAAGCTGACAGCAGATAGGATGCAAGATCCGTGATTGGCAATTTAAACAACACTAAGTGAAACATGAGCAGCAACATCACATCACAAATCATTGAAACAAAGGGACTGAACCTTTTTCAGGTTAACTTAATAAGATCTGGACAAAACAAGAAAGGACACTTTATAGAAAAGGAAATATAAAGGAAATGTTTCTAAACACTTTGGGGAATTTTGCTGCAATAAAATTATGCTTTAATCGTGATTTTACTGATGAAAGAATACATTTTGGCTCATCTCAGGGCTTTGATTTTATTGTCAGAAATGCTCCAGGTTTAAAAGTGCATGATGCCAAGTTTTAAACATATTGTAACAGAGTCAATTTTCCAACCAATTCCAGGGAGCCACAAACACAGAAGTCATTAACAAATAATGGGCTTTTTGTGCAGGCTGATTTTTTATTTATTTACCGTGCCTCGTTTTGTAAAACCTTCCTCAGCCACTAAAAAGCACAGAAATAAGCAATGCAAACAGTCATTCCACCAAATAACATATATTTGGGTGAAATTTCCACAGTGAGG
>NW_010589804.1:66598-88751 GCF_000705375.1 Tinamus guttatus
ATGCAGGTCTACTGGGTGACCGCAACATTGTCTCTTTTTGTCAAAACCACTAGTTCTGGTAAGACCTCAAAAATGCTTCTTCAACCCCTCTGGGAGAGAAATAAGATTGAACATATTGTTACTGAGAACACAATCTGAATACAACAGTTTGTTCTATGGCAATCAATGTTAAAATCATCTGCAAAATCTTTATAACTGGAAGGGATTTCCAAGAAGGAAAGAATGAAGACCTCACTTTGATCTTTACAATCAAGATGAGAATTGAACTGAAAACAAACAAAAAGCCTAACATGGAATTTCGGTAAGACAAAAAGCAGCAACATGTCCTTCCATAACTCAAAGCGTGAAATATGTTAAACAAAACATTTTAATAACTCCGAAGTAATTTATTGATTAAATGACTATTTTCTCCTTCTGTGTGTGTTTGTTTTTTAAGATTCACTTGTGATCCATAAGCACTTGCTTGTCCCCAGCAACATATGAAGGCCACTTAAGACCATGCAGAGAAATAAGGCAGATCGTTTAAAAAGTCAGAAATGTAGTCCTGGACTCTGCTGTAGTCCACTCCCATTTGGAAGCTCTTCACAAGGAAAAAGGTAAAAGATATATATTCCATATAGTTCTGTATATCTGTAACTTTTAAGAATTTTCACATATAGTTACATATAGTTATAGATCTACAAAACACGTTAACAAAGAGGCTGACAGTCTTCAACCCTAAATAGCCAGCTCCAACATTCTGCCAGGATATAGCTTCCTCTCTCTTAATTGTGATGAGATCTGTCAGTTCTTGATTATGTATCAATATGTAATTCTTACATCCCCTCACACAGCCAAAATTATGCTACTGAGGAGCACAAATTACATTTAAATACCTCCAAAATATTCCTGCTATAAAAGCCTATGCATCTCTAAATATATTTCATGAAATGCAGAAACAAAACACGGGGTGCAGTGATAGTGTATCCTTCTATATATGCATATAGATGTACTACACACTTAAGCTTTGTTTATAAAAAGAGCTAAAATATAGCAGAAATAAAATAGTTCTTAAGCAAAAAACAAAATAAATATACTCAAAAGACAAAAACCAAACATAAACACCATGCAGTTCCAGCAATAAAATGGATATGACAAGACATATCATTCCTTAGGTTGCCACTGATTCCATCAACAGCCTCTCCGTATATTGATTATGTGGAACTCTAAATGACTAACATTATCTTTTCTTCATGCTATATAATGAGTGCAACATTTCCAGAAGTCCTTAAAACGGGGTTAATTCTGCTATTATAGTTAAATTATAGCTCAATGGAAATATATTTTAGCCAAAATAAGGAAGTTTTGAAAAATCTGATCCATGAAACAAAGAGGAGGAATAAAAAGAAATTTCTTTGGTGTAGAAGGATACTACAGAAGAACTAAAAAGTAGAAGTCTTCATGAAAGTAAGTCATAAAGACAACAAAAAGGCAAGAGTCCATAGTTAGCATTTATTCTTTCCATGTGAATTTTGGTCTGCATTGTATCAGGAAGGCAAATTAGAGGATTTTTAATTTTGTGTTTTACTGCCTTTCCGAAAGCATCCTTCATAGTCGATTGCACCATCTGGTTGGCAATTTGCCTGTATGTCCTTCCTGCTTTCTCAGAAACTGTGGGGATGTGCTTAGGAAAGAAACAGGAGACACTGCCACTCAAAGAATTGCCTGTCTGCACCATTTTAATTGTCCTCCTGTTCTTGTCCCTTTTCGTATCTTTTATCATCATTTTGCTTATTTCTGAGTGCCTCTGTGGCCAGGTATTTCAGTTACTTTCAGTAGTGGTGATTTCTAATGTTTAAATTTCAAGTAGATTTTAAAAATCAACTTGAATATTTTTATATATTCCCTCCATAAATGAAGTTTTTGGCGGTTTTGCTTGTGTTTTTCTCTTTTTTTTAATTTGAGGTGCATAGCACTACAGTATTCTACCATATGTTGGTTTGTCCAGACACCTGCTCCTGCTTTATCTCCGCGCCCCCCCTTTTTTTTTTTTTAACTATTTGTACAACAACATACTGCACCCAGAAATTTCATTTTTGAAAGCTATTCATATCAGAAAATATATCAGCCAAATACTGGCGCTGCTTCCATTACCAGCATCCCCTGTAGCCATAAGATAGCCACGAGGTGCCAAGGGAGACCGGGTACCATTTCACAGCTCTTAGCAGCGCCATTAAGCACTGAAGTGCTTTCTACAACTTCAGACCTCACACCATGACTTTTTGCACCTGAAGTAATTCTGACAATTGAGAACCTCTTTCCAACAGACTCGGGACTAGTCCAGTTAATATTTTACCTTGGCTTAGGCTTGCCACATTAGAGGCAGCAATGTTTTCCAAGAGTAACAAAGATGAACAGACAATATCCATGACTCTCACCTGTTTAGAGTGCAAGCATAATTGGGAACACCAAAAGAACAGTGAGTACATATTTGTTGGCATCTACATGAGTCATAAAAAGGAGGAAAATCCTGTCTTCCAGCAGTGATTTAGAGCACTAGAGGACAGTTTTCTCTTCATGTTAGAGAACACACCTCATGCACATATTTGTGAGTATCCAAACGGACAGATCTTGTTGAAATATCTGTGCTTTCTTACCTAGTAACTTCATATCTAGAAAGACTTTTCCAATTAGCAAGAAGCTGTTCGAGGGATTATAGACATAAGACATCTTAGGAGCTACACACTAACACAAAATCCAGATTCTGCAAAATCACACTTCAAATTATCACCCAAACCCAAGAGGGCCACAAATTTTATTGGCATCAATGGTTCATTCCTAGAGAACTCCTTAGGTACCTAAAGATTTTCTTCTGGCAGAGCTTTCAACATTTACAGTCCTGATGCAGCACCCGGTTCTCATACCTAACCTTAATCCCATTAGGATTGCTAAATATTCCTCTACCTAGTGTGTTGCCTGGGATAGGTGCCCATCATCTTTCTACTAAGTTTCTTCCAAAATAGAATTGAAGGAAGGGCTGGCGTTGTACCATTGTGCTTTGAGTACCCAAAAACAGGATCCCAGACCCTGCCCTGGTGACTACATAGTCACTACAAAATATTTTACGTAAATTACCATCCCAAAATATTCAGGTGTCATAGAATAAATGAGCTGGCAGTTCCACTGATGGAACCGAACTCAACCATCTCTCATTATGGGAGAATAAATTAAGCATCAGACTACAAGGTAAAAAGTGACTATGACCATCTGCTCCAACGGTAGCCCGAGTCCAACTCTGAACCGAGCCTTTTGATAAGACTATTATAGGTGTCTCTCATCAGCTCCCATGCACCCCGTCCTTGCCCAGATAACGGCAGCTCCACGCGCTGAACAGGCGCCCAAACTGCGAGTCCCACCAAGGACTCAGGCAGGGCAAGGCCGGCGTCCGCCGCGCGGGCGCCTCAGACCCGCCGGTGCCAGCGCCCGCGTGAGGCAGCACCGCCCACAGAGCCGCACAGGCCTCCGGCACCTTCCCCCTTCCCTGTGCTACAAGAAAAACCGCAACCAGCAAGTCACAACTGGAAGAACCTGTTCAGTCAATTTAGTTAGGAAGTTGGTCTCCGAAAGTAGCACTGCTGATAAAGCTGCCCTGGCTACAGGTAGGGGAATCCTCAGCACAGGTAGCTCTTGTTATTGCTACTTTTTTCCATGCCTCACGAAGGTTTCCCTGCCCCGCTTCTCCAATGGCTGGATCAGGGCCAGCCTCTTCTCATGTCTTTGCTATGCATGAATTAATTGGCGGCCACAATGTTTGCTCAGGACTTCTCTACACAGCTCTTTGCTATCGTAAGGTAAATAATCCTAATAAATAGCACTTTTTTAATGGGAAACTGGCTACTTTTGGTCATGCCCAAGTTTTGCAGTTGGCAACAACCCATTTGTCGAACACTGTTTAGTTATGTCTGTGTAAGCTCTTGCAATATTGAAGGAATGTCAGTATTTTCAACATTTACACACACCTAGAATATAAAATTAATGTGGAGAGCACTTAAAAGCATTCTAAACACAGAACAACAGTTTTCATGATTAAAAAGAAAAGTATTTACCACAGTTAACATAGCCCTGGTGTCTTAAATACAACCATTATTCTGCATTCCAACTATTAAGACATACTGCAGTATCGAATATGCCAGAGCACTGTAACTGTTAGTAAATTATGACTTTTTAATGGGAAATCCTGTATATGTTAAAATATGATACTCTCCCTAATCCTATGTAACTAGAGATATCTTATGCAGATCATGAAGATTTAGAAACCCCTGAAAAACAGATGTGCCAAGTAACCCACTAAAAGCAAGCATATATTGAATTTATTTATTAATTTATACAGTGCCCATCTCAAAACAGTTTGGAATCCTGTACAGAATAAACAAAAATTAAATCAAACTGGGCTCAAAGCCAAGAGAAATCAGCCATACCAAATAAAGTGGGGGAGAAAAAAGAAGTTCCAAAAAGATACATATTTGTCTCCAGACACTATGCCATGACAGTGGTCACATCACAACATCCAACCCAGAAGGACCGGAAGGAACAGAACTACAACTTACAGGAAGGCTAAAACTACTGGAGAAAAAAGAAAACAGTAATTCTGACAGAGTTCATTTACAACTACTAAAAGCCACAGCACAGAGGCAATTGTAGTGGGGGAAATACAAAGCGTGTGAATTTTGCATGAAGATCGAGTGCACACACTGTCACAGGACATCTATAATATTTCAGCTCTGCCTATTGATCATATTCCATTTTATTCTTTGTAATATGTAAATGAGAGGAAAAGAGCCCAAATATCATGTGAGGGCTTTCTGGTGGGTGTTCCCTCAAATACACAAACTCTGATTCTATCACTGTCCTCCTTTCCATATTTTATTTATAACGCATCAGGGTTTTTAGTCCTTTTTAAAATTTTGATGACTTAGATGAATAATGATGAGGCAGCTGACTAAATACAGAGTTACTACTAAGAAATGCCTCTGAGATCTAGAGACAGAGGACAACAGAGAAGAAAAGTCTATTTTAAAAGGCACAAAGGCAGGCTACACAATGAAAACGTATTTAAGTCATGTATCCTCTCTGATTTTGTCTCTTTTTTCATTAGGTTATTTTATCCATATGGCTAGCTTTACCACCACTGTTTTTCTGACATTCCCCCTTCCACGGAAGCCCACCAGTAGCTCTGTTTGTGACACATGGCACTATGCACAGTTAATCCGTGAGGACGTTTTCAGTGTCTTCCCTGCTCTGCAGCTTTCGTCTACAGAGGGGTTGGGTCAGTGTCTGCCAAAACAAACCCCTCCTTATAAAACTCATGACAACTGCTGCAACAGGTTTAGATGCTTTCACCGTTTACGCCATGAAATAAGATTTCAAAGATTTTTAAAACCCAAATCCTGATCACAGAATATCTTAAACATTTTTCTGCCTCACTTAACAGTTTTGATCTATTTATAAATAGATGAGGTTTTACTGATTGTGAGTGGTAGTCACAATCAGTCAGTGCTGCTGATGCTGAGCTCTAGAGAAAATGTAAACACAGCTGAGACATGAAAAAGGTACATGCTATAAATAGTTGTAAATGATGGACAGTAATCAATAACATGTGACCTAACTCAATTAATTCATTTTGCATTACATGCAATATTAATACACTACAAAAAATTCGGGGGGGGGGAAGAGGGGGCGACAAAAATGGCTTAAAATATATAATTTTCAATGTCTTTCCACTTCACTTAACATTCTGGAAAATGCTGGGTAGATTCTGTAACAATATAACCAGTTAAACTAATATCTTAGAAACATGATATAAGGGAACATGGCATGTCTGTTTTTTGTTCTTAATTATTATTATTATAAAAAAGATATTTCAAATTAGTATATAGGCTATTAAGTCAAAATCCTTGACACTTCTGCATAAAGCCATCACAATTAACATTACATCTGGTTTAAAATATTTATATCTTTCTAAATATTTATTTCAAACACTGAGTTTGCCTCATTAATTAAATGTACGTTTTCAGGAGAGGAAGCTGCCCTTCATGCCTCTGTACATGGATATCTGCATATGCAGGAATGTAGAGAAATATTCATACACACACACAAACCATTTTTCTATCAAAAAGCTAGCAATTCTTATGATTAAAAGCATTTCCTCTTTTATTTTACTAGGATTCTCTTATTGATTATAGATCATAGCTGCATCTCTGAATCAGCTTTATTAGAGATGCAGTTGTTCATATGGCTAATTTTAACACACTGTTTTTATTTGCCCTTTAATCTAAATAACCACACCAGGTCAGGACACAATTTTCCCCTCGAGGTGTTTGCCTCCAGATGATTACTATTTTCTGAAAGTTCCAGCCAAAGCAGCTCATTCCAAAAAGACAGCAGAGAGAATACAGAATGTTTTGCCAGTGTTACTCAGTTCTGGCAAATCATTCTTTCAAATGCTTTTGCAGTCCCAGTCGTAAGGACAAAAATATAAAAAAGTGTCAGGGAGGCAAGATGGGAATGATGAAAGAAGGAAAGGACGTGATGGAAAAGGTCAGAGGGACGACCTTCCTTTATAAAAAATAATCTGTCTCAAATTAGACAAGTTTAAAAGTGGGAGGAGGGAGGAAAAAAAGCAACCAAACCAATTCTCAAGTCCTTAGTAGCCACGTAGAGAGCCATGGCGCACAGCTTCAGCTCTTACCTGCCACAATCAGAGGATCATTCCAGCTAGAAGAGACCTCGGCAGATTTCTAACCCTTGCCCAAAGCAGAGTCAACCCAGAATTCAGATTAGGGCGTGCAGGGCTTTGTCCAGCTGGGCCTTGAGACCTTCAGAAATGCAGACTGCACTGTCTCTTAACGCTTACTTATCCTCACAGTGATTGTTTTTTGCCTTACATCCAGTCAATTTTGTTTCAATTTAAGCATTATCTATTAGTAGCCACCTCTTTTTATGCAGTGGGTGCATAAAAAATCCCAGCACTGGACTAATCACTGTGGATATATAAGAACATTAAAACTGGTTTGCTACCAAGACTTAGAGCAGGAATCAGAGGAGATGCACTGCAGCACATCGAGAGCACCCTGGTAAACAGCTGGGATGGAAATAGGGGATAAGCATGAGAATCAGGACTATGAGACCAATTCTGTAGTTCATGACTTCCAGAAACTTGGAGCTATGCATGTATTTTCGACCACATATAACCAGTCTGAACACGATATCTCAGCCTGGGGAGCAAAAAATAGCAGAAACTTTGGACTTCACTGGATGTGTGCCACAATTTCGCGCATTAAGAATCAAAGATACTAACAGTTCCTCATTTCACAGAAATACTGTGAAGATAAATTAGTATTTGTGATGCTTGATGAACGCCACAGAAAAGTTCATGAAGAATGATTAATGTCTTCAAAGCAGGATATGAATAGTGTATAGTAAATATGGCTTGAGATCACACCTTAACCAATGAAGGCAAAAATAATGAATAACTGTTCACCAAACAACAATTTTATGTGCTAAAGGAGGCTTGGTCCCACAGCGAGAGAAAAAAAAAAAAGGGGGCAGTATTCCTATTATATAGTTAGCATTGCAAGCAAAGATGAATTAAGGTCACTAACTTAATTCCAGCATTTTCTAACTTTTGAAATATAAACTTCGTGACTTTAAAATGTTCTTTTAATACAGTTTCGGTATGCAATAAGAAAGCACATACCTGTTTAACTGATTTCCATGCCAGAGAACAACTGATAAATTAGAGGCACACAGAGTCACGAATAGCCAATGGTGTGCCATCAATGGTGATTGCTGAAGTATTTGCCATAGTTTATTGGTCTGCATTGCAATTTATTAGCATTAATTTCCCACTGTGTAACCTTTCTTCAGGCTCTTTCTGAAGCCTGCCATCGTACCAAGTAAGTTAAACCTGCTTTCATATGGAGCCTGTTCATTATTGAAAATGGGAACCATTTAACTGATGTGGATTGAAATCAATGGAATCTGCAAGTGCAGCCCTATTTCAGAATGCATAAGCCACAACTCACCTCTGTACTTACGTATGTGCATAACTCCAGGCATTCCAACAGTCCTTTGGATATCACCGGGATAACCAATATTCTTGCAAGGAGTCACACTCGCCTGTAATAGCAAGTGCAAGATCACACTAACTCACGGGAAAGGGGACAGGAACAACCAGGAATATGATAAACAGTGTGTGTATTTTTCCCGCATGGGCAATGTGAAGGAGAAGGCAGGAGAGCGTTAGTTAATGGTTAGGGAAGTAGTCCAAAAACACATATTCAAGATACACATAAAGCCTATAGGAAGTTTCTCATTCTCTTTTCCTGCAAAGTTCAGCAAGAATTTTAACACTCCTAGGACTTGCAGCTCAGTGGCATGCTGGGATCTTGCCTTTTTAGCAATATAGTCCGAATAATCATATATATATTTCATATATACGTATTCCCTACCAGAGAGATTGCACTGCTGAACAAAGTGTGAAGCAGTGGTACGGAGGATCCGAGAGTTCCCCATTGCTTGTATTGTACAGAAAGACACAGCACCCTTTAACTCATGTTCTTTAACAGACAATACCATGCAAAAATGAGTTCTAGTTTATATATCACAGTTTGTGTTAAAAATGGCTGAATTCACTTCAACCAATGACACAGCAAATACATCAATATAATCTACTGCATAAAGAGGGACCAAGCCTGCAAAACGTTATTTATGTGAATATGCCAATCAATAACCCGTCTAGATTAAAGGATACACACAAAAAACACCAGAGCTAGGGTTTTAGGCTCATCATTTTAGAGAAAGATCAAGTTTGTATAAACATCCATTCTGGCCATTCATTAAAATCAAAGCATACAGCTCTCAGGTTTTGACCATCAACATGCTGGCAGATAACTCTTTGCAAAGTAACAAAGCTCTTCAGATTTATACAATCATTCTTGTGTATACTCCAGATTATTAAAATTTGCAAAAGCTTTCTCTGTTTTAATTTACTACTTTTGTGGGTTTTATCAGCTGCTTTTAGTTTTTTGGCACACCTCCAAACTCATCTGGATAGTAGCATGGACCAAGTGATTCTGGCATCTGGAATTCTATCTTACAAACCCAAATACTTTTCTAACTGTGATGAAAGTTCAAGCTTTCAATACACAAAACTGTCCCCTCCTGTAGCACTTACATACACAGAGAAACAATCCCTCTCTCAGAGCACACACACAAATGCATTGTGTTTGCTGTGTCACACAATCTCACTGTTTTAAAACCCTTCCCTATGTGCAGTGGTAACTGGAAATGGCCTCCGACAACCTCTCAAGAACACAATTATATTATACAATGATATCTGAGAATTAGTAAGACACCGTATCACCTTGTTTATTCTTAAGTAACAGGGGATGATGAATGAGAAAACCTGATCCTTGCTAATGCTTTTCTGACCACCAAAATTCACTAAATGGATGATCATAATTGCTTCCTAGTGCTCCTGAAATACCATACTCACAAAACTCTCCTCTTATAATCTGTATAGATAGTCCTGTTTAAAAATAACATCCATCTGCATATGCTTCAGGCCTTACTTTAATGAAATTCTATCCTTATTGTAGATATGACCACACAGAAACCATGAAAGTGACATTATAGACCAGGATTTTCACTTACGAATAATGCTATTTAAAGGAAAAGTTGATGTTTCTCTGAAGCAATCAACCTTGAACTTATTGATAGGTACAATGTTGACCTCCCTTTGTCAAGCCCCAGGGAATGCAAAACTATTTAGTCTTGCTTAAATTTTCACTTAAGTATTTTTTAAATGATTCAGAGTAATCATAAACGTTAGTTAGTACAGGACACATTTTTATGTTTAAATATGTATTTTTAGATGAGATCCAAGTTAAAAGACATTATAAATATTACTTTATTAATTGGTTTACCTGAGACAGAGGTCTTGAGGTATCCCAATTCTAAGGAGACCTCCAGTGCCCAGTATGAACTTACCAAGCCAAACCTACCATGTGTCGCAGTTTGTACTGGTGATGCACAGCCATGGAAATACCAGTCTCCACGAGGCCAGCTCACACGAGTGATTCCACCGTGCCGCTCGTTTTGCTACTTAACCCTTTTTTCCTCGCAAGGGAAGAGCCTGCTGCTCCTGCCTGCCTGGGCACACGTGGAGCTGCAGCTCTGCTGCGGAACGAACACGCGCTCCGCTGCCAAGGCTCTGCAAACGTTTGGGCACAGGTGTTGGTTCCTTGTCAGCCTCCAGGGCCAACAAATGGAAGCTCTGCAATGTAAAATGAGACAATACATCCACAAAGTCATTATGTTTTCCCAGAACATGCTAAGCTCCAAAATAAATGCATTTCAAGCATTATAACACCCCCGTATTCATAAGGCTCATTACTGTTTTTAATTTTGCTTGCTGCTTATTTACTGTTTACTCTCCTGCTTTACTGTTCTGGTGAAATTGTTGATAATTGATACCCCAAATGGAAAGAGACAAAAGAGGGGACACAATTCCAGAAATGTTTGGTCCTTAACTAAATCCACCGTAGACTCCCTGCTGGCAAGATGGCACCACATTAAAAGGTTAAAAGAACTTCTTCCAAATTTCCGTATCCTCTTTAATCTCTCTTGTCAATCTTCTAAAGTGGCTTTTTGGCAGTGAAAGTAGCCATCTCTATCCTGTGACAAAACACTGTCGACAGAAGATATGACCTTACAAGCAAAATTATGATGTCTCTCAAATGACTGCAGCTGTCTTTGCATTATTTTCATAGACACAAAGTCCCTTTGAGGCATGAGAAATAGCGCAGCTTTACCCCTGTAACAGACTTCCATATACCCCCAAAGAGTAGGATTATCAGTAGGCCCTCGTACTCGTTCTTCAGGACACCTTCCCCACGACTGTTTGCCATTTTTCCACAGTATTTTCCCCAGAGACTCTCATTCTCCACCTGTGGCACAGCAGCCTCACTTAGTTTGGTCATCGTTAATGAATCATATTCTCCTAATATTGAAAAATCTCTGCTGTCTCTTGAAAACCCTGCTCAACGTCCCTCAAGCTGCTTGCTCACCAGAATGCCACCTGTATCTGTCTCCATTGATAACGGCACTAGCTGACATCTATCAGGCTACACAGATGCCATCTTTGCTCTGTCTATGAGTATTTCAACAAACCCAGTCTGTTCCATGCATAATTTCATGAGGTTTTAACCTCCATATCTTATAATAGCTTTAAAACTGCCCATCTAGGCAAAGTTATCTGCAAATTGGCACAAGGTTTTGTGCAGGGTGTGTTGTGAATGCATGCTTTTAATGCTGGCATTCATTTCAGTTCATCTTAGTTCAGTCTCATTCCACTGAACAATGTTACAGTAAAACAGCAGATACTGCCAAGTGGCATTGGGTGACAGCAGACCAACCGAATAAGCTAGCATGCAAGTAGATCACATCCAAATGAAACCCAGACACTTCAGAACGGACCAGTTGAGGCTTGAAAGCTAATAAAGATCAGCAGTACTTTCACAAGGTGCATTAGAGTTATAAAAATAGTACTAATGGCAGAATAGGCTTAGTCTCAATTTTCCATGCACAGCACTGTTTGCTTCTAGCTTTTTTTTTAAATCAAAGAATCAGTGGGAAGGGAGCTCTGGGATCCCTTGGGCCTCTGGAAGATCCCTCTGGAGTCCAATCCTCCTGCTCAAGCTGGGTCACCTAGAGCAGGTCACACAGGGTTGTTTCTAGGTGGGCCCTGTTCGTGTTTCATTAATAAAATGGACAGCTGTAAAACCTACATGCAGCATGCCCCAAAGCTGATAAAAAAATTAAAATGAATTTTGTCTCAAAATTGTCTCACATAGTGGACCAATAATACCACCCAACATAAAAAAAAAAAAAAAAAAAAAAAAATGTCATTACAGTATAGAGGTCAAAGGAACTTTCTCAAAGTCATGAGGAAAACTGGCAGCAAAACACAGTTCATTTTCCCTGTCTGGTGCTATACCCTGCTAGAATGCAAATAATAATCACCACAGTCTGAGAACTTTTTCATATATATATTTTTTCGCTTTTAAAGCAGAAAGTCCACTGTTGTCTGAACTACAAGACTTTTACTTGGGGGAAAAGATTAATTTTCAAGTCAGATTTTTAATTCGTATTTAATTTCAGCTTTGTATTTTAATTGGGTACCAAAGAACAAAATATTGTATATGAAATAATCCATCCCTCGACCTCCACAGCCATCCCCTCTCAGGAAGAGGGTTAAACTTTTGGCAATACAGAGCTACCAAAGGTGGTCCTTACAATATATCAATGTATTTTGACAAAAACCACAGACTGCCCTGCTACCAGACAGTGTGACACCGTGAATGCAAGGCTTTTAACACCACATTTTCAGTTATTACTATAAAATTGTAATTAGATAGTAAATTACAATGTTAATATTCACTTTTAACAAATAAGTGTTTGTAGTCGCAGAACTGGGCATTATTATGGTAGCACGGGGACCTATTCACCAAGAAAGACACAGACTTTCTTCATAAAAGTTATTTTCCTATTCTGTAGTTTCTTCTTATGAACTTGCATGAAATGTCTTTTTATGTGCACTATTTGCTGAAGTCATCTTCACCAGCATCAAAATCTACATTTCCCTTTGGGGAAGTGCCAAAATAAGCATTTTTCTCATCTGGTTTCACTAGCTAAAGAATGCAAAGAAATGAAAGAATCATTTCTCCCTGTACAGAAAAAAGATTATGTAAATGAAATGACAAATTTAAACTCTGATCAGTTATACAGGAACTTTAGCATTTCTTTCTCCACTGAAAATAAGTTACCACACCTTAATAATGCATTTTATATGACATGCAAAATAGAGTCAAAAAATATTATTCACAGAATCGGTGGTATTTAAAAACAACTGATATTTGCTTGGTTGCACTTACTTTTACTAAGATTTCCCCCTTCTATTTCCCCCTTTCTAGGAATAGCTGTTTCTGCGGTTGAGGGAGATATTTTGGGAGATACTTTGTACATACAAAGTCCTTCCTAGTTTGAATACAAGCAAGATGGAAAACACACTTTAATAAATTACACCAAATAACTTGAAACGCATCTTGCACCTCTACTGTTAACAAAGTTGAAATTTGACTTTAGAAAAAGTTCCTCTGCATATTCAAGTAGAAACAGGTGACAATGCAGTTCAGTAATGAACCTTTGCAAAACATTCTGAGCATGTAAAATATATTTTTAACTGTGATTCACTGATGGCTGGAAGACAGACAGACCTCACCACACAGAGCTAGCTCTGCAGTTAACATGCACAGACACGTCTCATTCAATGTGCATAATATCTTGCAGGAGATACGGAAGAAAGCAAATCCTGTATCCTCTGGCAGTGTTAGGAATCACCACTTTCCTGCATCACAAAAACTATCAACCGTACAATAACCCGATCACCTCTGCACAGAAAGCTGGCAGGACTGAAACTGCAGCAGGTAGTTCTACACCTGGCAAAAAGGGGATGAAACAGTTCTAGGAGAGTTTGATTTTAAAAATGCAGTGATTGATTGACTCTGTTCAAAGGTTTAGAGCATTAGAATAAGCCCCAGGAGAGATGGATGAGCGAGCAGAGAGGAGGTAAGGCTGCCAAAAGGTGCATGATAAGTACATTTATCACATGGCCTTGTAATTTATCTCACGTGCCTCCAATTTTTCATACAGCCCACATTCGTAATCATCATGTGAAAAATTAGGGGCCTATGTTATAAATTAATTTGTGATTTCTAATAAGTTAATCATTTATCCAGGCAATTTAAATTTAACTTCTAATCGTATCTAGCCTTTCAAGACACAAACACAGAAAAACATATAACAACCAAAATGATAAAACTGAAGACAGAAAATATGTTTCATAAATGCCCAATTCCTTATTTCTGAAGAAAACAATTTTCAACTTTGCAAGTGAACAGAGTCCAGATTTGCAAACCACATAGGAAATTCTGTGACTAAAATGAAAAGTGTCTCTTAAGCTGAACTACCTTGAACTAGCACTGTCACATTATCGACCCACTAATCCATTTCCTTAGGACTTAACACATTCCAAAATGGTTGAGCCACTTCTTTTTAATATGCCACTCCAAAAAATGTTTTTCCTCTCTCTTCTTGAACCATTGCCATCCTGTAATCCTTACCAAAGTGTTTTTATACATAACCATTCATTCTGGTTCTTAAAAAGATAACACTGATACTAATTCAATGAAGCAACCTTATAACTAAAACTACTGTATCATCAACTTAAAAAAAAATAATAATCACATAAGATAGTTTGGAGAAGATCCATTATTTTCATTAATGAATCTCATTTTTATTTTTTTTACTGTCAGATTAAAAGCACATTTTTTATTGTTTTTTCTAATGCAATTTTGTGTGATATGTTCAGAATGAATGGAATAGTTATTGTTTTAATTATTTTTTTCATTTTGTTTTTATCCTGTTCCTATTTTCATTATTTACTCCTTTTAAGATTATTATCATACCATTCACTGTGTACACAAGTGCACATAAATGAAACATGCACATGTTTATGCATAAAAATCCTGTATATACTTATAGAGACACACATTTACACACACTTTTTTTTTAAAAAAACAAATTTTAATTCTCCTTTGCCACCCCACATGACTAAGCCAAGCGAGCCAATTTGCTCAATAAAATTAAGTAAATTCACATTCCAAATTTCAGTAAGAAGCTGAACTACTTCTGATACTTAAAAGACTGCAAAATATTAAAAACACTTGTTTCAATATTTGGACCATGTCAATTCCAGGAGACCTAAGTGTAGAGTTTCCAACATAAATAGTCATGACTGTCATTTTTGTAGGTGAGAGTAATGTGTGGACTGAGAGAAAAAAATGTTCAGAGACGGGCTCCATTCTAAACTCTTGATTCCAATATAATTTCTATGGGAGAGTTGCCACTAACTTCAATGGTGAAACATTTGAATTTAAGATCTCAAAATATTAAGCATAATGGTTAAGTTAATGCTTTGTTTAGTGAGGTAATTGCTCCTGTAGCCTGAAAGTGTATTGAATAGTTTTTCTTTCCCATATCTCCAGAAAGATTCTTTTTTTTTTTTAACTATTAAAAGAAGGATATTTTAAAAACGTAAAGTCACCATACATGCAACTAGTAGTACAAAAAGAAAAACCATCTGTGGAGAAAAAAAAAATCTCGAATTTCTCACTGAAAAGACAAAAAAAAAATCTCCATCAGGATAGTTATAACCACACACAAAACATGGAGCAAGGCCAATTTACACCAATTAAGGATTTGATCCGAATCGCTATAAAGCAACTTTCCCACGTCTGCAGTTTCTTTCTGTATTTCTCTCCTCATTGTAACTAATTGAAAACAATAATGCATATTCCATAATGGTAAAAATAAAGTTTTCCTTCACATCTAATATAATAGTCTATTGCATCACTAAATATTAATTACTGCTATTTTGAGACATACCAATGAAGTGATGCACACTGCACACACAGAAAGAAAACTGAAATAATATTTACATGCCTTAAGACTCTTTCCAAGAAATGGAGTCTCAATTATACCACTGTTTTCTACACAGCAGTCTCATAGCAAGACTTGTCTGGGCTTAACTTTTATGAATTGTAGATTGACCTTTACCTATAGAACATAAGGAAAGAAAGAACACACAGGAAAATTCCCCATCATTAACTATTCTGTGGCACTTTTACTGTTGGTAACTTTGATAGCGATGGCAAATGCACATTCTTAAAATACCTTGGCTGTAAGAAACAATGCTAAGATTTCAACCCATTAAAAAGTTTAAGAAGAAAGGTTGCTGAAGAGGAGATCGCACATCAGCACGATGATAATATGGTGATAGATGCTATTGAAACGATATAGATTAAGATTTGTCGATATAAATTGCTATTGCTAAATGGAAAGGCAATGATCCATTCCCCTTAATTCCAGCAATGTAATACAAAACACATGTTGATTGCACTTTCCTAAAGCCACAAGTCGGCTTTAGGCATTATTCATATCCCACTGGAGATCCCATTTCAAACTCCTTGGCAATCTTTTTTTCAGTACTCTCATCCTACATACAGAGAATCAATCCAGAGCTATCTACAGATCTGTTCATCAAAAACTGCCATTCTGGAGAGAAGATCACCTTGGACAGCATCAACTTCCACAGAGGACGAAATACAACTGCATTCATGTTAAAAGCTAAGGATTAAATAATTATACAACGTGTTTCTTTATCTCTATGAAATCTCTTAGCTATCAGAGAAAGTGTTTGTTTCTGACAGATTCAAGAGCTCAAGAAGAAAATGTCTCCCTCTTGGCATAACAGTAAAATTGCCAAGAGTTTTTCTGCCTCTTTTTTCCTTTCTCCCTGAGAAAAGGTCCGGTGGGATTGGGTGCTCTTGTCTCTACAATTGTCGACAGAGGAAGCGAAGGAAAAGCTGCTTCAGTCTTCATCAAGACTAATGGGGGAGGAAGTATGATTAGTTCTTCCCTTGTGAGCAAAGCACATGCATTAGAAAAACATCAACAGCTAATTCTGTGGATTTAGGCAGCAAAAATAAGATGTGGAACGACGCTAGTTAAAGTTCTGGTATTTTACAGACATCTGTATTTAACTAGTGTTGTTCCTACAGGCTAATCCTCATTTCTGGAGGCCTGGATGGTCCAAGGCCAGGAAAAGCTTCAGCAAGTTTCCTTACTTGGAAAAAAAGAAATTATGTTTGTTGATATATCTGCCAGATTTAGGCAGTACTGATACCAAAGCATTTTATCTTAAACATTAGCATGCAATTCAACCAGGGACCAAGGTAGATAGTCCTCATAGACAAGTTTTTACTTTGAAAGGTTAAAGACTTTCACTTACAAAATCATATGTTCAGCTCTTAATGTGGGAAATAAACAAACAAACAAAAAATGATGCCACAATTTTCATTAAAAACAAAAACAAAAGGAACTCAAGATGAAAGTAACATAATGCTAAGGTAGAAAATTCAAGCACTCAGAAATCAGGAGATGCTAGGATTTAGCTTGCACATGTAATCTTAATTCAGTCTGATATGTTTTGATATAGTTTTCATTACATAACCTCATATTATTTTTCCACGCTGTGGAATATCCTGGAGGGTTTGTTTTGTACCAAGTTTGTTATGTACAATGTACACATATTGTATCTTCATGTTCTACATATTTAATAGCAACTCTCATCTTCTAAGACATACTCATGGCTGAGTTGTTCATTAAGCAATTTTTAGAGAGTTTTATGGCCCCATGAACAATAATTTTTTTGTGGAAGCAGACTAAATTGTATGCTGCGATAATTACACCAAACTAATTGTAGGTAAAATTAGCAAGGGGTCAGACCAATTTGGCTTCACAAGAAAATATATGCTTTGCTTACACCTTAAATGGTCTTTAGCAAATTAATCAAGTAAAATTGAATCTTCTTAAATCAACATATATAATTTACTGTACATTTGCTGTGAAACGGAAAGTTTTAAAAGTGCTTTGAAAAACGGAACTTGCTAAATGTTTTTTGGATTATCATTTTGTTTTAAATTACCAATTAACCCAACCCTAGAGAATCAAACATGAGTATTTTCCACTTTACCAGTATATCAAAATGGTATTCAAACACAGCAGGCAGAGAGAAACATCCGTAATATGTTTTTTAAACCTCTTTTAGCACTGGCTATAGCATTATCCCAATAATGGTCTCTGGTATTATGATCCTCCCATAAAAAAATCTTCATTTTTCCTGTTTCTACAGCAATAGAAGTTCTTCAGATAATGTAAAGTTCATTGTAGTGGCTCTTATATATAGATGTCTTTGATATTTCTAGGATGCCATTCAAGTGAAAGAGTTGTAGCTGCAATTTCCATCAGTAGTAATACACTCCTATTCCCAAGCTCTGAGACGTTTAGTTCATCTCTAAAAACATAGATTTCACTGACTTAAAATGCAAGCAATTGGACTGCATACCAGTCAGGCAAATTTTGCACATTCTAATGATTATACTCTTCATTTTCCCTGTTTGAAATCCTTTAGTGGAAAACCCCTTATTATATGAAACTGTTTTTTTATTTTTTATTTTTTTTAGCACATATGATTTTTTTTCTTTTTTAAGTTTAAGACCCTAAAGCCTCCTGGGTGCTCAGTAACATATAACACACATCACATATTACTTATTAGTAAAGGGCTAGAAAACTGCTCAAAAATCTTATTTATTTCAATTTAGTTAAGAAAAACAATTTTTTCATTTTTCCATAAAATATTATTGCTGAAAAAGAAGATTTAAGACCATGAAAATTTTATTAGTTCATTAATCTTGTTCAGAATCAAATAACTGCAAATTTTGCAAGATAAAAATATTAAATAGCTGATAAACACTAAATATAGCATCACCAATATAATACTAAGATTTGCTAATCTAGTTATTCAATATGAGCTGGAATGACTTGAAGTTTGTCAAAACAAAGTGTTCTCCAATGGTTGAAGCCAACTATTTTGGCACAGCCTTCACCAAAGCTTTAGCTGAAACTGAGTTTTTTTTCCCCCTCAAACTGATACATTTGCATTTTTCAATATTTTTCAATTTTTCTGTGAAATGTTTTGAACAGCTATAACAAACACCAGGCCTTCCCTAAATTACTTGAAAGAAAGGTACTTCCTTTGCACATCAATGACTTAAAGACGAATGCAGCAGAACTTGTATTCTTTAATAGCATAAAGTATTCATTGCATTTACAACAGTCCTAGCACACTTGTCTGAACTACCTTTACGAGGAAAAAGTGAAAATACATATATATACACACATACATACATATATATTATATATATGTATGTATCATGTGTGCAACAAGAGGAGAGCAGGATGGTAGTGCTTCGCATTGAAGCCTAAAAGAAGGTGTCTCCTCCCCACTAGAGGTGAAAAGGCTTGGACAGATGCATGTTCAATCCCTCACCCCCGTGCTGATTAATGCTGATATCCCTCTAAACTGGCTAACACATTACGTGACCCTGGATGGAAGAGGTACCGCAGACAAGGATCCAGACCCACCGAGCCTGCGTGCCAGAGCAGGCCACAAACTCTAAGGAGCAAAGCTGATGCCACGAAGACGCACAGCTTTTATAAAATCTTTAAACATTAGCTTCAGCAAAGTAGCTGCAAGAAATGCCCTCAGAGATAGAAAATCTAAGAAAAATAGTACTGGCATCTAATTACAGCAGTGGAGTTTGCTGCTTTTATCTGTAATTGGACTGTATAGTCTTTCATTCTAATTTACTTTACATCTAAACTGTGATAATCAAGACAAGCAGAATAGAATGGCTTGTAACTGGCTATACCACCGACACCAGTTAATGCCTAATTATAACAACTAAATTAAAGAGGGGACTGTAAAGAGGTTGACTATCAGTTTGAAGCATTTAATTCTGTGGAAAGAAATAGAGATTTTAAATCCTAAGTAAAAAAATCAATATTATGGCTCATTATATTGGTATTGCTAAACAGATTAATGAAATTAAGTATTTTGCTCTTTAGAAAAAAAAAGTTTTATCATGATGTAAAGATGGCTTTTAACAAAAGATCACAACAGAGAAGGAAATTCACATTCCAGACCAATTTATAAACCAATCTAATCTGGAAAAAGCAGTAGGTGGAATTGACTTTCCCAGGATATCTCTGAAAGTTGCAGAACATGTTACATGGGTGTGGATTTAACTGCAGCACTCTGAAAAAGCGTTCATACAGTAGTACACTGTGTGTAGATAGAAACAAAGAAATAAAAAGAAAATCCAGAACCTGAAGGAAATCTTTTGGTATAAATTTAACTTTTATGTAAAACCTTTTTGAAAATTCCAAAAGCAAATTACTTCTCTTAGAAAGACACGTTAGTGAAGGAGAATAATGCTTCTTGTCAAAAGGCACACTAGTAAAGAAAAGGAATTTGGGAATGCTTGGCATACGTCTGCTTGCATATGACACTCATCAATATTTTGAGCCTTCATCATCTGTAGATGAACCTCAGATTGATGGTAGAGATCTAAATCACTGAATTTGCTCATCAGATATTGTAGCTCTTACATCCGTTGCAGAATTTTTTTGAGGGTGAGATAGGGAAGATGGGGTTTGTGATGACTCATTTATTAAATGCAAAATGAGTACTGTGGAAAATCTTTTAAAAAGCACTAGAAACTATCTACTAGTTCCCAAAGGGACTACAGCAGAGACCTTGCCCCTTAGGAAAACAAGACTTCGGCAAGTTCCTGCACTTCTGTTTGTCTTTGAGACCCCCCTTACACAGGCAACCTTTGGGCAACTTCACAAAATCTGGGGCAGGGGGTGGGAAAGGTGAAAGTTCTTCTCATCTGTTTTAAGTTCTTAGAGGTTTTATGAAATTCAGCATGTCAGAAGAGGGCAACGTCTTCAGTTAGCGACCTCATCGGGCAGAAAGCAGGACAAGTCCAACCGGGAACGCCGCGCTGCCTGCATCCCTGTCATTCCCCGTGCCCAGGAGGGCTCTCAGGGGGTGACTGCCCCATGGAGCACAGTGTGAGGAAGGCTCATGAGGAAGGCACCATCTCCACACTCGCACAACCGCACGGACGCGGTGCACAGCTCCGCAACACCTCCTGCAGCACTGCCTGGAGAACACGGGCTGCTGGAATCAAATGCACTGCAGCTACAGACTGAACAATCTCACAGACTAGAAAATGAAATAATCTGAGCGTTTTCAGCTAAGTAGCAGATTGAACAAATAAAGGTGTCTGATCTTCACCACTGCCCCACATTACTGATTTTTGCTTCAACTAGACAAGCAACAGCTGAAGCTTCTCAGATTTTTATTATTATAATTAACAAGAGACAGATGAGGCCTTTCCATCTTTTTGCTGTCACACAAGTTACAGAAGTACTGAAATGGTATTTCCAGGCCTTCATTCACCCCTTAAACAAAATTTCAAAGATGCACACTCAAGACTACAGGGTTTTGTTCAATAACCTATTATGTTTTAGTCATGCCATAGTAATTTTTCTGCACATTGTATGGGCAGGAAAATAAAGGATGGCCATGTTTAATGAAAGCTGAAAACTCCTCAGAGTTTCTCACGGGACACATTATGCAACTTTCATAATTTTGTCCATGAATCATGTTGTAAAATTCAAGATCCGCCACCCCAACCCCAGCACCCCCAAGAAAAAGGAAGGGCTTTATCTTTTATAGATACTTGAACACAAGTTCAAAGGGAGCCTGAGCCCTAGGTCTGCAGCTTGCATCCCAACTCCCTCAAACCCCAGGAGTTCCAGTTCCGAATCATGGTCAGTTCGGGATGATCTCTATTGCATTTAAGTACTATCAGCAAAGTAGGAAAGAATATTTCAGTACAGTGCCCTTTTGCAGCTGTTTCTCATAATAGAGTACAGGCTGTCAGTAGCAATGTTGAGGCTAATTCTGTTATTCCTCTTTGATTTTAACAGAACCTACTGAAAAATTACAAATACACTCAATGTTTGCACACAGTTGGGATTATTGGTGCTATATGAGTAAAAAAGAACAGTCACACTAAATGGTATGTCAGAACAGCAAAAACAAAGGGGAACATTTCTTCAACTAGGAAGTTAGTTCTTTTCCTTTCCCTTCCCCCTCTATTCTACCTTTGACTGCACCTGCTGAATTCGACATCGAGCACAGATGAAAAGAGTGGATAGAATCTCATCCAAATTTGTTAATGAAGATAGTCCCCAGGTGAATGGCAATACTATCCATCTTTCACAGGCAGGCAGATACAACACTTTAAATTACTCAGAAAGAGTGGTTTAAAGACTCTTCTGGATTAAAGCTTTATTAGATTATGGTATAAACCTAGAAGTGCCAGGCATTACACACACCTGAAAGAGCAAATGTTAAAGCTCTTCCATAGATTTGGTAAGCAACTTCTCTTCTGTGCCTGCCCAAACGAATAAACAAATCCTGAGATTCACTGTGGTAATGCCAAAGACCAGAGACAGCTACGTGACCACCCTGCGGCGGCGGTGACGGCAGCGCTGCTCTGGGGGGCTTTCTCTG
>NW_010589804.1:89541-137953 GCF_000705375.1 Tinamus guttatus
TTTTTTTTAATGTACTCTTCGAGGTCCTTAGTTCAAATTAAATCATAAACAATTAAAATATCAATACTTTGTAATCTCATGCTCCATACAACAACTTTTGGAAAAAACACGTTAGTGTTTTGCAATGTCAAAATGCTCTACTAGAAGTTACCAGATTAGAGCCTGGCACACCTAATTTCACTTGCCAAAATATTCCTAACATTGACCACCACAGTACGTGAGTTTCTTAGAAATTATCTGTCATTATCTTCTTCTTCCTTTCATTTATAAACAGGTCTTAACTGACCTTCCAATGGGGAAATATAAAACAAAACCTGAGCTGTTTTGACTTCTGCGTTCACTGACATTGAGAAAAATTATAAAATTGTTGCTTAGACTGATGATATTTTCTGTGATGTATGCTTTTATTCACTGTAATTTCTTAGACAATCTAATGTTTATTAAAAATTCTGCAGGAAGTTTTGTCTGGAAATATACTGTTTAGAGACAAGTGTTTTTGAGTTAATTGCCAGAACATGCAGCTCGGTCTAGACCTGTTCGGGTTCCCACAAAATACCTCATTGACTCTAAGCACACTCAGAATCTCAATATTCCATGATATTTACGTCTCCAAAGAAATTATCTCAAGTTCTTGAGAAATCAAAAAACTTCTAGTGATTCAAAAATAACAACATTTTGCTACAAGAGCGAAATAAATACTAGCTTGAAAACATTTCCGATGAGACATTGTCTTTTATTATAGATGTGGCTGAGATACCTATAGCCTCCAAATCTGAGTGCACAGAAAATATGTTATCACTGCACAGCTGGCAGAGCAAACCTGAACCTCAGACAACACACTCCCCCAAATCCTCCAAGCTGGGTACATCGTACCAGATATTTGCTCAAGAAACAACATTGCTTTAGTGTGAGGGTTATGTATAACACACCCGGGTTGTATGCAAGAATATAAAGCGGTGTACGTAAAGGTCACGCATGTAGCTTTAAACCAAGACATTTCAGCTGAGGTAAAAGGCATCGGCCAGCAAAAAAGCGAAAAGCCAATGTGAAAAAGAATAAATCATATTTTACTTTACCATATTGTTATAAGGTGTATATATAAAAGCCACACAATTCCTTTGAACACTACTAATTGTCACAAGCAAAAAGACTGGAAAACAACATGCTTTTAATACACGCAACATAATACGTGCAATCCTTTTGGCTGTGAAACTTGCAGAAAACGTTTCTAAATATATTTCTATATATTCTATAAATTATATTATTTATAGATTATTTCTTAAAAGGCAGCATATATGTAATCAATTTAAGAGCACTAACAAGCACAGCCTTAGGTTTTTTTTCCCCAATCTCTTTCATTAAATAGAACCAGAAAAAACAGTAAAAATTAACCTAAAGCTTAACGGCTTATATCAGAATGCCTTAACAAAACGAATGTTGCTGAGGTTATTGAACTGTACAATGAAACCCCTCCCACTAAATACTTTTCCCTCTAATTTCCATCTAAAGCTTATTCAGCAAACCAAAATGCCAATGCATTTCTTCAATTTCCACTTCTTTGAACCTGCTAATGTATGAATAAAAAAAAGATTTATTTGTGTTATTAGCCACATGTAACCCTCTTGTCTAAAAAGTAGCTTTATATACAAAATTTCTGAGATACACATGAACCTGCAAAATATCTGAAAGATCATTTTGATTTTCTTCTGCAAGCTATGTTTGATTTACATCAATTAGATCTTTCACATAAGGTATCATATAACAGGAAGGCTAATAACCCAGAAATAACCTCATTAAAAAAGACAGCATATCGGTCTAAGCAGAATGAACTCTAAGCAGAAAAATTAGTGACCTGGAAAGTAGCAGGAAGAGGTAATAGCAATACAGAGAAAAAATACATTCCCATTAGCTAGTCAAAAGTAGAAATCACCAGCAGTAAAGTAAAAATACAATAGAAGCATAAGGAGAACATTTAAAAATATTTTTATCTTTCGAAATTCCGCAACAGAAAATGTATTTCCTCAAACTAAGACGCTGTTTGAAATTATGTTAGTACTGTTATTTAGCCCATATTTTCTTCAGATGCTTAAAACATTCCTTGGCAGAATATTATTAGCAAGTCTAATACATTTATATTAAATTATCAGTGTATGTTTCCAATATCTATGTATTCACATATTTTAGGATTAATGGTTGATAATGGTAGCTCAAGTTGAATTTACACAGTTATCCCTAGTTTAAAGTTAGCTGTTTATAGTCAATTTCTAGAAAAATCTTCCAAAATATTTCTTATTAAAATATGGAGAATATCTGCAGAAAATATATTTTTTTTAGCTTTGAGAAATATTTTTAAAATAAAGATAGCTCCTCCTACCTTTTGATAAAATGCTTTGTTAGACACATAATTCTCACCAGAAAATCCAGTTCAAATTTGCAGTGTTAATAGCAAAAAGTACTTATACCACAAGCAAAGCACAAATTTTATTTTTTTTATTTTTATTTTTATTTGCAATAGTCTTTCTATTCGAGTTTGCTTACATTTCCAAAACAAATCAATTCATACTAACCTACTGAATACTGCACATAGGACAGAAAGTAAAGTGATTTCTTCACTACATTTATGTTTAATAGGCTTAAAAATATGATGGAAGAGGGAAAAAAAAAAAAACACAAAAAGACTAAAGGCTGTTGGGGAAAAAATTCACCAGCTGAAGAGAGGAAAATTCTTTGTGATTCTTCTCTTTTCTGCTTTACTTCCCAAAACCAAAACTAATGAACTCTACTGAGTATTCCTAAATGTGATGACCTTCAGGATCCTTGTAAATACTGGATCACTTTGAAACAGCATCAGTCTCTCCTGATGGCCACTTGATGGATCTCCCCCCGTAAATTAGTAACTTACGGTATTAAGTTAGAGTCATACAAAAAAGTAATTGCTTTAAAATACTAAGAATAATTTGTTGCCATATCTCAAAAACATTTTTAAATAAATAAACAGAAACTTAATGAAGTCTTTAAACAAAGAAAGAAATCAAGATAAGTCAGAAACGATGCACATTCCTGAAAGTCCCTCCTCAGTTTGCTTAGTTTCCCCCAGTGCAGCCAAAATTTTCCAGTTCAGATCAAGCAATTCTTTAACACTTTAAACCAGGGCAAGAGTTGCATTAAAAGGAGAAGGGAAAAAAAAAAAAAAAAAAAGGCTTTGCTAACTCATGACAGCAAATGATGGAGCACTTTCTGACTATGACCTGCTATGTCTAAAGAAGATTTAAGAATATTTTCCTCACAATTGGTCAATTAGATATTTGGAATATAGAGGGGGGGGGAAGAAGAAGAGGTGAAATGGCAACTGGCTAGTATGTCAGACCTGACAGTCAAATGTTACCAGAGCTCAATCCTGGAGAAATATGGACTTCCCAGTAAAGGTTGCTTAAAACAAAAGCCCATTTATCTGAATCGCAAAGACATTTAATCAATTTACATGAAGGATTTCAAAATTAGTCAGACTGTAATGAACTATGAAATACTGATTAATGAATTTTTGCAATGTTTGATTAGAAACTTAACATGTATGCTAGCACATTTTGCCATCACAGCATTTATAAACTAATATTTGTTTCTTGAAATTACCAGAGTGTAAATAGTCCCTAGATTCTGGGGCTAAGCCTGTCACTGTTAACCAAGCATTTTGTACCAAAATTAGTTGTGAAACAAGTTCAACATATTAAAATACCTTACCAGAATGGAAAAAAGAAAAGAAAAAAAGTAAAATGGTCTTTTCGTATTTGCAAATCCTACTCTATGTCATGCACCCTCTCTGTTTTAACCTCTTGGACATTATTTGGACATTAATTGGACATTAATTCTGTCATGGCCCCCTGCGTCCTCCTAGGAGGGGCATTAAGAAACTAGTCAAACTACTGGAACTCCGGTAAGTTTACAGTTGTGCAATTATACGGGTGTCTGACCAAAAACTTGGCTTTCTAAAGAGCAGTCAAGGATAACTGGGTCACTGGTGTGGATTACAGTTAGAGGGAATTTTGCTACTGCAAATCCAAATATTCCTTGCCTTACATTGTCATTTCTTGACTAATTGGCCAAAACTGCTAGTTATGGGACTCTTCACTCCCAAAATATGAAACCATATAAGTTATAGAAATTGGCTGCCTGTATTTTTTAAATCACAGACTCTTTTGAAGAAAGGGTAAACATTTACCAGTTGTCATTCTTCAAATGACATTATTATGTAGGTTTAAAGTACACTCAGATCTGCATGCATTTCTTCCACATGAACCATGAGCCATCAGTCAATGTTTAGATTCTGAGCCTTCGTGTTTTTTTTTTTTAAATTCTAAGAATAGTCATAATTTTTAATTGGGTTCTCACACTCAGAACAAGTTAAAAAAAAGTCTTGCCTCACAACAATAATATTTTAACTAAATATTAGAATTGGTAACAAAGTTATCATACCTAGAAATAGATCATATATTTTATGAGGTCATGAAAATGTGTAACAGTGTCAGGGAATGATTATTAGTGTAACAATCTTGTTTTGTAATTAGTTGTAGCTTTTTTTTATTGCATATTATATGAAGAGATCCCTTCATCCACAGTGAAAAATGGGAAATCATTCAGTTTGGGGTTTGTGGTTGCTAGTAGCAACACATACTGGAATATTGCCATCTGGCCTCTTGTTTTAAATGAGATTTGAATAATCAATTTAATAATGGATAGAGTAGATACTTAAAGAAATAATCACTTGTCATATCTTAAGAAAACTTCAGTATAAAGAATCCATTGTATAAATTAATGCAAAGCAGAGACACATCTAAAAAGACACAACAATTTTCATTTTCCCTACTAATGCCCCAAAAACTTAAGCATACAAGGTTTTAGGTGATCACATTAAACATTTAAAAATTAGGAAAAATATTAAGAGTGGTTGGTTTGTTACAGACATTCAAATCCAGTAACCATTTTGTAGAGATTAAGCCATACAGAACCATGGCGTTTTGAACTCTCCTGTTCACCCTACGCCATTCACAATAAAAATAATAAAACTAAAGCATAGCACAGATAGAAACTGAATTAAGTGAAATATTCATGCTACTACTACTGCTTTGCACAGAATACAAGAGTACATAATACGAGAATTGCAAAGTTACAAACGTTTCCTTCATTTATAACGTGTATATGTGGCAGGCAAAGCAATCTCTCACTGGCAACACCAGCAACAGGACCCAAGTGATGGTTCTGTGCTGCAGATGTCCGAGTTGTAAAATGATGCTCAACTTTGTAACTTTGCCTGTAGAACTCTCATTACAGGAAAAATATATAGCAGAGAGTCAACCATAGCAAACCACATCAACTGCGGAATAAACAAGGTATGAGATAAAAATTGATCAGAATCCATCTTTACCAACGCTGATTTTGACTGAAACAAAAAGGAGCTGTTTTTAACAGACCTTGCACATATGAAGGGTCTCTCCACTGAAAACTCTTGAAAAGCCTCCCCCTTGATTTGTGCATTTAATTTAACGAATACAATTTCATAAAGAAAACAAGAGTAACATTTTGGTAGTCATTTCCGCAACCAGCTCTATTTATAGGAGCTCTTGGAGAAAGTCCTGCTTATCTCCAATATACTCCACGGATACAGCTGGAAAGAGCATTTAGCAGTGAGAAGATGCCAGAGCAGCCTTGCTTATAGACCACCACTTTCCTTTCCCAGGGTTTTACATGTTACCAAGTTCAAATATAAAAAATGACCACGTAAGGGTAGTCTGCAGCTCATAAGTGCAAGGGACTTGAGCTCTCTCGGCAGGTGCCAACATCATCATTCCAGCTTCAAATGATTTATTCTGACTGGTAACCTGCCAGCTGGCACGGAGAGAGCAGGAGGCTCTGCCAGTCAAACGGCTTCATTGGAGGCAGCCTCTGCATTCCGGGCCTGGCTGCACACGCGGCAGGGCCAACGACTGGCAGGTGTCACTTATAATTTCCAATTCTTGTGCACTCATTGTGACTTTGCCACACAAACAGGGAGTTCATTTGGATAATTAATGCTGCCCTTGTTATAGCTAAAGTATCTACGTAAATTCAGCCACTGAACGGTGTGGCATATTTTTAAATAAAATGAAAACACCAAAGTGCCAAGTGGTTAGGAAGGAGCAGAACCTCTATCCATGAGCTTCTTAGCAGGGTCAGGTAGGCCTGTGAAAGCCTTAACTTCAGTAGTTATTGCTGTTTGCAGTAGTTTCTTCTGACCTGCATCATCTTGCATCATCTTTGGTATTTACACAACACTAATCACCTTGGAGATACCTAGTACACATTCCAAGCAAAAGAACATAAAGTTACCGGCTCCTTTATCAGGTCTTTTATTTCAGAAGTAATATCTGTAGGTGGCTTTTCCATACAATATTCTATTTTAATATATGCTTTCCACGAGACCTACACAGATTTAAAAAATTCTGAATATGGAAAAGGACAGATTGTTAATTAACTTTTCCCCCACCAAAACATTTTCATATCATAAAAGTAACTGAGAGGTCTTTTAGAGATGAAAAGGAAAAGGGCTTGGAATTTTCAAACAGGAAAGAAAGGGGAAAAATCTCTATGCAGCAGAACTTGAGAAAAAGTCCATTGTTCATCCAGATAAACTGGGATGCAACCAGGAAAAGCAGCATCTAACTCAAAGTCAGTGCAGCCAATGTACTACTGAATTAAATCAAATTTTCCAGCTTAAGGAGGTGGGTAACCAGGCAATTTTCAGAGAAGTCCACTATGGGAATGTACAGTTCAGCACCATCTAGCTCGCTTTATTGCTAGCTTGGAAAATACAAAACTACAGCGCTGATGTGAAAGGAGAGATGCAATTATATGAACAGAGCATTTTAAAAAATCCTAATTTCAAGTCCTCATTATGCTGTTTTAAGCCATACATTACTCTTGATCAACTTTTTTCCCAAATCTCACACATGCACACACAGAGTTCACTAGAAATGTGTTCTAAGGTTCTTTCTCTAAATGCAGCAGGTTGAACAGCCTGCTGTCTGTTTCACCAGACAAAAATTCACTGAAAATTCAAGAGGATTAAAGGAGTATCAGATAAAATATATGTTTCACCAATATCACTGCATGCATGAGGCTGTTTGCAAAGTAAGCTGTATCAAGGGTCAACTATGAAAGGTCAACTTCTTTATATTGCTTGCATCAGATCTCCTCAAAGATGAGGCCCTGTGAACTAACCCTGCACTGTCCTACCAATATTCATCTCTGATTCCCCGTGTAATACATGGTGTTAAACACTTACAAACGGGGTCCACAAAAGTCACCCTGCTGAGCACAGAGATGCTCTGCACAGCAAATGGAAAATGCTGCAGAAAAATGACACTGAAAACCTGTTCGATTAGGCATGTTCTGAAACTGTCCACTAGCTCCATTTTATATATCACATAATTAAATGAATATGTTTATGAAACCTTCAAATCATCAAAGATGGTCTGCACGCTAAAATCATGCTGCTGGTTATACAACAGGCAGCAGATGTGACTAAGCTGTACTTTTAGAACTTACAATTTTATTTTTGACACCAATGTCACTTTGTGCATGTGAACAACAAACGCTACTAAATCTGCCATTCAATACAGTAATTTGCTCAGCATTTTTCCTGGTGCATATTCAAATGACTTAGGGACACCGTAACAGAGTAAAGGACTTTGCATGGCAAACACTGAGTGACTCAGATTTTCAAAAGAGAATCTGGAAAACATCCCATACAATGCATCTGCTCATTTAACATTAAATTCAGAGGCTAAGCTTTCCTAAGTAGGAGGGAAATATGACTATGTACTTGGCATCAGCATGGACCGTACTACACTCATTCTCTTCTGTAAGAAAGCAGAGGGAGATGTGACCCTTTCTGATTCTCCCACATAACCCTTGTAGAACTACGGAATACGAGGCTTGTTCTGGTGGAAGTAAACATGTAGAACTCTATGTGAGCTGTTTGTGATCCAGGCGGAGAACATGCTGTTTCTGTCAGAAAAGTGAGACTCAAGTACATAGGATAGAGATTCATGGGGAACAGGTCTGAATAAACAGTATGCGAGTGGGAGTGCAGATAGGGTAAATATGATTAGGGAGACTGGTGGTGAATAAAAGACGGGGAGCTTGAAAAAACAGGTGAGGAAAGCTCACCACAAAGTTTGATTTTTAGATCTGAGATGTTTCAATTATGGCTTTCTTCAACAGTTCTGTGGGCCTCTAGCAAGTATTGCAACCTTAAGGAAAATGGTATTGAATTTTGACCTACTTCTCAGAGCCAGCGCACTCAAAAACATCTTTCTAAATACAAGGGAAGTAACAAGGAGACCCAGAACTTAGCCCAAACAGTTCTCAAATAGGAATAAAAAGAGCTAGAAGGAAAAACAGGATCCAGATCTCAGGAAGCATTTTGCCTCCCTTCAGGATAGCAAGCATGTAGTCCAGAGCAAGAGCATGAACCACGCTGCAAGGTTCCAGAGAAGAGAAGGTGTCTGACCACAGCACAGGGCAGAGCCAAGTCTGGGAGTTTAGCCAGAAAGAACTTTTAGCAGGACTTCCGAGGAGTTAGTTTCAATTCAGAAGCCAGCAAGCCAAAGGACTGAAAAGACCGAAAAGCAGAACTGGAGGATAGGGCTATCTCTTTCCTAGTCCCTTCTAGGCTATGGTATTTTATTTTAATCTTCCTTCCCACCACCTCCACTTACCAATTCTGCTACACCCTGTTATAGCGCTATTTTGCTTTACATTATCATTTATACATTTTGATCAATATGTCTTTAAAACTGGGGAGTAGATGGCTTATTTTAGTTAGCTGGCTTCAAAGAAAATGAGAGGGACAGATCTGCCTCAGTTGTCTGCACCTCTGGTAGCCCTACATTCCAGCTTTTACTGGTTCCTCTGATAAAAACTGTAATGAAACACGGGAGCTGGATCCATGTTTCAGCTACTTGTCATATGCTACTAATGCACTGAAAGGAAGGACCAGAACAGATGTGTTGGAATATGTAGCCCTACACAACAGATTTCCACTATGCATCTCCAGAATAATGGGTCCAACATCTGCCATAAAGCAGCAGTGTGTTTTAAGTCTGGCAAGAATTGAAAGTCCACATGACAGGTTTTGAAATTTCCATCACCAGAAATATTGCTTGGGGGTGCAGCTAAGTTTGGCACCTCTGAAGAGAAACTCACTCTCAGAGGCGCATCAGGGAGACAGAACAACACAAGCCCAAACACTACTCTATCTTTGCCAATATTACTGGCCTAGCAGTCTTCTGCTTAGATATTTTTCACAGAGAAAGCAACACAGATTGGAGATCCATTAAGAAATTACTAATGAAATAGCCACCTTTCAATTCATTTGCTTGTTAAATGAGTCAGCAAACATGATAAAGGATGATGAAACAAAATCTAGTGCAGCCCAGGTATTCATTTTTTAGAGTATCAGAATGACCAGAAGTCTCTGACAAACTAATACTTTCTTCCTACAATTATCTCTATCCAAAATGATGGATGATGGGTTCCAAGAAACTGTAAACCCTGGAGCTTAATTCTTAAAAGTAGCAGAAGTCTCAGGGCAGATAAAAATTGCTGAATTTGAGTATGAAGAGCTGGTTAGTCTATTAATAAGCTGCAGAATTAAGGCAAGTTTTAATGCTTTATATGTGCACACATGTATGCCTGTAGAGCTAGGGCAACATAAATTGCTGATCAATACACTAATACGAGACACAATGATGAAATGAGAAACATACTGTGGATAGAATTAGTACCTATTTGTATCCTGAATGCCATATGCAGAATACTTTTATAAGAAAAGTCTTATGACACAGTAATTTGGCCATGAGAGGGTAATTGACTTAAGATATGCTGATAAAGATCGATTGCTAAGGTTTAGAGTTATGACACCAACAAAGTTACAATGACATTAGCACAAAGAGAGAGACACAAATCCATTATAAAGATACAATCAAATATTCAAAAAAGCCTGGCATGCTCATTACTTATTCATGCTAATACAAGTATATTAAGAAATCTAAACAGTGTTAGCGTTCAATCACTCACAAACCAAATGAGGTTTTGCATTTATCAGCCACCAGTCATCAAGACCTAACATTAGCTGTACAAAGGTGGTAATGTGACATAACTGGAGATATTTATATCAGCCTACACAGACTGAGAGATACAGTAGGATTTATTATTAAACTGAGTAATGCCCTTACTTTCGGCAGAGCAATAAAAGAAATAGCTGTGTAGAAGTCATTTCCCCAGACAATAAGATTTACTTTCATAATCACTTAAAGACGTGGGATACACTTCCAAAGGTCCAAAGCAATCTTCTCACTCCTAACAAGCAACTCCTGGTTTAATTTTGCAACTTAAGAAGTGGGCACCAACATTTTTTAGAAAGGCCCCCAAAGCCAAGCAGGTTGGCAGAACATCTGCTTTGCTAGGGTTTTAGCGCTTTCTGTTTTAGGCCAAAGAATGGCCAAGGTTAGTTTAGACTCAAATGGGAATTTAAAAGTTTAATAAAACTCCCTCCTTGAGTCTCAAGTGTTTTCAACACCTGAAAAGTCAAACCCAAGAACACAGAGCTGGGATACATGGCAGGTACTTTCCTTCAATCAACTGAGCTGCACCATTTTAGCCCGCCCTGGTGCCATCTTAGCCCAGATGGGGACATTAGCGTCATGCCCTGGTGCTATTTTATCCCGGGTGCAGACGTTAGTCCCTGTCAGGGCATAGCATTATTTGAGTCTAGATGGGGATGTCGGTCCTTACCGGGCCCCGGCACCATTTTAGCACACATAGGGATGTTAGTCCTTGCCTGGGCCCAAGCACCATTTTAGCCCATACCAGGGACATTAGTTCCTGCCACAGCCTGGCCCCAGCTCCACAGCAGTGTCCAGCCACCACAGGGCCACGTCTGACCCCGTTTACCTTGTCAGGTTGATGCAGACGCCGACCAAGGAGGTTGGGGGCTGCCAATGGCTGGAGCTGAGGCTGCCCTGCTGCTCACTTTGCGCACAACATCGTCAGCTTTCCCAGACTTATTTTACACTTAGCGCTGGGCAGCTGTGCTTTTCTCACCAGTAGGAAAGGAAAAAAAAATCCCTAGAATCAAACTAAAACGCTGAAGTGTTATATCAACGTTGCAAGCCATACCTCCTGGTGCCAAGGCAGGAAATGTTTACACTTGCCTCACAGCCGTGCTTGAGGAAGGTATTGCTTTGGTTTGATCCTGATGACATGCCATTTATAAACTGTGACTGATAAATCTAATGCCTCTGAAATCAGATAAAACTTTGATAAATGACTTCTTAGTGAGCTGGCTGCAATAGCCACTTCTGTCCACGTTTAGCCACCCTGCTGCAATCAGCACCGTTTTTGTTTAATCAACAGTTCAGACAACAACACATTTGAAAGCTATCGCACTATTAAGAGATGTGAAGATATTCTTTTCCTGAAGGATGCTTTAAGACTGAAAACTACAAAAACTAGACTCTTTCTGTAACAGTTTTTATAGTATTAGTATGTGCTCAGAAAATTGACACTGCTTGGAAAGGACTTTTATTCCAAGGGCTATTTCTGTATTTTATGGTGACAAGAGCGAGCTGAGAAAACCCCAATAGTGGGAATAAAACACACATGGTGGCAAAATCACCTTTGCCTTCACAGATGAAGTAAAGGCTTTAATAAAACAGAGATTATGTAAGGATGGCTTAAATACTAGAACAGTAAAATGGGTCCTAGCATGACAGAAGTTTGAGAAAGACAGAATTTTACACTTAAAGCACATGAAAGTTGTTCAGAACCAAGGCTGCTAACTCCAGGCTACTTGTTTTTCATAGACAAAGGAGTTCTCTATAATAATACAATTTGAATTTGTGGCAATGTCAAGGAGTACGAAGTACACAACATCCAGGTAGCACATCCTCCTGCTGGGGAGGATAAACTAATGATTTATATATGCTAAACCCTTCCTATTTAAATCTTCCTTTTGGATTTTGAGGACAGGTCACATGTAGATGAAAGCAGAAGTATAATACTGCTCATTTGGCTTTCATCCAGCAGGACCACGTCTACAAGCTAAGACTTAGTCGTAAATGATTCCAGGATTGGGAACGGAATTACATTCTTTTCATTCTTCAACTGAAGCCACATGAAGGAGTCACACAAATTAAATTATGTCACACTAAGCAAAAATACTACAGATACGTTAGGTTCTTGAATTTAAGTCCAATTCAGAACAGGGAGAACAGTACAGAGTTACAAGACTTCCACAGTTGACAAAGTCAGAAGACAGATCTGTAATTAGGAAGCAGAAGGTTCAGTAATTACCTACTAAAAATGTTGTTCTAAATTATTCCAAGAGAACAGTCGACATCTCTTCAGCTGGGAAGCAGATATACATTGAAACAGTTGTAAGGAAATTACTAACTTTCCACTTCCCAATGAAGGGGCATGCAGCCAAGTTAGGTGATAGTATCTTCTTATGATGAAGCAATCTAGTACAGATAAGCCTTTAGTAGGGGCATGGGTTTTCTTACAACCAGAAGTAGACATAAGAGAAACCATTCCATAAAGAAGCTGAAGGATAGCATCAGGGATTTTAATGAACAGTGACTAAATCCCATTTCCCAGCCCTTTCCTCTTCTATGAGAAAGGGCCATAGGGGCCAAATACCGGACTGAGGGTACTGCGAAGCAACGTGGTTCTGTCTCAGATAGACACAATTAAAATCAAAGTTATAAGATAATCAGATAATGTTCCCAGGTAAGGTAAGCTAATAAAGTTAAGGTCTAAATAAACTACACCTCCCCGCACTTGGCCTTTCTTTTCCCCTATAGCAGACAATAGCTAACTGCAAAATAATTTAAAAAACACTACATACCACAAATCTCATCCTCAAATACCACCTCTCCTCTGCATTTGGAAGTTAAATGGGAAGTAGCATTATCCAGATTTAGGTTGATCCAAATGAGCAATTTTCAGCTAGTCACAAAGAATGACAAATGGAAAAGTTCTCCATAATATAGGTATAGAATAAAGATTTACTATTGAATAAAGTAATTGGGGCCAACATAACATATGCTACATCACTCCAGTTACTGCATCTTTTCTTGGTGGCTGTTAATCTTTCTCTGCCCAGTTCCCTCTTCATAATGAGAACAAAATAATAAAGAGATGAACGAACTATACTTTTTTTTTTTTTTTTTTTTTTAATTTAGCCCTTCCTTGACCATCCTAAACTATTTCCAGAATAGAGGAAGTTTAAATGTTTAAGGTGCTAGGAGTCTGAAGAGCTGGCTAGTTAAGAGTGATAATTTTAAACAGACATTTCACCATTTGTTGACCTTTATTCTCAGAGCACCATTAGGCCCTTTGGGTTTTTATATAGTGCTACAACCCCTCCAAGAAACTTGAGGGAATGTTTATTTGGAAAGGAAAAGAGCAATTTATGCCTGCATCTTTAAAAACTAACACCTAGGCACAACCATCTAGAGAAAGGATCCATTCTTCAAATAGCTGTTCAAAGATGAATAGAAAAAATAATCTCTGTAACTTTTATATTCAAAGAAGGTTGCATCTCAAAAATTTTGGTAAATTTATTATATTCAGAACATTAATTTTAAGATAGATCATTAAGTTTTGAAGATCTAGCTTTAGATTGAAGTTTGTAATACAAGCCTCTACTGTAACCGTCTCTGCAATGAATCCTGGAGTGACATGACCTCAAAGTCAAGCCTCAGTATAATTTACAGCTCTTTCATTACTAGTCCAAATTCTGGGGCAGCACAATGAGTTAATTTCTCTCCTTTCTCTAGTCAGAGTTTAGTCTGATATATTGGGTGAGAAGGGGTCAGACAAAAGGGGGTCAGGGCCTGAAGCAGATGCAAAAAGGCCAGGGAAAGGACCAAGTCAAAGAAAAAAAAAATGAAGGAAGGGAGTATGTAGAAAGAAAACAGACACCTTAAAAGGCTACTATTTTGACTTGTAATAAATCTCTAGTCAGAAGTTATGGGCAGGATAAACTCTCCTTCAGCTTTGGCTTTACTGTATAACCTCTTAAAATAATGATGATTTAGATAGAAAATTTTTGAATCCACCCAAATTCCCAAACTATTTTCTCTGATGACCACCTCCACCACAAAATAACCCACTGTTTACATGGTCATATTCTATGCGAGTACCCTCTGCCACACCAGGGAGACTTAATGCAAATTATACCAGCAGAACAAAAGACACCAAAATTCATGTGTCAAGGGCATGCAATTAAAAGGGAATGGATGTTGTGGGGGATTTCCTTTGGTTTTGTACTATCTATACTTCCAAGGAAACGACCCAGCTTTTAAAGTTTTAGCTGTACATGTACACGAAGTATGAACACATATGCAAACAAGTATACGAACACCGTATATGATTACAAAAGATGTTACCTGCACCAAATTGACATTTTCTGTAGAATACAGCCAGGATAAAATGGGCATAAATTTAGCATTATATATTCTGTCAGATGTTTATTTGCATACATAATAAAAGAGAAAATGGATGTTTAACCCCAAGCTAAAAAAGAGAGAACACTTTTTCAGCTGAATGCTGAATACAGTTCCTCTAGAGTTACTAAAAGAATGCCTTACATGGTGCTAGGCCGAAAATGCAAAAAACCAAGATTTTATTGCTGTCACAGAATCGGTACTTACTTCTGTCTATACATAGCAATACAATACCAAAACAATTCACTGTTTTGATTTGCTGACAACTGTTAACCTAAGCGATTTGAACAGCAAGAGCTTTCACCCGGCCTTCGTGCATTTGGCTATTCGCCACAGCGAAGTAAACTGGGAGAAATATACATTAATAAGAATGACCTAGAAGAGCAGACAAAATTCTAGAAAACTGTAAACATTTCTAACGTGCTTAATGAAATCTTAAGCTTCACCGCTTAGTCTATGATGCAGAATGTAAGCTGGGAACGTTCTAAAGAGTAACTACTAAACTGTATGGAATTTGGAGAAGACTTTTCTGCCCAGAGGAATCAGCATCTGATTAAGTAATTAGCTTTTAAAGTAAATAACACTAAAATGAATTTCATCAATATTAAAACATTAAAATACAAAAGCCACTAAATGCTATGGACAAATGTTTGCCATTATAATTAAAACGAACATGCTACAGGTTCTGTGGAAACTCCACATTTATCTTTCAAGTAATATGTTGAGAATCTCAAATAACAGACAAGAGCAAGCTAAATGATTCTCCTTCTCCCATAAACGAAAGAAATCCACATCTTCCTAGAGCCTGCCATGCACACTGCTTCGGTTGTGTGCAGACATGCAGAGCTTTTAGGAGAAACTGGAAACCTGCTCATCTCCTGAGCAGACACGTAAAAACTACACAACAGAACGTCGTTGACTCTCACCAGATTGCAATTCTCAAAATAAGCATACTTGGTGATTCATCATCTTTCCTCCTTTTAAATAAATATAATATCTTTGCTTATTAATATGAAGTTCAGTCTTTTACTAGAATTCTGCAAATCCATCAGGTACAAGATTCTTCCCTAGCCCCTAGATAATCCACCTAACTGCACACACCTTGCACACTTGAAGACAATTCAATGCAACGTTTAACAAAAAACAGCATATCTATGATTTCTACTGCTGAGAACATTGTGACTGTTACTCACCAGAAAGTGCTCCAAGCACTTCAGTGGCTTGTAATCAAAGCAGGTTCCTACTAGTACTACTTCTAATAGTGAGAGATGTGTCCAGGTGGCATTTAAGTCATCCTTCACACTTTTGAGTAAAAGTAGAGCATTAACTGAAGTCAGTTTTGGCCACAGGAAAACAAGGTTTCCACTGCACTGGTTATTTTTTCTTGGTATTTTTCATCTTTCAAAACCACCAGAAAACTCACCAAATCATTGACTCCCATCATGCGACTATGTATAAATATTCTTAAAGAGTATTTTTCAGGGATTCTTTAAAAAGGTTTTCTTTGATTTTTGAAGGCATAAAAAAATCATACCAGGCATACCAAATACACGCAAAAATGATTAACTAAAAGTTAGTAAATAGAGAATGCCATGGTTGCTCCAAGTTTACTGTCTTTTGCTGCATGTGCTTATTCTCTTGCTCCGGTCTGAACACACCCAGGAGGGTCACGATGAAGAACAAGCCTTGTAAAAATTGAAAATCCTGGTAGACCTGGCAGAAAATTCACATGTGGGAGTCAATAGAGTTGTTTAAACCAAGGTCACTTTCAGAAGGTCCCTACATCATGATAGGCTAGAAGAGTGTTTTATTTGGTTCTATACATGCATGACAGATGTTATTTAAATAGTAGGTTTTGTTTTAGGCAAAAGTAACTCCAAAAGTCTTTTTTTTTAAATAGACTCAGAGAAAATAATATTTTTTTCCACTTTGCTTGGAATATTTGCTAATAGGAAAGTTCACTTTCCAAAAAAAATGAAGAAGCATTTCCAAGTTGGAAAGGAACATCCACTGCAGCTACCTGCAGGCTTGTTTTCCTTCTGTATAGCATGTTTTCAAGGCCCACTTTTGACTATGGCCAACGTACCAATGAAATCTAAGCCCATTAGAAAAGCAAAATATTTTGAAAGAATTAGATAGTATGAGTAAACAGAAGAGATTTTGAGATCAAGTCATAGAGAGGCCTCAGAAAAGTATTGCTACTTTTTAAGGAAAAAAAATACAAAAATAATTCAAAAGCTAGCGACACACTCTCTGGTCTATGTTCAGTTTTTGTCTGATCTGTATGTCTAAAGTTGACATTTTGGCAGAGTTTTGGTAACTGAAGGAATATATTTGCATCTTCTAAAATTCAGAGGCTTTCAACCTCTATGGGATTTATAATCTGACCGCAGAATGTGCCTAACTTGGTAAAAATACATGCAATTACAAAGGATTTCCAACAGAAATGTACTATAGTATTGGCCAAGAGATGAAAGTGACCTCTAATACATAAGGAACACTAGAAACCTCAATACTTTATTGGCTAGCATGGCTTTTTGTAACTGAAAAGTGAACTAAGTTGGTACAATTACTTGCTATAATATTTAAGCAAATCGGTAAAATAGTGACTTAACAGTAGAAATCAGATAATAATCAAAATCATTTTCCTTGTAGAAAATAAGGAGTAAACTTTTAATAGGCTTGTTTCAAAAACAATTTAATAGCTAAGTGATCTATGATTTACCTGAACATGCATTCTCATTAAAAGCAAAGTAAATATCTCTGAATACAGACATATTCTTTGCCATTCTCTTTATTACTTAATTTCCCAGGTATCTCAGCATGATCTGAATAAATTATGCTGACAATACAACAATATAAATGATAAATCAACAACACAATTTCAGTGATATATAGCATGAAATGTAAATAATAACCAGCACTGCTAATTGGCTCGCTACCTGGCAACAAATCAGTAAGTGAGCTATTTCACTGGTAATGCTTCTGCTGTGTACCTCCCTAATCATTAAGCATTTCTAGCTATTCTAAGCTGTTTCTACTGCTTTGAATATAAAATTGTATTGCAGCATAGAAATTATGTCAGAAAAATTCTTTTTGCAATAAATAAATAAATAAGTGTTCATTGACAACCTCTGATTTCTACTACATCATGTGGCAGAAGCATTAGTCAATTGATTGCCAGAAATAACAACTCAGAATACCTTTTAGTCGAGAAACTGAGGTAGGACATTGAGAAACTGGAGTTATTCACCAGCCTAGGGAAATATGAGTATGTAGTAGAGTCCATACTCACTGCAGCAGGGCTTTATTTATTGCCCAAATGCAAAAGGTGAAAACGAAACCGTAAATCCACTTTCCATCCGAGACGGCAGATTCCCTGCTCTCTGGTCTGGGATCAAGAGTCCGCCTTTGCCCTGGAGTTCCTCACCCCCGGGATGCTCCCCCTGGCAGAGCAGGGCCTTTTTTTGTGTGTGACACTCGTGTGTCCCAGCCCTGGACCTCATGCAAAGCCTCTCCCATCTTCCTAACCCGTCTGTGCTGGATTATAGCCCTATGGTGACAGGAGACACGGGAGGTGGGAAAGGGAAGCCACGCTAGTCACAGCGCTATGTTGTCTAGCAGAGCATCCTTCCTCCAACACTGCTGAAAAATGTATAAAGAAAAGCCACAAAAACCAAAACTGCCCAAATTCCAAAGGTATTTCCTTTGGTTAAGTTTTAGCTCACATTTTCCTACTTTATTCTGAATAGTGCATCTGAGGCTTCCTTACCAACATGAATGTCTAGTTTTATTTGATTCTGTCTTTGAACCCCACCATGTTTTGCACATCCAAAGACTTTCTTCATCAGAAAGCTCCATTCTGCAGTGACTAACATTAAAAACTCCTCTTTATCAATTTTGAATGTGTTGGCATGTGATTTTCTTACATACCTCTTTGCTTGCATTATGAGGCGAAGCCAAGACAGAAATCAAGTTTACTCTTTGTAAATCATTCATCTATTTCATACACCATCTTACTCATTCTCACACACAAACTGAGCTCTCCTATTTTCATCCTTACTGTGTGTGGAAACTTCTCTGTGCCTCCCAGGATCTTTTATTATTATTCCCATATCCTTTCTGCATATGTTGTATATATTTTAAAGCAGGAAGGTCACAATTCAGTGGTGTATTTAAGGCAAGAACATACCACTGAGAGGTATCACAATATTTGCAGTACTGTTTTCTAACCCAGTGTATATTCATTCAACCTTTTTTATTCTTTTCTGCAAAGACCACTCCTGTGAAATGAGCAGCCTGAGCAGCCTCTTTCACTGATCATGACGATCGCTGAAAACCCTATCCCCAGTGAAAGAAATGGCTAAACTCCCAGAGACTTCACGAGGACCTAAATTTCACACAAGTTACTTCTATCAAACAGTCAATTTACAATTCCATCAGTGGTTACAAATAGTGCAAATAATTCTGAAGAATTTACATTGCAGGGAATCTGTCAAAACTAAGTATAGTCCTCTTTCTGCTCCTTAATTGCCTAAATCAGTCAGGTCTCTAGAATTCCTGAAAGGCTTCTACGGACTTGACTAAGCAAAAATTTTTATGTCATCTATATTTTGGTTCCTTTTACTTTGTTTCTTATACTCCTTTCCACAAAAAAGGGCAAAATTAGAAAACTAAAGATTACAGTATTTATTTTAAAGAAAGTGCCTATCTACAATTAACAATTTTATTTGTCTCCAGCAGGGGTAAAGGACTGTCTAGTGAGTCAGGAAGAGTTTCATAGATAATGAAACGGACATTACCAAAAAAAAAAATTCAATAGTTAAATGAATATTACTTCAACAATAAAAATAAGCATTGAAAAATAAAAAATACGTGTTTTTTTTTTCTCTACATAAAATTAACATACTATGTTGTCAATGGCTACGATATCATAATATCCTTACCAACTGCAAAATACACATGTGGTGCAATTTCTTTAAGTCCTCCTCCTGGGAGAGGCTGTGGAAACAGAGGGATGATGCCTCACTGCAAAGGGGAGGATGCAGGAAGAGCCCTCACATTCGCCTTTGCTAACCAAGTGGCAAAATCCTCATATACCTCGACCTTTTCATTGGTACATCCGTGCTTACAGAAGTGCAGGAATTCACTCACGCACACAGGATCTGGAAGTATATATGTTCTATGCTTTCAATAACAACGGGTTTAATTTGTTTAAAATTTTAATTGAAGTCAAAACATTTTTGAATTTGGCAGATGCTGGCAGTAAATAAATGATCCTGATGAATGGCATAAAACTATTAATTATGTTTTGTTTGCTCTATTGTTAGTATATTGCATGTGTGGTTAAAAATTAACTCTATGATCTTATTTAAAACAATACATGTGTCATTTCAGACATTCCTAAAAAGGATGCTTAGTAATAATAAATAGGCGTACTTGTCAAGAGAAATTTGCTAACAAAGTGAATTCAAGCATTTTAAATAGATAAAAGGAAGCAACAATAAATTACCCCAGGATATTTTTCCTTTTTAAGATGCTTCTCCCTTGTTTTTATTCATTGATGAATTTTAGATATGCAGGTAATGACAATAAATGTTTGATGATTATACGGGTATTCCGAAGTCTCTAGGCAACCTTAAATATTTCAATGTGAAAAGTGTCAGATCATATCACAGTGTCTGTATTATAAACACTAAAGGTATCGATAAGGATAACTGAGAGATTTGAAAGTAGAACTGTCAGTGTTCATCGGCACGCACAGCAGGGAACACATCAGCCTTCTCATCCCCAGAAACAGGGATACAAAAGAAACAAATAGAACTTTTGAAGTTAAATTTGTAGCACATCTGCATTTCCCAGTCACATCTGTATGTAAATGAGCATGCAAATAACTTTGGTAAGCATACAGTCAGCCACAGCATGTCATGGAAATGCCAGCTTACATGGTTTCAAGTATACCAAACTTGCCTGCACAGTCCCAGAAAACAGTTTTCAAAATCTGGCCTTTTGAACTTACCTCTCTGCTGTTCCATCAGTGAGGTTCTTCACAAGTGCACACTTTTTCCTGGGAATGATGTATCTTATTAACCTCATAACCTAAATAGAGATAACACATCTGTCAAAATATACATACATATCAATATCATACATATACACATCAAGAAGAATTTACTTTAACATCTATTCTCTTTTCCCAAAGCAGACAAAATAAGCATACAAACCCACACAGGAAATGTTTTCTATTATAAGATTCTTTCAGTTTTCCCAAGAATTTAAGAAACTTACATAGGTTTAATTTTCATCAAATATTAATTCTCCTCTGGCCCTGATTAGAAATTTTTTTGTGAGAGAGAGAGAGAAAATACACAACCATTATATATTCTTAAACTGACTTGGGAGACACCTGACAACTCCAATAAACCCAAGTACAGCCCAATAAAAAGCAATAGAAGGGCTTGAAGAAGGGCTAGAACTGGAGTGTGGCGACAGGCTCAGAGCAGATTCTCAGCGTGTTCTAAGGCAGCAGTTCTCCCATCAGTAGGTTCTCATGACCTAACCACACTGGAGTCAACCTGAAGATCATCACGAGGCTCACAAGAAGAGGAGAAGTGTCTATACCTCACATTTCTAACAGAACAGAAGGGCTGCACTCAAACAGCTGCACTCTTCACATACAGATTGGCCAGCCCCACCTCTGCAGCAAGGATACGGGAAGCTCTGAGAGGCAGGACCTGGGCTGCCAGCACATCTACACAAATACCTAAGGCACTGCCAGGCACTGCCAGAAACGCTGGCACAGAACTGAGCAGTGAGGGTGCGTTCGAACTATGCTACAGGCAGAAAATTTTCTGATGCTTTGGCGAGAGAAGATACCACATGCAAAAATGTGACTGGAAATGAATTTCCCTTAGGAAATTACAACAATTTATACATAACATTTAAACATAGAATTCTTAAAAATATACCTGTCAACTAGTTCTATTTTTAGCCTAAATTTGCTAATTGATGGGTTGCTACACTGTTTCCATATACTCAAATAGCTACCTCACAAATAACATAACACTGGGATATCCATGGAAAGGAAATAGATTTTGGCCATGAATAAATAGCCCTCTGGACTATAACAGAACTTTTTAATTGAGAAATAATCATAATCTCTAGTTTTAAAAGAAGATCATGTAATGCAAAGGTAATATACATAGTCAGCCTTTAAATAGCATGTAGCAGGTGAGAAAATTATTTTTCATTAGGAGAAGGTACACTTTTTCAAAAGGCCTATGTTGTGGAAGAATTCAGAAACTCCAGTTTCCAAAACTGGATGTTAACGCACTTGATTCTAGAAATTAGAGCTCTTCCTCACATAATTCTCTCTATATTTAAAAACGTGTAAGATTAATCCACGTAGCATGCATCTGGAGACTGCCAAAGCCAGAAACCTGCCACTGGCAGGCAGCACACATTGCGACCCTAAGTCTCCAGCATTTGCCAAGATGAGAAGCAGTTGCCTTCGCTCTGATTCCGCACGACCTAAATTCCAGATGTGATCCCAAAAGTGGGTAAAAATATTGGCCAAGGGGAGCAGAGGAACTTTCACAGGGAGGGATGGCAGGGTCACACTAGCAGGACATGCACATTTCCCCCTTCTCCAGGCTTCAGTGCCCACAGAAGCTTCTACAGGACAGTGCCCTTGATGTAATACATAACTTGAGAAATTGCAGAGAAACCTTGGGGTTTCTTTCCTTTTTTAACAGTGCAACTTCTCTTATCCTCTTTTCATATACCCTTAATAGTGTGTTATCGTACCATGTATATATTAAGATAGCACTGTGGCAAAACTTGGTATTGAGCATTGGTTAAATCGTCTGAGGAATTCTCTCTAAAACTTATGGAAGAAATTAAATATCTTTTGTGCATAACATTCTTTTATTTTTCCACCTCATTTATTTTGCTCACTGAAATGTGTGTATATAGCTAGCCACATAATATTTTAGTACCTCTGAACTATTTTACAAGTTTTTGATCCATACTTGGACAGAGGAATGATAGGAATTTAATATATATACACATATATTCATAGACAAGCAGTAATCTTAAATCAGCTAGTAAATTAAATATTTTGTATGCCCTAGAAACAGAGATGTGGAAAGAGAAACAGTATTTAAGAATTTCTGATGTACGTAAACATGTCATTTTGCATAACTAAAAATTAAACTTTCAAAGCAAATATGAATTGAAAGATTGGAAAAAATAATGGCTTACCTCAGGAACTCCCAATTAAATAACTCAAATAAAAAATAAGCTACTTTAATAATGAGGCATTTTGACTGTGGCTTTTGTTTAGCATTCTTGATCTTAATACTGCCTCAGCCTTTATAGATACAAGAGCAGTTGGCTTTGGGTGTGTAGGCATGTTTATGGCTATGTTTGCATTCAGGCACATGTTTGAAGAACCGGGTTAAACTCACCTGCCTGCTTTAGGCTGGTTTGCAAACACAACTGTATTAGCATTTTTGGATATACTGATGAGTGTGATCTGGGCTCTATTACTACAAGGCATCATGCATATCAGTGACCAAATATGATCATCCTCTAGCAAAAAAAAAAATTATTAATAAAGTGAATAAATAAATCTGCTGAAAAACACCTTCACAGGAAGTTAAGGTGTTCTGAATAAGTGTGGGGCTTTTTCTTACAAGAGATTCGCTAAAGTAAATAAGCTGTGAGTTAGCTCATAATCTATCTAGCTATAGTATTAAATAAAGTACTTGATCATCTCCCAGGATAATAAACCTGGTGGTAGGGAAAAAAGTCTCCATGGGATTAAGAGAGAGTTAAAACATTTCAAATATGCAATTAAAGACATTCTAGTGTGCCTGTGATCTCTGCTCTGGTTTCCTATTTACAGAGAAGGAAAACTGGCTCAGACATCCTAGACTAAGGCAAGGAAGTATGCAAAATCGAGCAGTCTCTGTGCCAGCTCTTGCTAATCCTTTTCAGTATGGTTTGCTGCTAATTTGTCATGGCACATATTTGCCTTATGTCTAATTAGCATCAAATTGCAAACTGCTATTTGCTAACAATTTGTTGCATCAATCTGCTTGAAAATCTATAGTTTAAAACCGGATTGCAGCTTATTCTGCCTGTCAAAATTTCATTTCATACACATTGCAGCAAACCATTTCCCTCCAAAAAAGATTGTAATACCTTATTATACACAGAGGTCTACATTCAAAAAGAATAGCTATACAAAGTGATAAATTTTCCTCCTTTGTTTTATACTCCGTTTTTATTTTATTATAATGTGTTTACAAAAGGAATTAAAGAACAGAATGCTCTTTGCTCGGAGCTGTATCGCCTTTGGGAGGTAGCAGGTGCATACAAAAGCATCACCCGTGCCTGCTAGAAGACAAAAGCCTTACAACAAGAAGTTGTGATCGTCAACCAGTTCCCTCAATGTCCTAAAAATTTTCAACCAAAGAGGTCACCTAGTTTAGGAGCTGGCTAACCTGTTCCATTCAGCATCCATAGAACTTGTAATAAACTCATAGCTAGAAATCTTTCTCATAAATAAATACGGTTGCATAGCTGTTCTGCAGCCAAGCTGTAAGCGGTGTGGGGTAAGATGGCTCCGTGGCCGCGGCTCAACCACCGCGGCCGCCCCTCCGCTGCAGGCACCAGGCACCGCTCCAGCCACGGAACACGGTGGTGTTGGATTTACGTTGGGTAGAGAGAGAGATACAAAGTGGTTTTTCACCTGACATTTCAAAACTACTACATCAAGAAAAAGCTGAACTTGGGCAGCTCTTAGTCATGACATCTTCAGGTATTTTTTCTGTATTCTTCACTTGAATCAGAGAAAAACCTAATATGAATGCCTATCGGTCACAGTTGCCTGCAAATCAAGCTAAGAAAACAGCTAAGAACAGGTTGAAGCAGAGTAAAGCATTATTCATTTGCAATATGACTGGAACGCCTATATTTGTATGATAAACCGCATGAATACATTAATCACATTTACCAAGACACTTCTATCTTCAATACCTGGCCATATGTTTGGGAGCTCACTACATTTCCCAGTGACCAAGAAAATAAAATAGAGAAGCAGAATTTAACAATGAGGAACCTCTTGTGAGAAGATACTTCTCTACGTAATCTGTGCACATTGCATATAAAAGGGAACAAGCTCCATCATGAAAATGGGCTCCTGCCTTTCCATAGTCATACAAAACCACTGTCCACGTGAGTAAATAGCACGAATGTACATATTAAAGTAAGAATACTGCAGTGTAACTACATTACTGCAACTTTTCCTGGATTTGTTTTATGAGTATTAGCATGCTGCACTGATGGATTATGCTTATCTGTCAGTATGTTAATTTCCAAAATCTTATAGAACTTCTCTTTATATGTATTCTTAAAGGACAATATTTTAGAAACTACATTAATTTTTTTTCCTTTTTAAAATGATACATAAATATAGTATGACCCAATTTTGTGCACGGAAGTGGGAATGCAATCTGGGCAGCTAAGCACCTCTTAATCTTCCAATCTGGAGGATAAAATTGAGGCTTTTTCATCTTGGCTGAAGGGAAACCAGTCTGTGTGCCCTGAATTCTCTCCAGATTTTTTGATGTGGAATCATCAGCATGTCCATTGATAGCCAGAATAGCTGTATATATGCTGCAAGATGATAAACTTTTAATAGGAAGTTTGGGAAGACTTTTCTTCCCTGACAGCCTCCTAAAACTGAGAGTGATTTGAGGTCAGCAGAACTTGTGTATTGTATCAGCATGCAGAAGGCAAGATTCATTAGCTTTCTTCTCTCCATAACAAATGGAATGCTGCTTTTCACATCTACCTAAGTTATTCATTGCTCCTTTAAACAAATCCCGGAATGTCCAGATGTAACCTTTTTCCTCATGTTAGAATAAGAAGACAGACAAACATCTCTATAAATTACAATGAAGAAAGAGAGGGGGAAATCACATTTGTTCAGTTAACTAAGAAGAAACAGATTAATCATTGTAAAATATCAAAGAGAGAGAGGCATTTAAAATACTCAGCATTGACATAATTAGATCTACCACATCTAGGTCAGCTAAGGATGCAGGATTCATGCACCGATGATTTATTCAAAACTTTTGAACGATGCTGCTTCAATTGACAGCTCCCTCACCGTGACTCTTCCCAGAACTAGTAGAAGCCACCACGCTACATGCACATTCTGCAGTTCTGAAAATCACGTCTCTACCTCATACACAAAACTGCACAGGATTGGGGTGTGAATTAGGGAATGGCACAATCGCCATTTTCAGTGGCAGCTATGCAGGGTCTGCAGCTGAGATCCGTCTTGGGATTTCACTGCTTGTGCTCATTGATAGTTATGGAACCAGAGAACAGGAATATCTGTGAACAGATTGAAAGGGTTAGGGCTAACCCACTAATGAGAAAGCAGTGGCATTTAATTATGCGTGTTTCTCATATTCTTCCCAATATAAAATTCAGAAAAAGATTTGAATGTCTGTGCAAGCCTTGGATCAAATGGGTTGGATCCAAAAAGAGTTTGGAGATTATCAAACTGCAGTTCTCAGTTTCCTGTCTTTAATTCACTTAATCATTCTATTTAACAAAGCCAGCTAAAGACAACTTAAGTAACAAGTTACATAAGAATAATTTAGTAATTAAAGATAAATTAGCAATCACTTAAGAAGATATTTCCATTTAGTTATATTGTCTCTGGGTTCATTGTCATGAGTGGGTGGTCATAAACCTCAGAACCTGCTACAACATTAACCTGAACAAACTTAGAGTGAAAAACTGAAGTTTTCCTGCGTTCTGCTAGTAATAACGTAGAGAGAGTCACCGCATGGATAACGCACAAACCAGCGCCGCTTCCTTCCCTATCCTTTCCCCAACCATCCAAAACACCACCACTAACATAAGCTGTTTTCTGTATAAACCTAGGATTTGGAATGACATTTAAACTAGAGCCTCAAGGTGAGTGACTGACATGCTCTCAAATGTATTTATACTGATATCTTTAGACATGTCTGGCATATACCATATGCATATTTCATCTTGGGCTTTTGTACAATGTTAGGAAATCACGTTTTGCAACTTTTGAAATAACTAATCCAAGTGAATAACAAGAATCTTTGCTGCCAGATAGCAGGCTTCCTCCTCCAACAGCTCAAATAAGCACTGAAGACCTGTCCCCAGATTCAAGCAATGGCTTGTAACAGGGATTTTAATACTTCCTATATTCTGCTTAGGAAAAACAGATATCCAGCTGAGTAGCTTGACAAAACTGGGAAACACCATGAAAAAATAGGAAAAGATAAATAAAAGCTGGAAATTATTAATGGGAACAAATTTGCTTAGAAACTAACTACAAATATTGACAGTGTGCAAGGCTCAACATACGACTGTACATGTTTCAATTTCTGATCCAGTAACACGCTGTGTTCAGTTAACAGGACAATCTATGGACTTCTCTCCTAAAATGCTAAAGAACAATATATTTATAAATTACATTTTTCTTCGTTAGACACAGTAACTTGCTATCTGCCTTTTTCCCTTTCTCACTCAGGTTCTAATGATTGCTGCTCTACTGATCAGCTATAACATAGGACTGCAAATACTTTTCTCCTTGTCAAATAACACCATAAAAATACTATTGTCCTTCTGATTTCTTATACATACACATGTCTACAAAAGAAAAAAGCAATACAGCCTAGCAAGTCTTTCATAAGAATTTTCTCCCATGATTATCAGAGAAGACAAATGAAATTTTCAAACACATCCCTATCAAACCCCACAACACATGGCATGTGTGGGGTTTGCATATAATCAAAGGAGGCACAAGAGAGGAGAGTTATTCTGCAATCTCAGTAATAAGAGCAAGCGCCTTGGAACACCGATAGCATTTTCAGGAAGCATTTTCATTAGGTGTTTCACTTTCTTCTTCAGCACAGTGATCCACTTACAGGAGCTGTATGTTGTTAACATGACATATTTCTGCTTTCCTACAGAAGTGCCTGTGATTTTTTGAATGCTGTTTGTTGTTACCGCCTTTCTTCCCCAATACAATGCACCAATTTTTAACCTTTTCAGTAACCCAGTGACACCGCTGGGATATTACAGTATTCCTGTCAAAATGTCTGGTCTACAACAATAAATTTTACATTGATGTCTTGCTTTTCGGGAATAATTACACTGTTCCTTAAATGTTAGCCTATTTACTATTTGTGCAAAAAAGATGACAAAAAAATCAATAGAACACAATTCCCAAACGTGCATCAAAGTCTTTTGCAATGTTAATGGATTAGCGTGTCCATGAAAGTGCAAGACCATTTTGTCTTGATGCTCGGACCTGCGCAGGACACGCACCTCCTCAGAGCTCAACTTATTAACCCTTAGCCGCGAAGCTCATCTGCTCAAAAAGTTAGTTTAATCTCCCCATATTTGTCAGGATCCCATTTCTTCCCGCGCGCGCCCTGGAATGCTGCCCATCGATCAATAGGTGCATGATGAAGGGACTCGGGCCCGCTACCTGTGACCAGCGGCTGTTTTTCCAATGATTCCGCGGGAGTCAAGAACTCAACAAAGCGCGTCGCGGCTGCTGCGGAGGGAGCATGCTGCTCGTGTCTGTGACCACTGTATGCAAAGCTTGGCATTAGTCACCGCCAGGCCGCCTCTGACAGCCCTGAAGTGAGGGAGATTAATGTGAGGCAGGGGCACTTTATTATTGTCATTCTGTTCTTTCACACTCTGCCTCTGACTTTCAATTTTGTTCCAGAATTAATTGTCTGCTCCCTACAGTATGACTGATGTAGAAGGATACAAGTAACACAGGCACCTGGTTCTGGCCTTGACAATCTGACTCGGTGTTGCAGGATGTATTGTGTACAGTCAAATTCAGGGACAGACGGGCATCTTTCAAAGAAATCAGCCAATGTTTCTTTTGACTTCAATCAGATTTGACTGTAGATTATCCTTCCCTAAGAACAATTTTTTCTTGTAGAGATGCTAACAAAATGCCAGTACCATTATTAAGTACCACTACATGATAGTATTGCTCTGTTTTATGCAGCCTCATACGAGGCCTTTCTTTCCAAGCTTTCCTTTTTATGTTTGAAGGTAGTAAATTAGTCATGTAGCAGTGTTAAATTCCTACCCTCTCAGAGTTAAGCATTGTTGTGAGACCATTATATATAGTATCTTTGACAATAAAAATACATGGCTATGTAAGTCAGGATCATTTAGTATTTATTGCGCTAACAGTTCCAAAGCAAATTACACGCAAAGTAAGACAAATATTTAAAGATCTTGTATCTAATAGAATATCTGACTGTATATCAGACTTAAAATGAACTGCTGTACAGACAGATCAAAGAACATCTTTACTACAGAACTGAGGCTTTGGCTTTTAGGAGGGGAAAAAAAAATCATATAGAATCACTCTTTACACGTGAACCACTATCTATCAGTTTGCTTTTTCTCAGGTTAACCTCTGATGGTGACAAATGCAAAGCCAGTTCTGCACAATAGCAAAACAAGGAGCTTCACCTTTATCTTTAAATAGTCAGCATTTACTGCTAGTCAACAGGCACTGCTACAAGACATACTGGTAATATCCCCAACACTGGAAAATGCCATTCTGAAAATAGGGTTAACCATGGCATATTTGGTAAAGATTCAGTTTTTCCTGCCAGCTTCTTACAGTGCCCATTTGACTTTTAGTTGGATTTTATTATATTTGGTCAGACTGTTGATAAACCATCGCAGGTATACAAAATGTATACAGCCAAGCAACACTAAATACTCCACTGCTTCATGTTATCCCATTAATGCACCGGGGGGGTTTTTTGAAAGGATCTCAGAAATTTTGTCCCAAATACCCTCTCTGAATAGAACTTGCAATAAATTATTGTGGCTTTAACTCATTGACTCCTTCAATATGACCATGGTATTATGTTAAAGGGTACAGAAATATATAATGTGCCGAACTGTCTCTATTCTGATACCAGAAGGAAAATTACCATCATTCACAGTGAGGATGACCCAATCTCATTATACTAATGATTTATCACTGTGAGCACGATGTGACAAATAACTAGTTGCTTTTATGAGAGGAAGCAGCTTTTCCTACTTGCTCCAGTTTTCCCAGACTTCTGAGCAAGCTGCATTTCAGGATGCATTTCGACTTCCTTGAGAGACACATAAAGCAAGAAGAAAGTCTGTCTCTTTAAAAAGGTGAGTAAATGTTGTAATATCCTTCAAACCTGACATTAAGTATTCAAATGTTACTTAAGCAAAGTGTGAGCAATTAAATTAATCAATCTTCCCAGCCATGTACTGAACAGATGTTCAATAAATCCTCTCTGCTTACAGTGTGGGAGAAAGAAAGTCCACTTTTAGCTGTCCTTCAGTGATGACATCCCTCAGCCTGTCCTTTCCCTCGGCCTCATGGGCCACTGTCAGGCAGCTCTGCTGTGTTGTTTCTTTATTATAAATAACAACAGACCACCTGGACTACCTGCAGTACCTGGAAGCTGAGGTTTAATGATCCTTCAGGCTACATCCTCAGCTCTCTCCTGATCCCAGATAATGGGACTGATGGGAATGGCAGAGGAGTGACGGATGGCAGTGACGAATGACTCCAGACAAACATATGCTGACAACTAGTGAATATGGGGCAGTGTTGCAGAAAGGTCAAGATAAAAGTATTTACTTGACTTTCAAAGTTTTTCCATGAAAAAATACTCAGATCCTTGTTTATTACTACCAGATAATGCAGCAAATAGATTATACTCAGATCCTTGTATTTACTACTACCAGATAATGCAGCAAATAGATTTGTACAACATATTACCAGATTATCTCAAATCTGGCAAACAACGTGTGCATCATCACCTACTGATTTTTAGCAAAATGAAACTATCTGCAAAGCTAAAACATCTATATTATATAAACATATCAGGACTTGCATATTTGCAGTTTTCTCTGCTAAAGTTGCTAGCAGCTAAACGCATGCACTCTGTTCAATAAAACTGCCTGTTCTGATGAAGTTCCCACCGCAGGCAGAACCATGATCTCTCATTTCCTCCCCAGCACCAGAAAAGGCTACTTTGCAACCCAATCTTTCTGCCCAATTAAGCAGTGAGGTCATTCCTTAAGAGAAGTTATAAAGCTTCCCTGAAAGTCCTATGATGTAAAATTTGATTGCTTTGAGATACACCTATGATCATATCTATTTTACAATCTCAGATTTCACAAATTAAGGGCCAAGGTTGTTCATTATACTTCCCAAACCTTAAACAACAAATTCAATTGGGTTAAATGATATATATGATGCATCTCATCATCTTAACTTTTTACATGTTAATATCATCTGTGATCAAATGAGTCGACTGACATTCAAATGTAATGGTTAAAATTTCTGTACCACAGATATACAACTTCAACCTTTTGAATGCTGCCATTCCATATATGGACTTTATCCACATTTTAATGAGGCTTTAAAATCTCCAAGATTAAGCTAGTATTTTATGCAGAACTGCCTGCTTTTTATGATTTCCTGACATGTTGTACAACATTTGTGACTATATTGATCCTTATAAATTCAGCATCTCTATATATTCATGAAAAGGGTTCCCCTCTGTCTTCAGTACATGGTATCAGCTTGGGGGCACAAGGGGAAGCACAGGGAGCAGGAGAGGTTTCTGTGCAAGCTCCCCAGCAGTAAACAGACAAGTAATAATTTAATAGCAACATTCCACAATTAAAATTTAAAAAATTAGAGTGCTGAAAATGCCAAGGTTCTTGCTTGATTTTTTATCCTATTTCATTCTCCTTCAGCCAAACCTGTTACAAATCCTGAGGGGGTAAACTGCCCTCCTCTCACACCTGGGACAGTTATACATCTTCATGCCCTCACCTTTACCTGACTGCAGAGATGCAGAGACAAGTTTTCCTGTGTTTCTCCATGCTGGTTCATGCTTTTAATCTGAAACAAATGATTGCAGGAGAGAGAGGAGGGAAAAAAAAAAAAAAAAAAGCATTATCACCTTGGCAAGGCATCAGGAGTATAAAAAAAGAAAAGAAAAAAAAAGGAAGAAGAAGAAAGGGTCTATGGGCAAATTCATCTTCCATTGCTACAATCAATCTCTCACCTAAAGAAATACACAATAACTAGGCAGGAAAGGGCCAAGATTTATGGCTGAGAAACATCTACACTGACCAGCACACACCTAGCCTTCTTGGCTCCCTCCTTGCCAGAATGGCTCTTTCTAACAGTTACAATGATATACTGTCTCTCCCTACTGTTTTACAAGTACATTAGCTTTATTTAATGAGATCTCTGAGTAATTTAACAGATGTATATAGGACATAAGACTAGAAAAACTCTTGCTACTTGAATACTTTTGCCAAGGCATTCTAGGGGTAGCTAATATCCACTACCACGTTACATTCTTTGAAACGCTATCATTGGAATTTGGGGAAGGTTGTTAAAAAGCATTTTAATAGAAATGTTATATTATAACCAAATAGAAGAGTGCCATATCCAACATTTGCTTGTATCATAAAAATCAGGATAAATGTAGTTACTTTACATCTTCAAAACTATTCATATATTAAAAGGCCTGAGAGAAATTCAGGAGCAGAGATGAGTATATTTGTTAGATCTTCCACCCTGTTCTTTCCCATAACTTCAACACCATGCCCCAGGGGAAAAGCAGATCCTTTCATTTTAAAAACATATGCATTTGGCTGGAAAGCGCATGATCAGATAGCACAATAAAGAGGCATTTAAGAGTACTGTATTCTGAGTTTCTATTTAATACACAAAATATAGTTAATCATTACTTCAATACAATAATTCTGCTTTCAATTATTACAATAATTCTGCATCAGGGTAACACGCAATGTTTAAAATGGCTGCTACTGTCCAGCAAGCTGGCTTTAAATAACAGCATCAGTGAAAAAGACTGCAATAACGTTCAAAATAACTCCAACAAGTTGTCTATTAACAATATGGAGGGGTGGCAGTTGGAGCCTACCTGTTTAAAATACCATTCAAATAATTTTGCTTAGTGAAAGAAACAAAATAGGCATAAAGTTCATATATTTGGCTGTGTTTTTTTTGGTTTTGCTTTTTTACAAGAGAGCATCTACAAAAATCTATACAGTGTGCTACTGTTTTCTCATACATTATACTTTTAAACTTGATTAAAAATAGAATATTGTCCCAGATTCAGTAAATGACTTCAATGAACTACATTAAAAAAAAATTCCACAACCTCAATTCTACCCAGTGATGAGACCAGTACTAATTGAGTTTAGTGGCATTTTTCTGTAAATAATATATAGTCTCATTAAAGGAGGTTTATTTTAGTTTGAAAATATATTTCTTCTTTAAATTCTTTTAAGCTGAAGGGAAAAAAAAATAAGGATGAGAGCAATATTTACTATTCTGGCAAAGCGTTCAATGTCCTTCTGGCTTACAGGATATTGTGTTAACCTTGAATTGGACCATAAAACACAGTTCTAGCACATTTATACATAATTACCTATAGAAGACTAGGACATTTACAGCAGGCATGCCACAGCAGATATGTCTCATATTTAGAGCAGAACCACATATGTATCTGACCAAAGTACACTCAACCACATTCTAAATGGTATATCACATTTTATGCAGCAGTAATAGTTGCTTATTTAGAAAGTGGCAAACTTCATTTTGTGAGCTTAAAATACAGATATTTCTTTAATATCAGAAAAACACTGATAAACTTTAAAGTACAACACTGTCAGTAGTGACCACGTAAAATTCTTCCTAGAAAATATGAAAGCACAAAATGCCTGCTGAAATGGAAAAGAGAGGGGGAGAAACAGGAACACAGCTAAACTAGAACAAATTCATTGCATGAAATTTCATTTCTTGAGAGCTATACATCAAGTTGTATTTGTTTAATGAGGATGACACTGGAAAGATGTATAGAACATGTCAGACACCCAGTACCAGTGCGTTCTGGGAAAAAGATAACATCGGAGAACCTGACCACTCACTTCGTCTTCTAGCCAGACTTCTCTATCTACGGGTTCTTTGGGGGATTATAAATGAGAGGGCAGAAGGAACAAGGAGCAAAATAATGAAAAACACACAAAAAAAGAAAAATTATAACATTGTAGAGCAAAGTAAAGCCAGATTTATTGACCTCACAACTACATAATCAAGAGAAAGTTATCACTGTAGAAACTTTTACTAAGCGGAATGATCTTAAATAACAAGGGAGTGCTGTGAAATTTACAGCACTTTTAAGATATGCAAATTGAATGCAAGGTATAGACATAAGGGTAATTAATTGTAAATCTAAGAATAATGTTTCTTTGTCAGGGCTGTCTCCATGTTGTGGAATACATTCTAATGTGCCTTAACTCTGAATATTTCTTAAAGGCTGCCCTAATTATAAGATGTTCAGAATTTCAAAATAGTTGTTATTCTTATCGTTTAATATAGCTGCTGTAAAGTTTCATAACAAAATTTACTGATTACATGAAAATATTTTATTTTAATTTTCAAGCATAAAGCACTCCTTTAACAGTCTAGGCACTAAGTATTTGTCTTGAAAAAATATTATGAGAAGCAGCTTTTATCTAAAACCATCTCTTGTATTCTTAGCTTTGTTTTATTTTTTAAAGAGGAAAGGGAGGTAGGGAAGAATGAAAATATCTAACTAAAAATATATATTTTTTGAAATTTTGAGATACTTTGTAAATTTTCTGAGGAATTAGTAGGACAAAATAGAATATAATTGCAATATTTACTTCCTTCTCCATAGACTGTTCCGTAGCATTCATGTGGCGATAATTAATGTCAACCTTTCCATTACGACAGGACGACAACAACTCACTTTCCCATTGCACAGCTTCCAGACAAGCCCCACGTGGAAGGACACGTATACGGATTTCCACAACACCTGGAAGCTTTACAGAAGCAATGCACCACCCGGGCAGTTCAGGAACTGGCCTCCAAAGACCGCTCTGCTTCCAGAGAGGAAACACACTGTTATTTTAGCAGCTTTTAGAGCTGAACTCATTCCGACCTATTTAAACAAAGCTTCTTTAGGGGGCAGCATAGCAAACAGTCTTCAAGAACAGCAGCCCTAACAGCATCACAGCTTTGAGTTTGTGGAGAAAAAACTTCCACTTATCCTTACTTTTATGACAACTTGGCTGTAGCCTTGTGGAAGACTTAAATAAATATTTCTATACCTAAGAGCTCTTCCCTACAAGCAAAGCAAAGCACTGACCTTGCTGAGCAGCCTGAGCTCTCTGTGACTCAGTTTACCAACTGCTGAACTATCCACAACATGAACTCTAACCATGTACTTTACTTTTCCATGTGATCTTTCAAATAAAATAACTAGGTCATAGCAAGTATCTGATTGTGATACATGTGAACTGACACTGCATTTTATATGAAAAGAAATCTCATTTTCATCAATCATAATGGGACATTCCTTCTACTTGTGCAGAAATGATCCATAAACTCCCAGTACGGGTAATTCTCTTAATGCTCAGTAGGGAAAAGAGCAAAATACTTTATAATGCTTTACTTAGAGAGATGCAGCAGCATATTTGGTCTGAAGCGAGATAATAATTCCTAAATTATTGCAAAAACAATGTGATATAGAGAGGTTTCTGGGGGGAGAGAAGAGCCACTGCCCCTCATGCCACTGGCTACGAAGTTTCCTTACCTGTCACCATTAAAAAAAAAAGGCTAGCAGAACAAGTAAAACGAGTATCAGTGATCTGATGGAAGGAAACATTTCAGAAAGTCATGAGACAATGTCTTTGGGAGACGGAAGAGAGGGAGTGATTGAGCATCAAAACGTAACACAAAGTAAAAGCTAAAATTTGTGTTGGAAATTTACACACCCTCATTTTATACCTAGTTTTACTGAAAACAAACAAACAAAAAAATGGTAGTATTTTTTTCCTGAAGAACCATATAGTTTCAACTCCCTTTCAGCAAAGGTTTCTGCTTTGGAGTTTTGTTATAGTTTAAATAGACACTTCAGAAAATTTGAAATTGCTGCCAGATATAGAGGCAGATTTCATAACATGAGTAAGTGCATCATATGCCTATATGAGAGGGTCTCTCCTACATAACACTTGTGGAAATTATAAATTTTCCATATGCCAGAGTTAATAGCTTCCTCAGAGGATCTTTCAAAGATCATGCTCATACATAAGTTTTCAAAACTTTTATATGGAAACAGAAAACCAAGGCATTTATTAATGGTGGGTTCGAACCAGGGCAAATCTAGGTTTTCAACTTGCCTTCCTTATATGGTGCCTTTCCCACAAGAAGCTGCAACTTTCTGGTACCTGCAAAAGGTTTCAAGTGGGAGGCCTCATCAACACCCTCTTCTCTAACATCTCCAAAGGCACAAAACAATCTGCAGTAAGAGCTGAGATGGCACCTGTGACAAGGTCCTGCAAAAATATCCAATGGCCACTTAGGAAAGAATCCTAAAAGAAAGGCTCCATGGTTTTGATGGATTCAAAAGATGCTTTTCTTTTCTTTTTCTGAAGTGTTTTTTGAAAATCTATTACAGTGGTGAACAAAGATCCTTTTCCAAAAGCACTAGGCTCCTGGTTCACCAGAACTCTGCTATGCAAAGCAGTGACTGAATGTCTAGAAAATACAAAATTAGAGAAGAGTCAAACTAGGCTTATGCTGGATGAAGAGAACGTTAAAGCCAGCAAAGTTTTTAAGCCAGTTATTTCTGAGTTATTAATCACCAAAAAAAGCATTAACTTTATGATTCATATAACTCAAAACTGGCTTCCCTAATTCAATTATTGCCAAGTTAAACTACTACAAAAAATAATAATAAAAAAAAAAAACATGTAGTGAACACTGAATAGTGCTATAACTTAGGTAACTCTCTTCTACAAACCTAACTTTTGTATTTTAGCTTAGCAATAGTCTAGGGCTGAGCTACCGCCTCACTTGAAGAGTGGGACAATGTGTGGCCTGGACAGTAACTGCATGTTGGGTGATTTTTTCTACAAAATTTATTGTATTAGTATTATATATATTGTATGTTGTATTATTTCGAGATGCATTGCCAGGATTTGGCAGTATAAAAAGCAGAAGACAAACGAAAGTGTAATTCAGAGGACAAGCATACCCGGACGACCTGTTGTCAGAATCCACCCTCACATGATAATTCACCGCGTGCTAAAAGAGCAGCCCCACCTATTCCAACTGCACCACCTGAGCAGTGAACATGCACAAAGTGTCCGTCGGTGGGCGAGCAAAAAGGGCGGATGCACCGTCCAGCCTTCCACTCTTATTATTAAACAGGACTACTTACTGGAAGGTGGAGAGCCCTACTAAATACTTTTTTGAAAAGGTCATCATGAAAAGTGGAATTCTTCACCTTGCCCTTATGCTCAGTGGAAACTGCTCAGTTCCTCTTTCACTCGGTGTGTGAAATTATTCACATAGCTTGAGTTAATGCTAGCACTATCCCCAAATGTCTTTGTTTTTATCACTTTCTGGCAATCACTTAACAATACCCAGAAGTGGAGTTTTTCCTATTGTAGGAGTCATCAAGTAAAAATCAGGGTGAAAATACTTAGAATATGGTGAGATGACTGTCTTATTTCCAGAGTATTCTTATTTCAGCATATTTACTAGCACAAAAAGTCACTCCTAAACAATTAGGAGAAAGGCTGAAGTACAAAATCAAGCAAAAAGTATCCCAGTAGTTGGCTGGATCTTTAGTTCCTTGAAGACCAGTTTACTGCAGCCCATCTCCTCTATGGCTACAATTCCAGATGCAGCAGAGCAAACAGGGTATGGTCGGAAATTACAGCAATGCATAGTGCAAGATGTGTCCCTGAGATGAACAGTCTAGATTAACCCAAAAAAGATTTACCTGCCATTTTTAGGGAACAAATGTATGTCTGTAATGAGATAATATATTTCACATACAAAAATACATGCTTTACTCTTCAATAGTTGAAAGGACAACGTTTGTGATTCCAAAAAATGAGATCCAATACAATCTTGAGTTTTAGTAAACAAGCATGTTGATTTTTTTTTTTTAATCAGCATTGCGTGTAAAATTTGAGACATCAGGTCAAAGAGGGGGAAAGCTGCTATCTGCAGACCAGTAATGTATAAGCACGATGTTCCTTAACTCAAGGATGGAATAATGTGTATTAAAAAAAAAAAAAAATAGAGCCAAGTTAAGTCAAAATTAAATGCTGCAGATTAAATTCTATGCAGTCTTATATCCCTTACAGCCAGCATGAAGGCAGAGCATTTGCACAGGATTTAAGTCAGGGCACAAATTGGCCCTTCAGCTCTCAGATTTCTCCAAGCTTTCCCAACAGCTTGCTGAGCATAATTTGGACTTGGTTATTTAAAGCTACACAGAATAATACAGTATGAAGACTGGTGTGAACAATAACTCTTGCACAATTTATCACATAGAGAAGAGCTACTAATCTTTTTAGGAAACAAGGTATTCAAAATTATTTAATGCTGATATTTATGCATCAGGAAGCATTCTAAGCACAAGCCAGCCCTCTTCCCCTCCTCATCCACACACACAAACGTGCATTTGTGAGCATCTTTAGTGATACCACACACCGTATTTTCAGAGAGTCTTGAAATTATCGTACTGTATGTTGGCATTTATGAAATTCTGTTATTAATGTCACTCTTACAACAAAGATAAGCTGTATTTACAATACTAATACCTTCCACAAATAATTAGATATGTATTGCTACACATACAGTGTTATATACCAATGATGGCTCCAGACTGTAAATTTAAAGTACATTATTGTAATAAGCAGTAATAATAGCAATAATGATAAAAATAAGTTTGGTTTGCTTCTGTCTAGCAGACTTCTGTACCACACTGCCACTTAAAAAAAAAAAAAGAGTAACATTTTATAAATAACTAGTATTTTCTTGATTGTTGGGTTTTCTTTCCCATATACTAGTATCTAAGAAATACAAAAAAAAAAAAAGTAATGCTATCAATATTAAAATAATTATGAAACTGGACTAGGTAATACAATCCTTCCTAATCAAGCATATGTCTATCAATCCATCACCATTAATATTTTAAAACCTACCAGTATGACTATTGCTAGTCATTTAAAACTTCCAGAAAGTTTATAAAAGCATTCTGTTGTCTTTAAATACTATTCCAAGTGCCTAATAAGAACACAGATCTTTTCTTGACAAGACAGTCCAAGCCTCTAATGTAATGAGAATTAAAAATTTACACATTTAGTATTAAAAATCATTAAAAAATCAAATAAATTCTTCTGTTATGCACAGTTTTATAGTCAGCTATGTGAGCTGTGTTCTTCCTTTGTCTACAATAAGCTATCATAGGTACAATAATTCAATATATCATATAAATAAGGTTTTTTTTATATATACACATTCGGAAGACATCTGTGTTAAAAAAGTATCTGTTAAAAAAAATACATCCTTGAAGGACCTGCCATTTGCATACCAAAATGAACAGACAAACTCCAGCACAGTTTAATACACTATATATAATCAACCAAAGACCTTTCCTACAGCAGTTTCCAGTTCCCTTTTAAAACAAAATATTACCACCCCACAGTCTCATAGATTGTACACAGTAGATACAAAGTAGGCACTTGACTATTGTTTACCTAGATTTAAGAGTTTTAGGAAATTTCCCAATTATTTGTCAAATATAACAAGAGAGAAAAGGACGCTTACGTTACCAAGATCTTTCAAACATACACAACTGCATTTCAACTTGCTACAAATCAGTGGCAGTCTCTCAGCTATCAGTTGTAAGAGCACTCTCAGCTAACTCGGCCTCTCCAGACTGCTTAATAAATACTTACTATATAATAATATAATAAATACTTGCATTAGATTAAATACAAAAGCTCTGTGTATAGCTTTACAGACCACTACTTCCCACGCACTTCCATTTAAAATTAGTTTATATTGAAAATACTTTTGCTAAAGCAAAAGACTCAGGGTGGTAAGAACAAATAGCACTATCAGTGATCTGAATTTCCTCAAACTGCATTTAACAGTCCCTATTAAATTGTCTCAAACCACACTCTGAAAACCTGACATGAAAAGGCATCTTTGAGTACTCTTGGGAAGATCTTAGCATGGTAGTTCGACACCGAGGTAATGCAAATGGCACTAGAGCATCACAGGGCTTGTTTATCCGCATCTCTGACAAGGGGCTACTTCAAGTATTTCTAAGGTTCCCTTTATATTATTCCTCATGATGTCCAACATATCATACCATTTTATTTCATAACAAGGAACATTTTGCACCTTGTATACTCACTTGTCTTATATTTGAGCCTCTGTTTTGAGTTGTTCAAACTATGACAGCATTTTTTTAAAAAAATTGAATATTACATGATTTTTTTATGCTTTCAATTTATCATTTCACTTTTTTCTCTGTTCAATCTTGCAAGTGTGCTTTTTCTAAAGTCGGTATTTCTCATTTTCTAGTTTTCATCATACTCCATATACTCCATACCACCAAGTCCTGTAGCAGCATCACTGGTTACTGTCTTATCCACCAAAACCATTTTTATGTAGAAGTTTTTAGCTCTCAGATCTTGCACCACAGTCAGAAAACTGCTTTCAGGCACAGTTTTTCATTGTACATCATTTTAAAATACTATTTCTTAACACTCATCTTGTAAGTTACACAATATTTTAGGTGTTTTGCCTCACCTTTTCCTCTTGTCGTCTGATTGCCATCATCTTTCTCTTCCGTGTGCTGAATTCCTCCTTTTTTGTTTTACTCTCTGAGGAACCTCCTTGGTTTTTTCATGAAGCTATGAGATAAGCGTCTTCTAAGATAAGTTTGTCCATTACCTTCTCACATAATATTCCATTCCACTTCATCTTTAAATTCAGAAGCCAATGCTAAACTGAACAAGTGTGGTAGCAGCAACATGGCCTGTCCCACTCCTGTGTTCTCAGAGAGCTGTTCTGTCAGCTTCCTCTCTAATTGCAAATTGTAATTTCCTGTTAATGTTTTCTATCATTTTGAGATTATGATTGATAATAATCTCCCCAAATATGCCATTTCTGCATGATAACTAGTAAAATCCTATTTCAAGACTACAAAATAATTTAGTAAAATTAGCTATGTTCTATCTACTTCAATTTGTCTCATTACAAGCATCCAATAAAAATATCTATCTATTGCATTCTCCTCATACATTCAGTGAGTAATTTTTATTATTTTTCCTGCAGGAGATTGGCATTATCATCCCTTTTCCAGGACTCCTTCAGTCCTGGATCGTTTTAGTGAATCCTGTTGAACAGGTGGTGTTTTACTCCATGTTTATCACTTGCTCGCAGGAGCTCCACACCTACGTTTTCACCTCTCTCTTTCTCAAGTTCCTCACTGTTCTTCACTACGCCTCAGAACACCATCGCACATTCTCCTGCCTTTACAGAGGAAGATTTCTTCAAGACTGTTTCATCTGTTCTGTATTTCACATTGCACAGCACTTCAAAATATTCTTTCCATCACGGCTACTTCGTTTGATGTCCTCAACCATTTGCTGAGGTTTGTCTCTCACTGCTGACACAACCAGGTCACATGTGTCACTTGGCTCTTTGATGTGTGATACAATCCACGTGTCACATTTCTCCTCACATATTCCTCTGCCGCCGTTTTCCCACTGTTCATTTCTCCAGCTGTTGTCGGCTCTCCTCACTTTCTTCCTATGTCTTTCACCATCCAATTGCAGAGAAGACTTTCTCATGACTCCCTTTTTGCTCACCTTCAGTCTTGTACTACTAGCCAGTAGCACTTCACTAGTTATTCAGCTCACTTTAAGGAGGAAAACAGGAGTTCCCAAAGTGGGATCACGTGCAATCAATTGTCATGTAGCAATTGACTTTAAAGGCCAGTCGGTGAGAAAATACAGGCTGCTGCACCATGAGATTTGGGAAAGAGAAAAGACCTTGAGGTGGTCCACTGGAACAAATCTCTTAATTCTTTTACAATTTTGTCATTACAAGCTATGTTTCAACTGTGAATATAAACTAGATGCAGTTTGTATCTGATCAGAATTATTTCCTATATGTATTTAGTAAAATACCAGCTTTTCAAATTAATATAATTTTGGCTGTCGTATATATGAGCTAGTGACCCTCAAGACAACTCACCTGATTTTCTTCTAATATTCAAGAAGTCCATTAATTTCTTATCTTTCTATCAAGTAGTACCAAACTCCACTTTTCTTGTGATTGCTTTTAATTAGTTTATTCAATATTGAGAGACAGTTGCTAAAGAATGCTTAATGAATTTTCCGTCTTTCATTTTCTTCATCAAATAAGTCATTGTTCCAGCCTAGAAATTCCAAATCAGTCCATACTTCCAACTTCTTCTCATTCTTTAAAAACTCCTCTCAGCTACAAAAAAAATCATTTCATGAAATGCATTGATATTTCCCTACCCCAGATCAGAGAATTTGAGAAAAGCAAGATTCAGAGCAGTGTACTGGAATCTAGACATTTGATCAAAATATAAACCATCTGAACAAGATGTTTACTTTTCAGATATAAAAACCTTCATATATTTAGAATAAAAAATGCCTCTAAAGCAAATGAAAAGAGCAGCAAAGTAGCATAAATAGCACTGCCAGTGTTGTGAAGTTAATGTAGTGGGTACAAGAGGGGCTGATTACTGGAGATCAAGAAGAATATAGTGTGAAAACTCAATCTAAAAAGGTGTTGCTTTTTATGTACTACTCATTGCACTTCCTGCAATGGCTATGAATACAAAGGCTGTCGAAAAGGTTAAAACTTATAAAACACCTTGAGATCACTAAAGTTTCAACTTCAAGATTTCGATGGAAAAAGCTGAACTCTCTGCTCAAGTCAAAGTTTCAGAAAGAATCAGAAGACTTTCAGTTTTATTACATTGGGATAAAAAGTGTCAAAAGTGGACGTAAAGGCTCAAAACCTGGATTACAGGAATCATTTTGGTCACTGCTGGCTAAGAGACAAGATGGACGTTTCTGCCAAAAGCAGAGTGACAGTCCAGGAGGACAGCGCTCCAAGAGGTCACTGCCTCTTGCTAGGTAGGCTAGAAAGGTGATGAAAATACAGCAGGGTGACTGAGAAACGACAGGTTAACAGGGACACCAGGTACCTACATGTCAATGTTTTCCTTTTCCTGAGCAGAGGGAAGTTGGTGTGATCCTTGTGTAGTACTTCCAGCACAATAAACACCCTTTGTTTCAACATCCGAAGTATCAAGGTCAGGACAACAGCAAAGTACAATATCAAGCATAACATCGAGCAGCACATTTGAGGGGATGGCTCTGGAGCAGCTGGTTAGCTTCCATGATGAATGAGAATTACAGCAGTTTTCAAGAGACCAACAGAAGGCTGGAAGGGTCCTAATCAGCTATAACATCAGTAGTAAAGATCTAAGGAGACTAGAGCATTTCCAAAACTACTAACTTCTCTGGGCTTTAGTTTCAATAATTATAGCTGTGACAGCTGGACGGTCTAGGTACATGACTGGAATTGGTTGGAGTTTTTGACATATGGTGCTATTGGAGTCCTGTCTTTCACAAAAGGAACATAAAATTACCCCCAACAACTGGGGTGCTGCAGCACTTAACATCCTGTTTCAAAGTAAAGCAGCAAAGACAGGTTAGCATGCAGCAAATGACAAAATGTCACTCGAGTAGTGTTACAGCAGCACAACAGTGAAAAGCGCTGCAGGGTCAGAGGGGCAATTTGAGTTAACTCGAGAAAGCACATTGGCATGCCTGGGTTTCCTTCTGCACATGAACATTTTCTAACTGAAATTCTAGCTTCTGTTATTCTCCTGGAATAACCATTTGGTGCTGACACAGAGAGAAGCAGCAGCTTCACAGGAGCTGAAAGGGACTTCAGGTGGGCTGAACAATACTTTCAGATAGGCACATCTTTCTAGGCACACCACTGATGAGATCTTCCTCCATCCTGCATGTTTTAGCCATTTAAAAGTTGTAGAGCCTCAGAGAAAGGGTAAGTTCTACCCTCCACCTAAGGGGATACAGTTCTGTCAGAACACAGGCTGTGCTGTGCCCAGTGATTAATTTTCCTTACAAACTTCTGATTGAACAGACGCAAAATTTCTGAAGAAAAAGTTGTTCAATATAAATGAAGACAGACAGGACTGTTTGTCAGATAGACAATCACCCTGTACAAGGTCTATTTCTGCTAGGAAGAGGTTGAACTATAGGTCCCCGACACAGAATTCATCATTTTACCTTAGTCTTCCTCAAGCTTTGAATTGTGCATGCCAAAACTAAACCCTTTGACTTCCACTCCCTATTCCCTCCCGTCCTTTTCCTGCTGCCAAATTTGCCATAAGAACAATTTTGCTTCCTAACATATGCACAGGAATATATTTGCTTACCTTGTAAATGGCAGGCCAAAACGGGTAACTAAAATATTGAGCTTGTTTGTTTATTTTTTTACCTTCTCAACATTTTTTTTTGTCACACAAACCTGCTCTGAGGCAAGAACAGCCCATTCTAACACGCAGGGAGTGTGCCAGGATAACCAACTAAGGGACTTCTGCTGAGCACAAATGCGAAAAGGAAACACAGAGAAGTGGGAATGGGGACAGACTACCAAGCAGCAACATGGCTCTACCATGCACGGATGGAATTAAGAGAGCGAAACCTCAGCTGGAGTTCAAGCCACTGATTTTTCACCATGAGGGTGGTCAAATACTGAAACAGGAGCCTTGACAGGTTGTGAATTCTCCATACTTGAAGATGCTCAAAAATTACCTGGACAGGGCTCTGAGCAACCTGATGAGATGGCTCTTCTTTGCACAGTGGTTAGATTCACTGGCCTTCAAGAATACCTTCCACCTTGCACTATTCTATGATTCTGTGAAGAGAAATAATAAAATATAGAAAATGTTCCTAGATAGTTAACTGTTTGCATTAACTGCTTATATAAGCCCTTGCTATAAGATCTGATTAAAAAAGTAAAAAAAAAAAAAAAAAGGTTAAACCCAAAAAGCAGGGTTTTTTTTTTTTCCCTTTGCTTATATTTAAAGGGTCTCCAGAGCAATGTACAAAACTGACTATAGAAATTCATGTTTGTTTTCTAACCTATGTGGTTTGATACCATTTTGTCAAATTAATGACAACTCGTATATACAGACCACTGTCATAAAATAACTTTTAAGATAGTTTTAAAGAAAAATTAGTTCTTTTCAAGCACAATTCCTACATGCAAGCTCTATCTTAAGCTCTAATATTTTCTTATTCTGAACTGTGGTGGACTTCCTTCCTCACCATTCCCCGGTATTCTGCGATGCTCCTCTCTTGGCTTTTGTTTATGCCTCAGGGACCTTCTCTGATGTTCATTATGTTTAAGAGGGAGAGAGAGGATAAACCTTGTAATATGGTAACATGAAGACCATTTCACAAAAAGCAGAGAAGGGGGAGGAGGAAAGAGAATGAGACCCAGTACTATAAAACTAATAGACAGGGAGGATAAGAGAAATACAAGGGTATACTCTCTGTACAGTCTCTTGAGTGTTGAACAACAATGAACTTTGGTTTCCAGTACATTTAGAACTCTGTCTTAACCCGGGTTCTCAAATGTGTTAAAAAATACCATATGGGGCTTAGTGTTTTTGATTAGAATTGCATTAATGTGGGACAACTGCCTTTTCCAGAAGAAAGGCATTTCTAACAGGAGAAGGCTGCTATTATTTATATGAGCTGAGATCATCCCATTTTACTGATTCATTTAGACTGATGCCAACTACAGCTGAAAACAAGCATTTCTTCATAAAGAAATAATGAAATTACTGAAGACTTTGATCTAACATCACCCAAGTTTTCATCTACAGACACCCGCAGCACAAACATTAGTCAATGGAAATATGTACCATACAGCCTATCTTATAATAGGAATCTTGTAACAGAGAAAAGGAGAGAAAAGCCTATTTGATCAAAATATTTGGAACCATGGCCTCAAGTCAGGTTTGACAGAACTGACTTCTGTTTGCTCTAGTTTAGATACTTAAACTAAGCATTTTTCTAACAGAATGCGGATCACTTCGAAAGTAGTAAGGCTAAACACTCATATCCCTGAGCTTCTTTCCCACCATTGTAAAACATGTGTATCCAAGGAACTTTTTTTTTTTTTTTTTTTTTTTTTCAAAAGTGCGCACATATAACTGCCCAATTGATTGATTTATATTTGCAAATATATGTGTGTACTGCATACTCGCAGATACAGTGTGCAGTTTTGGCGGTTTAAAAAAAATCTCCCCTTAGGCCTGTAAGGCTATCCTGGGTGAAGAAATACTCAATGAACATCTGCCTTCAAGTTACATCATGTGATGATTAAATATGAAATACATGTAATGCCAATAAAGAAGAGAAAACACAGAAACTGGATTAACCAAACTCAGCACTGTCCAGTTCAACTAAAAACCAATTCATAGGGATAGTGCCTGGAAGTTGCTCTTACAAGTCACTGAAGACTTGTAATAATGGCCAAGACAAAAAGGCCATATTCTCAGAGCAGCTTGCTTTAAAAAAGAGAGCATGTTACAATAGTTTGATGAAGAAATGTGAAATATAAAGTGTCAAACAGAAGAAAATGCAATCAGTTCAGTGCTGCTATGCTGAAGAATTAAAGGCGGCAATAGCCTTGAGGAAGGAAGGCACCTCTGATCTCTCGCACAGCATGGGCTGCCTGGGTTCCCCTTGTCAAACTGTAAATAATCAAAATCAATGGGAGGCATAAGTAGTCTAAAAAACTCTAAGAAAAAAAAGCATTTCCCAGATAAACCAACAATAAAAGTCACCCCCATATTATGTAACCATGATTTTGCTTATTCATAGAATAGAAAGGACAGAGACCCGGATCAAATTTTGTATTATGTATTTCACTGATGTCTATGAGGTTTTGTGGTATTCTGGGCTTATATTTTTGGCTTAGCACTCTTTTCTGACTGGTCCTTTGAGGATCTCACCACAGCCTTGCAGGGAAATGATTCCAACACACTCCGGGAAAGCCAGAACTAAGGAAAGGTACCCTGAGCATCAGGATCAATACAAACACCACATGACCAAAACACGGCGGGGCCAACATGATGGCCAAAACTGTCCCAAATCAAAACAGGGAATAAACTCATGGTGAACAAAACCAGTATAGCAGCAGTATTTCCTATTCTTCGTATTCTAGGATGAGAAGTCTGGAAGGAGACGGGCAGGAGGAGCAAGCACCACCGCAGAGCTCCTCAATGTGCCGCGCTCACTGGCTGCCAAAGAGAAGACAGACTTGGGGCACTGCCTGACACCAGAGGTAGCAATCTCAGCTCAAGTTAAGCAGAGAATTTTTCCACCTGGCCTCCCTCTGTCAGGATTTGGAGAAGGAAAATGTTAAGCAAATTAATTATTTGGAAGTAGGATGATCTGTATATTTGTCATCTAAGTAGCCATTAATTTTCAGCCCCATCCTGCATAGTGCTTCTGCACACACAGTTCTGTGAACTGGCTTAGAGTACCACATGCTGACATGGATTTCAGGAATACCTCTGGGATTTCTGTTCCCTAAGTCAGCAAAAGCTTATAGTATTGCAGAGATGATAACGGCTGTCAGTCTCCAGGGAAAGGCTCTGGCTCATGTTGCTCTTGAAATGAATGATGGAACAGCATTAGAAACATCCTCCATGATAGAGGCTGACAGTTTCCTTTATTGTCTGGAGTTAGAACTGCATCAGATCCAGTACACGGGAGGGTAAAACAGCACGGTTTGATTCAGAGCAGTGAGCCACTTGTTATGTCAGGAAGCTCACACTGAGAGCAAGAGTAATGGAACAAAGCAGGAACAGGCAGATCGCAGAGATGGAAAAAGATCTTTCGGAAAGTTGTGTGGATCCTCCTCAGCTGACCCTCTCACACTGTCGAATCTTACCAGAAGACAGGCACACACTTGTTGTCAATATATTATTTATTGATGACCCTATAATTATTGAAGTCATCTCTAGCTGCACTCATTCAAGTTAATAAATGAGGAAGAGCAGCTCCTGAGGAAGTCTGTAAAGAAAATCAGACAAATTCCACGCATCTGAGTTAGGAAGCCTCCTCTTTGTGGTCCATCTCAGAAACCAGGGCTGCTAAAATAGGCACCTGAGTAGGAGCCTGAATAGTTCCCAGCATTCTCAAAGTGACAGACCCTAACATACTAAATAGGGCACTGGGGCTTGGATCATACTATCAGCCAGAAAGATATAGCTGCTGCTTCTTGTTTAATATCATCTACATTTTTGGCATACTAGCTAAGCCCCTGGGTGATTCAGAGAGGCTGATTATAATTAGCTCTTACGCTTCCTAATAGTGCCACAGGAAGAGAAATGACCACACTTGTTCAGCATATCTGGACCAGGGCCCATCTGAAAAGCAGGACTTTCAGTGACACATGTGGCTGCGCATGCCCTTTGGAATTCTGGCATGCAAATGTTGATTTTGATTACCTGGTTCATTGAGTAGTTAATATTAAGCATAAGTTAAGTATAAGTAATTAATATTATATATGTTTATTATTAAGCATAAAGACTTCAGAAATATTAAGTAGTTCATGGCAGAAAGTGTTGGGTCATACGTCCTACCATCGGGTAAATGCAATGATCTGGCATACCAGAACACGGGACCACAGTCTAGATTATATCCAGCTGCCTGCTGTGATTTACAGCATTTCTTTCAAAAAACAAAAAAACTTGGACCTTTTCAGTAGGTGCATGAAAAAATAC
>NW_010589804.1:137996-182996 GCF_000705375.1 Tinamus guttatus
CCAGTGTTAATATATGGTTCACAACTGTCTTGTCACATATTGTATACACTGACTTCATGATTATTTTCCCACAGTATTACAGAGGTTGTTACAAATGCCAACACAGAAGGGAGGTGGGTGTTTCACCTCTAACTAATGGCAGCATTTACTAGCCTGAAGATCTCTTCTTATATCCATCTAATAAACTGGTTTGTCAGTAGATAATACTAAATTCCATCTGACAAACTTGAAAACTAAGTACCAGACTCAGAGTATATTTTCATTTCAGCACACAAGACTTAATACTTGGAATTCCCTTGAACAGTACCGTGCTGCTGTTTTCAATACAAAAATGGGAGTCTGCCCCCAGGTGACTTATAAAAGCCTCTGAGCAGAGTAACTTTTAAAACAATCCCTTCTGGAAATTTCTAGCTTATTTTCCTCGCAAGCATACAGGGTCTGGGAGATACCAAACATCTATTGGACACAGCAGAGACAGAATATGATTTTGTTCATGTTTTTGAGAATGCCTCGGAGGTTTGTAAATATTCACTCTGGAGCTAAGATTTTGAAAAAGCAGTTGTACAGCAAATTTGAATGATTAATGACCCAAAACATTTTAACATGTTATTTCTCTATTTTCAACATAAATAGTGTGTAAAGGGTGTTTAAAACTTTAATGAATCGAACTATATGAGTAAAGAATGTTAATCATTTTAATTGCCCAGTAGCCTGAAATTAGATTTAACAGTCTGATAATGTATCTTTAAAGGAATACAACCCTGCTCTATAAAAAAAATCCCTTCCAAGCCAATTCTAATAATTTCTATTTATCTTTTATGACATTAACTGTTATACCAGTCTGCCGACAGACAGCCTTACGCTCACATTTAGTTTAAATGTGGTGCAGTATAGTTTTTCATTATCATTAACGTGCTCCTGGTGGGCAGAGTGCAATGCAGTGGCACTGGTCACACTTCATTGCTTTATCTCATATGACAAAGAGAGATGATGTGCTTCAGTCCAGGCCAGAAGATGAAAGCAAAAGGTGGCCATGGAAAACTCCCCCTGCTGCCTAGGAACAGCATAAGGGCTGCATCGTGTGACTTGCTAACAGCACGAAGGGGCAGACAAATAGATTTTCCTCTATATTTATAACCAGCATCATTCTTCCTTTCAGGCCTTTCAGTGCAGGTAGCTGTTTTATATGAAATGAACAATCTTTATAGACGTACCAGAGCCATAACAAGGCTGATTTTCAGCGAGGCTGAGGTATATAACTCTTACAGAATTGTCAGGCTTCTTGCTCAACAAATCAAGCCTAACTTATGATGTTTGCAGTGTAATTTTTATTCCTGTTTGACTAGCCAACTACCCAGTGGTAATAGGATGTTAGAAAAGGGCAGTAGCAATGTTTGTACATGCCATGATTGATAGGCAAACTCTGCATTTTTCATTTATATCTCCTGATTCCAAATCAGTTAAGTTTAGGAAAAATGAAACAAAATGGCAAGAAAAATGCTTGCAGATTGCAGCCCAGCACTCTCGTAGATCTGAGTTCAGCCCACATCTGCTAGGATTGTCTGGAAACATTAAGATATCTAAATGAAAATCAATACTATATGTGCCAGCATTTACTACCAAGAACAAGTATCAAGAGACCTCAGCTAATCAGGCTTTCAAGCTTGTACTTGAGCCATAGTCTGAACCCCAGGGGTGTCCTAATTGGCCCAGGCTAATCATAGAAGAGTTAAATTTATAACCAGGAAAGACATCTTGTTTTTCTTACCAGTCATCATCTTGAAACTGAAAGCCTCACCTGCATGGTAGCGGGCGAATGGTGATCGCCACCGGTCATGCAAGAACTGCTTCTCCCCTGTCAAAGGTAAAGGAAAGACTAATTTAGTGTCTCCCATAAAACCAGTCAGGCACATTTAAGCTTTTGGTGGGTATATAGTACTATCAAACCTTTCACATGAACTGCATATTTTCTCCACTTAAAAGCTCTGCATTTAACCCTCACGTACTAGAACGTGGAAAGATAACATGTTAGAGGAAAAAGCCCCCTACATGCCATGATCACCTAGTTTAATTTTAGTCCTGTAAAGTGAATAGGTTTCCAAATCAAACATTGTCACTGGTATTAAAATTATTCTCTTTTATTTTTTCTTCCACAGTGAATACAGCACACAGTAACACACAGTAGTTCAATTTACCTGCATATGGTTCAAAGAGATATCTAGTAGTATTTTTCCTATTGTAAAATAGGAGCATGCACAATATCGCTTGGAAGCAACATATATACTGTTAAAAAATGATATTCGATCAGGGGATTGGGCTCCTAATATTTGTATTTGGGATGCCAAATGTGAGCAGATTTTATACTATATTTCAACAAATTAAACACAAATATGTAAAATGTTTGTAAAGCTCAGACTTCTATTTTGGGCTTATTTTCAGGAGCTTGATAATTCTACATTGAATAATTCTACATTAAACAGAACAAAATAGAGTGGTGAATTAAGCCTGGAAGTGCAAAACCTAATGTTTTTTGAGCTTTCTTCAAAAGCATATGTAAACATCCCTGGAGATTCACATCTACCAGAAGTTTAATAACATTATTTAGATCCTTTGTGTCCCTTATTTTAGATGTATTTTTAATGTGTACCTCTTAAAACAAACAAAAAGTTGGCAGTTATTGTATTCTCTTCTCAGCACTGTTAATGGTTTCCTAGACAGTGCTATCATGGAAACATCCCGGCACGTTGTGATCAATGAAAGCTTGTTTCTCGCATGGCATGATGCTTCCCTTGGAGTCTCATCTCCCACTAAAGCATGCTGTGAAATTTTGTCAGTTCTTTTACCTTTAAGGATCTCTCTTGTCCTCCGTGATGTAAGCTACTGCCTTATCTTCCTGAATCAGTCGTCCTGTCTCCTTTGCTGCTTCACCTCCCACTTCTTACGGGACAAGAAGGCTATCTTCATCTTCCTCTTCAGTCCCTGTGTCTGATAACGGGCTGCTCCCTCACCCTGTAGCACAACAGTGTAATGGAGAGAACAGCGAATTTCAGCAAAATCCACACAAGTCCACAGCAAGAGGGAAAGGCAAGTGAAACTTTATCCAAATTCAATTCAAATACCTGAACTGATATTTCAGGGCTGCTTACTACCAACACCAATAATGAAGTGGTACCAGAACGTACAAGATTTTGTCTCGTTTTTACCAATAATTTCAGTATCAAAGCTACAAACCAAATGTAGTGCTTTTTGGTCCCTTTAGAACTATCAGAACTGGTTTGATACAAAGTCTTCTCTTTGAGGGGAGAAAAAAAAAAAAAAAAGACTTCAGAAAAAGTCTTCACAAAGACCTCCCAATCCTGGCATTTGAAAGATATACTAGAAAAAGGTTAACTGATCCATTTGCTATTGTCCTATTCTTACACCACCATCAGCATTCTGTTGTGCTCAGTTACTACTCTTTTGGGCCCTGAGAGACATCCCCTAATAAATCCTTTTGGAGTGGTTTAAGGAATTATTATTCCAATTTGTCCTCTTTGCTTCTCTATCAGAGATTGTCACACTTGTGGCAAAAGAAAATATGTTTGCATTGCAGCTGCCTTATCCCCTTGACAGTGAAGGGGTTTTTGCCGTTTTATGTTGTTGTTTTGGTGAATATGCTTGATTGCGAACAGAATAATTGAAGCACAACAACATTTCCCTTCTGCTACCCTTCCTTGCCAGGATGGCAGCAGCTGCTGGCAGAGGAGCCGTGGTAGGAGCAGAGGTGTGAATGAGGTTAAGCCACCTCACCGAGCTGTGTCCAGGGTTATCTGCCACAACCAGCGCCTTTCTCTCTTCCACCCTTAGACTTTGCTGCACTCCTATGTTAACCTGTAGTTCCACTCGACCTATGAAGAAAGATTTCAGCACTAGGAATCCATCACAAACAACTTCCCATCTCCAGCTACTTCAGTTAAGATTCGGGCCCAAATGAAACCAATGGCAAAGACCAAACCAACTTTTAATTCTACATAGTCCACATAGCAATTTGAACCCTAATGTAAAATTTAGACGTAAAGACCTCTTTCTGAAGATATAGAAACTGAACAGGAGTTATTGCCAGCAGAACTTCCTACCATGCATACACAGACAGCTGGACATGAAGAATTCATAAACTCTGCATTTTAGGAGGAAAAAGCAAATAAGCAAACAGCTAAGACCAAAAACGTCTGGCTCCTGACAGCACTACAATAGGACAAAGAGGTCAAATAGTCACTGTGCAGTTCCAGGGTCTTCATCCCCAGTCTTGAAGCTTTCTTGGGCTAATTAGCAATGCCACTGAGTACAGCTCAATGTCCCAAACAACAACCACTTTGCCCAAAGGGGATGAGGACCGTTCCCTTCTGCAGCAGCCTTTTCAACATCATAAAGGCAAACAAGGCTCAGGACATGAAGGCCTCAGGTTACAAAAAGAAGCCCAGCATCAACCCTGCTCAAAGTCTTCTACAACCAGGGAAGAAGGGTCTACAAGTTCTTTGCAAAGCTCAGGGTGATGCCCTAGTCACCATAAAATCTCACTGTAAATATGACTGTTTCTGTTCTATTTTGCTTTTTTCCAGCAAAACATTGCAGGATATCTTCTCTGCTGCTTGCCTCCAAGCTGATTGCCAAGTACTGCAGTTGTCAGATGAACGCAGACTCCCCCCTGATGGCACGCGCTCTCCTCCTTGTGATGTTAATCATCCATTTCACTAACAGTACAAATCACAGAAATACATATAATTCTTATTTTCATATGATACTGAATAAAACAATTTAAAGCTTATGCCAAATTAACAATCTTTTCTTGGCAATTTCACACCAGGACTCTATGCCAACTTTTGTTTAACAAGTAGTGTTATTAACAGAGAAAATATGCATTTTGTTTGTTTCTGCTTTGATTTTCTTGTGAGAATTTTCTGGTGTAGTGTATATCTGTACCCGCAGACCTAACACAGACATAGCAATAGATGTCCAAGAGCAGAGCTAACGTGCTCACGTCTTGGGCAGTTTAGGAGGTATATTTTTTTCTACTGTACATTCAAATCAGTATTCAAGTTTCAAGACGAGCACAAGCTTCGGCCCCCTCCTATAGCCTGCACTTCCACACACTCGAGGAGCTGCATTTTCTGTGAAAACCCAACCCCGTAGTGCAGCCCATCAGCACACGGGGGTGTCGGGGGCAGGAGGGCGGCCCCGCGGCCTCTCCTCCCCACACAGCGCGGCCCGCGGGCAGCCCTGGCCTCCTCCTGGGCCCCGCGCAGGCCGCGACGCCGCCATGGCTGTGGGGAAGGCAGGACGCTCCCTCTTCCCTCTCCTCGCCGGGCTGGGGATCAGCCCTTCACTTGAATGACTCCTTCAAGTGCGGATTTTGTACCATATGCAACTAACAACAAGACCACCTTCACACTACTCCAGGTGGCAAAAGCAGGAATAACCATTTCTTGCTTTAGTTTTTGTACCCGTACTGCTGCCATTCAGGTCAACCCTTTTTCACAGCCACCTTTCTCACCTGACCCACAGTATCTTTCTAGCACACAATCTCTGAACATTTTGTACCTTTTTATTTGTTTGTTTTTCTTATTTCTTTTGCAAGAAAAAGCAGAAGGCAGCGGTATACAGAATGTGGAAAAAAGGACAGGCCCCCTGGGAGAAATACAGGAACATAGTCAGTAGCACAGATGAGATCTTTCTTTGGAATTATCTAAGAAGGATTTGGGGGCTATAACTTGCCAGTATCTTGTGACTCACTCCTGCAATTAGTCCAGCTGTGTCAAGTTCTTCATTGAAAATTAATCTCACTTCTCCAGGGTTGTCTCCCCCTTCTTGGCAGATTGGGCCTTCCTTCCTCTCTCTCGGTGTATAACTGTAATACATCTTCTAAAGTTGCTTTCTATAGTCCAGCAGTTTTGAATAGAGATCATTTATTATGAAGGCACCGCAGTTGAGCTCAGTGGCTGGAAGCCACCTCTCCTCACTGCCAGGACTCTTCCAACAGCTCCAGCCTGTATTTAGGGCTGCTGGAGTTCATGCCACCTCTCAGAAGTACCTGCGTTTCTGCTGCTTACTTGTATACATCCAGCATGGGCTACTACTGCCAACAGAGTCAGTAACGAAAGACACGGTAAATCTGAAAGATGACCAATCATTAAATACGGACCCAAAAGATGAAACAAACATAAAATAAATCCTACATTTTGCTATTCTTTGCTGAAAACAATATTATTTTCAGCTTATATTTTCCTGAAAAATAGTGTCTTCTGTGTGGTCACCTAAAAGAGAAACCACCAAAATGCTTCCAATAAAAGCTTTAGTCTCACAGCACTGTTGAAGCCAAGGAACAGATTGTCCTTCCCGTTTTCCTCTGAAAGACTAGAGTGACTTATTAAAGCACAGATACTCGAGGACCTGGGTGTTTCAGCAAAAGGGACACGATGCGACAAAAATTATAGTGTCAGTTTAATGTCATCATTAGGTTTCAGAGCTAACACTTCATTAATTAAATTTTAATAAGTCTCTTTTCCCTTTAGCTTGATTATCTATAAGCCATTTATCCAAGGATGCTGCAAAATCACCCACGTCTGAAAGATTTTCACATCGAAAGTACAGTCAAAATAGCAAGTACTTTGAATAGAATCTAAGGTGATGGTAACAAAAGTGATTCCTCCCTAACTGCTTCTTTGAGAGCTGAGTTTTGCGGGAAAGACTTGTTCTCTCCACTGAAGCTTTTCATGACTAGTAAAAATAATGCTCTTTGAAATACTTTAGAAAACTAATGGAGACTACCAGAATAATTTTATACTAGACAATAAACCAAAAATAACCGGATGTCAATTAGTGACCACAAAGTGATAAATTCCATACTAAAGTACCAGTTTCCTATATATCCATTTAGCACTTCCCCAAAAATACTACTAACAACTTTATTAAAGCAAATTTTACTCTGAAGACAAACCTTCATGTAGTATTGTTATTCCACATAATAGAATTTGCCTGGGTCTAAATATAATCCTGAGTATTTTGGTTTTAGTTCTTATGGTTTCTTACAATTTTCTCATAGTTCTTTGGTATTATTATAAAATTCTTTATTCCTCGTCTTTTACCTTAAAAATGACATCTGCATCATTGGCTGAACTCAGAGATTTCACAACCTTCAGGCAGCTGAACTTTGCAAATATTCAGCACTTCTCAAGATCAAAATTCTCTCTTTTCAAGGCAATGCCTATATGATATTACATCAATATAATTTGCTCAGTCTAACCGTATCGTTCAGCTGCCTGTACAGGAGCCCGGCGCATGCCCAGCCCACGCCGCAGTCGCAGAGGGCCCTCGCGTTGCTCCCGTGCGTCAGCACCGAGCCCAAGCAGCAACGTCCTCCTGCCAGCCCGTCCCTGCAGCCGGGCCGCCCGCTCAGGTACCTGCACACGGACCCTGCATATGGATCACGTCTGAATTGCTCGTCCCATTCCCTAAGGTCCAGAAAAACTGAACACAGACCCACAAAATAGGGAAGATCTTTCTACACTTCATGCAAATGCAGGCATATGTGCCCAAACCACCAACCTGTGTGTGCGTGTATGTGTGTATAAAATATGCATAGCACAATAGTAGTATATATATCCTGCTTACCCATAGCATCCATAGATGGGCTGCAGGAAGATACACAGCTGGAAAGGCAGGAGCAGAGTAACACAGTGCTAGACAGTCGCTCAAAGAGCAGGAAGGAGAAACCACCAGGAAGGAGTCCGTGAGAATTACAATACTGGAGTTACTCCAGCTCCAAGGAAGGCAACTCGGGCCCCCAGGATGTCCTTCGAGGGAAACTGCTGCTCATCTCTGGGCAGAGAGGGTAGAGGGTAAACGGTGCTGGGCTCGGGGAACTGCAGAGTGCTGAACTCCAGCGCTACAAGATAATAAAAAGAGGGAATAAATTGGATCCCTGCAAAACATTTTCTGCACTTCTCCTATTCCAACTGACTTCAAACACATAATTGCTAAGGCTTCTCATGGCTTTCGCCTTTCCATTAAAAATTCCCTGGCTGCATTAAGTTTAAAGTATCACAGTGCTGAAATAAACAAAAAATTTCTTACTAAAAGCTGCCTGAATGACAGAGAATTAGCACCTTCCCTGAATGTGAAATGAGCATAACACCAATTGGACATAGTTTTTAAAACGGATTTGACTAAAGAACCATCATTCATTAAGCTAGTTTTATAGCAGGAATAGCTCCAGAATTGGAAATGTAATTAAAAAGTTGACAGAACACAACTTAGCAGCACCCAGCATTGCAACTCACTTGAACTCTGGGTTTTTTGTTGATGCTTGGGTTTCTTATACTCAGGTCAAAAACTGTAAGGCCATTAGTTGCTATTTTTGCTTCATATTCACCAGGTTCACCATCTGCTCATTTCACCCTTACACATCACCAGTGGCACTTTGCAGGGATCTAACAACAGAACATGGCTACAACCAGTGCTCTTTACAAAGAGCCTTTCCCCAGTAGCAGTAGCCCTGATGTATTTATAACACGCAGTTACACAATAACGATACTGCACAACATACGGGCATTTCCTTTCATTGAAACAGTCCTCTCAGAAATACTTTATGAAGGCTTTAAAGCAACCTTCTATATTTCGTTTTGATAAGGGGTGGGTGGGTGGGGGGGGTGGAGAAAATTTCCGCATTGTGGATTCAGTCAGGCGGAGGACACGACTTGTGCAATCCTAATAAATCAGAGCATTCCCGTGTGGCAGAAGCAACAGGGGAATAGTGTAAGAGCAGGGCTGCATGTTGACCTAAGCAAGAGCTTATCGAGAAATGATGTCCTCTTAAACAGACTCCTGTAGAGATGTTCTGCATTTCCTCTGACAAATTGTGAGTGCCCTGACTGTAACATTCCTAACAAAATAGGGTTGATTTAGCAATGCACAAACTGCCCATTATCCTACTGCATAAAAAGGCCATTTAAAGCAAAGCCTTAGGACACTGGCCCATTGGAAGCGGTACATCTGAAAAATGACCCCCATCTTACACCACCAAAGCTGTTAACTACCCTAGGGAAAATACCTCATTTACAACACGGACAAATGTTAACTTTAATGAGTTTTAAAATTGCCATTTTTCTTGCATGACTTTGATAACACTTGAAATCTTAAACAAATATTTTGGCCGTTTTTCACCTGGAATACCATCTGTCTGGTATTGGGACTGGGACCACAACTTTCATTCAAGTCATGGTGCTGTGTTCAAGCACAACTAAAAAGTGCATCCCCCTCCAACCCAATGCTGAAAAGATTAAACAATCTATTTTAACAAACCATTCCTGTCTGAAAACTTTGCATGCCAAGATTTCAACCTGTCATTATCTACCCAAGAGATGGAGTACCTTTTTGAAAAGTATCTCTAATGAGATCTACAAATCTACATGCAGAACAGCCGATTTAGTTGTGTTTATAAAGATAAAAAAATATTTTAAATAGGTTATGGCTCCTGGGACTGATAAAAACACAATGGGGGTAAGGTCATTCGGAAACGTTAATAAAAGTTTTCATAAAATGCAATAACTCTCAAGTAGAAATGCTTGGGCATAAAAAATAGCTATGAAAGTGTATTTTCTGCTATGGTAAACATTCACGTTTTTTACATCTAGTGAGTTCTCCAAGTTCTTTATTTATTCTGTTGGTGGCCATTTCCAGCTGTGCTACTGCCCGCCTGGGATTACATCGATGCAGCATCTTTGCCCCAACTCCACCCATTCTTTTAGGAATTTCTTTGGAAGGGAAGCACATTCCCGTGCTTTGGCCAATACACTCACAGGATACTGTTCATTTTAAATGCTTAATCCGTCTGCCATGGAGTGACATCCAGAAAAAGTTACCCTAATCAGATAGGAGGAAAACCTGTTAGAAAACACCAAGAATGATGCCTTTCTTTTCTCATGGCAGAGCTTTTGTGACAAGAAACTGCAGAAAACGTAATGAGAACAGGTGACATTTCTAAAGGTAATTCTGTACCAGATGAAGTGCCTTACTATACTTATATTTATTTCATCTGCTGTTCTTTTAACCTGCTGCTCCTGCTCCGCATTGTTAGCCACAAGCTGAACGGAAATGCTTTTTTCCAGGCAGAGTTTCTCAGACTACAAGTCAGATTACATTAATGAAGTAAACATCAGATATTGGATTTTCATGTTTAGACAAAGTACCTGGGAGAAAGCCAATGCCCTCCCCTGCTACCCTACTTTCCCCACCTGTGACCAGCTTTTAAAAACAATAATTTATGAACAATTTCTGCCTGCACAGAAAATAGGCATTGATGCATATAACTCCATCAATTGCAGGGTATCAGCACCTAGGTGCATATTCGATACAGACATGCACATTTTACACTGTATACAAAATTTTGCCTAAACTAATAAATGATACTAAATATTTTATGTTTTTAAATTAACTTGTTAAGTCAGGTAATCTTTTATCATGTTGAAAAATATAAAATAAGAGAAGAAATAAGAAAGCACAGTTTAGGGCACTAGCAACTGATTACTCTGTCAGCCTCGTATACAAAAGAGGAGCAAATTTTCAAAAATAGAACCTACTCAATGCACAAAAGTGTCAATTTACAATAAAATACCAAATGCTGATTGGTTTGAGACTGACAAAATGGATATTTCAAGTCAAACTAAAAGGTCATGCAAATAATTTAAATATTTCAGTTGCTATTCTATTTTCAGGGGAAAAAAACATCAAGAAATTTTAAAATCCAGCATTGCTCAAAATCACAAGCATTCTGAGCTCCCGAAAGCACAGTTGCTTATTCAGCTAATGTATACCGTACACTCTAATTTGTTCGCATGAGCATCAGGGTGCAGGCCGTACATTTTAACAAAAATGCAGATATCTTAGCAGCGTTTCTCATTAACGATATAGATCCATGCATCACATGATATAAATTTCGGAATTATCTCACAAAAGTATCACTAACTTATGGATCAGTTCACATACATTTAAAAGTGTGTTTTTGTTTGATGTTTTAATTAGCAGAATTGCTGTAGTTTAAAAGGTGGCAAATTTGCAGTTTGCATACATAATCTTTATTTATTAGGAAAAATAATGAACCAGGAATTTGAAGAAAATAGCTTTAAGATGAGTAATGTAGACCCCATTTATTCATTTTCCTTGAAAGAGGAGGAAAATTTCCTCCAGAACATTTATTTGGATATTAAGGTTAATCAACCACAGGTTCAAAGTCAAGAAACAGTTAATGGTGAATATGCAACTTTCATTTTTTCACATATCTGTTTGGAAATAAAGACTTGGACAAATTTAAAAAGTAAATGATATCAATTTTTGCATTAATCTTAAATTTATTCCTAGACATTAGAGACTGATTATGTGCCTTATTCCAGCTACAAAGCCATCTACTTGGTACCTAAAACCCAGGTTTGCCTCCACGCAAAAACAGAAAAACCCTGTAGGAATGGCTGCCTACACCCAAGGAGACTTTGGTTTTCCCATATTAAACTCTCTTATGCTGGAGAAGGCAAGGAAGGCCAAGTGGTGGCCCCTTAGTCACCATGTGCTCTACCTCAAATGAAGGTACTTTTTTTACTAAAGAAATTGTGATGAAGGTCACCCAAAGCAGCAGAGCAGGAGCAGCAAGGAAGGATGAAGGGCAAGAGCAGAAGCAGAGCAGAGCATCAGCTCTGACTGCGGGCAAAGCCGCGGTGCTACCGAGTCCTCTCTGGGCAGGAGAACTGGTGGCACGTGCAGTCCACAACCACAGCGCTCACCTCATGTATTGGAGCTACATCTGCTTCAACTCAAGGCCAGGTACAGTTTCAAGCAATGTGAGACTAAAAATCACACTAGCAACTTCCAGATGCTGGTGCAGCAAAAGCACTTGCATGAGCACAGGACACCCCAGACATGTCTCATTCTCCTCACAAGGGGTGAGAATCAAAGCAATGGAGAGCTACTTAAAGGCCAAATCCATGAGCTTTATGAGAGCTCAGTGCAAAGCTTCAGCAACAGCCTGGGGAACGGAGCTCTGCGTCACCAGCCTCTTCATCACAGAGATGCCCAGGGTAGACGTTGGGCTCAAGGCTCACTCAGACTTTCCTTGTTTTCAAATACTTGTTTTCTCTGGCCTAAGCATGCAGTTCTTCTAGTCTTTCATTTAGGATAATATCTATATATATATATACACACACATGCACACATACATACACGTAGTACCACCTACCTTCCCTAGCCCCCGACACAACTAGCCACAGCATAAATCAAATACATGTCTATACAGACTGAAAATGACTATGTTCAAGCTTAGCTTTTTCTAGACCCACAAGGTCTCTAAGTAGGAGGTTTAAAACCGCCCTAACACAACAACACTGCCCTAATTTGTTTTTCCAAATAGGATGGACTATTATTTCTGTGTCAGAAAGGGCTTTTATTCTCTGGAACAAAACTTTGGGATGCAGAAAGGAATTAGAGATTACTGACTGTTCTGACCAAAGATTTATAAAATGTAGAAATAAAAACTTCAAGAAAAGTCTCTCTCATATGCTTTGAGTCATCAATAAATTCACAGGATTTATTAGTTGAAACATACCCCTGTAAGTGTCTGGTGTCTTGTTTCATCCAATATCCACTAGTAAAAACTGACTCAGAAAGTTGTGCACTGGTTTTGCGGGATGAGAGAACAGCTGTTTGATGTTCTGGTCTCTGAAAGCAGCCAAGAGCGAGCGCATTTGTTGTGCAATTAATTGCTCCAAATTAAGCACATACTGTTTTTCCAACTTATGGTAGGAATCTATGTGATTTAATAAATATGATAAATAGCTTGTGAGCATAACAAAGGAGGACGCAGGGCCACCCCCGTCGCGCCGGCCGTAGCTGTCGCTGTGGTGAGGGGGACGGGCAGCGCCCGGCGCCCTGGCCTGGGGCAGAGGCCACCGCCAACCGAGGAGCTTGAAGGGAAGCAGCACACAGCTGCCGGTCCAGGAACCCACCTTTTAATGCGTGGTTTTCCAATGGGTAACGAGGGAGGTGTTTTGTCTGAATTTCCATTTTGTTCAGGGCCTAATTATGAAAGGCAGGGGAAAAAAAAAAAAAGTGGTCTGCACTCTTTCACATCTCATTACATTTATTCAGCTTTATGACTAATTCTTTGTTAATATAATCCTCACCCTGGGAACTATATTTTTTGTCTAGTTACCCTGATCCATGAGGCCCTTCCAGCAGGGAGCCCCCCGTCCCCTCATGGTGTTTCTGGTGACACCACCATGCCAAGGTGAGGCAGCTCCGTGGCCGCTGCCCTCACAGGTGCTGGCCACACTCACCCATGCACCTTAAACGTTTTTATCTGGCCCGAAGGCCTAAAGACACCGGGAGCCATGAGGGCCTGGGGAAGGCCTCGTAGGGCCCCATCCCTGCCGCGCTCAGCCAGGCCCCTCATCACTGCTGCTCACTAGAGAAGGAGATGCAGACACCAGCTTTAATGCCCAGCTCTAACACCTCATGCGTGAGGGAAACCCCGGTGCTTTCCACATCCCGCCTACGCCGAGTTCACACAAGTTTAGGAAGCAGGTCCCCAAGGAGCTGCAGGGGAAACCTGGCGCAGAGCAGCCCAAGGCCGGCGCTGCCATCCTGCCCGCAGCCGCCCGGCCCGCACGGCTGCCAGCCGGCACTGCCCGCAGACCCCAATCCATTTTTATTGTATTCAGGCTGCAGTGTTATATTTCCTGCCTCCCCTTAGCACCACACATACAGTGTACTTGAAAACAAAAATCTATAATATTGATCCCACAATGTCACCACAATTATTCTTTTGAAACAGCCATTGAAAACAAATTACATCTGCACTGCCTTTTCATCCGATTGCTCTGGGTGAGCAATGCTCACTGTAGCCGCTAGCGTTTTCAGTGTTAGCAGTGTGTCACTAAAGACAGCACCAGAAAAAAAAAAAAATCAGGGAAAAAAAAGAAAGCACCAGTAACATATTTAAGAGTGGGGGTGAGGGAATGATGAGGGGAAGCCATTGAATTAACCAGATCATGAAAAGCCCCTCTAACCTCATACAGCATTGAGAGTGCAAGACTTCTGCATGTAAATCAAGCAGATCTTCACCCTGCAGAGCAGCTTAGCTGAGAGCACACACGGTTCACTTTGCCCAGTAAACCAAATGGAGTTGTTAAACTAATTAAATTGACAAAGATTCAACCAGGGTCTCATTTTCAGGTAGTCTGTTTAATACCTGATGATGACAAAAAGTATTATTTGAAGCAACGTGATTTTAACCTCATGTAACATAATTCTATTGACAAACTGTAAGACTTTCTTGACAAGGGAGAAGTGATTAACACAGAAGCGATGACCGCAGAACAAACCCACCCGCTCGGATTAAAGCGGTGACATGACTAAGCTCCCAGGGAATCTGGCCACAGGCAGCCAGGGCCTTTGACAAGAATAGCAGGAACACCCAGACACAGTAAAGAGGAGCAGGAGGAGGGGGGAAGCCCACCTTCTCCAATTCCAGTTCTCCAAGACTTTTTTTTTTTTTTTTATCCTAGTAATGGTTTTTGCTCATAACATGAATCATCCAATCAGTGAAACTGCAGCGACCCCCATAAGCAAACACAAGCCAGCATAATTTTATAGAGAAACCCTGTCAGCAAATGCTAACTTTTGTATGCTTGCTAATGGTCCTGTTTGGAAAAATACCCAACCTCATCAACAATTAATTCCTGTGCCACCGTCATGGTTGGCCAAGGGAAAATGCTTTTGTTAAGCTGTGACCACACAAGTCACAGTGGTGGGCTCCTTCAGCGGGGAAACGATAACTTTGGAGTATTAAGAAAACCAATAGCCTTGTTGACATGAACATGGGAGTCTAACCCCTGAAGCCTCCTGATATGAAGCATTGATTTTTCTGTCTGGGTACAGTTCTAAAGCCATTCATTCTCTATGGTCAGGACTCACAGGGCCAGAGGAAAAAAAATCTGTTCTTTCCACTTTTACCTCCAGGCAAAGTTGAGGAATAAATTCTACATTTTGAGGGATGATTTGTTCAAGCCATGTTTAGTAGAAGCTTATTGCATAAAAAAACATTTTGTTTCCTTGACCCTTGCAACCTGTGACCACTTATTCTTTTGTGCGCCTTCCTCACGTGATAACAGCAGGGGAAAACGTATAAAAGCACCACTAGTTACTTGTTATTCTCCAAATAATATCACCAACCTTACTTATTATTCCTCAAATAATACTGTCATGTTCACTTGTCATTCCTCAAATACCACTGCCAGCTGACTTGTTATTTCTCAAATGGTTCCATGCCTACTCGTTATTCCGCCTCATGTAATTACTACATCCCTTACTTGTTATTCCTTCTCATATACTACCGCTGGGCTGTACTTGGTTATTGCTCATGTACTACTGATACGCCTCTTCGCTATTTCTTTTTTAGCACTGCTTTGACATGTTGTACCTCTTTGAGAAAGGAAAGAATATTAGTATTATGTATATTTTTCCAACCCATGCACCAAAATCCTGTTTCCTCTGCACCTCTCTTGCACTCATTTAACAGCTATTGCAAATGCACACTGAAAAAATGCAAACACTTTTTTGGGCGAAACAGGAGTTGCACAGCTCAGAGTCAGAGCAGTATGTTGCATTTTCTAGGGAAAAATTAAAATAAACGATAAAAAGATGATAAACAAAACGGTCACAAAACCCCTGTACCCAGGATGGTGCAGAGCGCTGAGCCGGGCGTTGCTGTTTGGCTCTTCCTTGCAAGGGAACAAAGCAGCAGCATCAGGCAGGAGATGCCCGTGCTGCAGAAGGCTCGTATTTGGACGCGGAGCTTGCTGTACCTTCCTGCTGGTGACTACTTAATCGAATTTTAATACTAACAAATATTCAAATGTAATAACGTACAATTATCAGTAGAGGAGGCATAAAATACCAAAATCTTCAGGCATCTACAGACAGGCTGATGTCTTTAAATACGCATATATGTACCCACACGCACAATCTAAAACATACAAACACGCACCTCTGAATATCTAGCTTTACAAATCTCCAAGAGGCTACGCACACTGTACACAAGTATAATTTTAACAAATATATCTATCCATACACACACAGGCAGATTCATCCTAGACAGTCTCCTGTGTTACTATTCCAGAAGTATGCTTATATTATGTTACAGTATGAATATGTTTGTATATTTATTATTAAAATACTTACTGCTCTGCCTTTTGAAGTAGATGGACAAATGATTTAGGAGTAGAAATAGACAAGAAACAAAATTAATGCAAATAATGTGTTGATTTTTTTTTAGCTTGATTAGCCAAGCCAATGGAAAATTCTAGAAAACGTATACAATTATTTTAACTGTCATAGAGTGGCAATTGTAATTGACATGATTTGTACGAGATGCAGTGTAATAACTGAATATATTAAAAAAAAATCTCATGGCTTGATTACCAGGAGAACATTACTAGTGCCACAATATTATTAACAACACAATTATCATGGCATCCCTAGGACACGCTCTTAGCACTTCAATGCATTAGCGAACCTTTGCTAACGAAGAAAAAATTAAAGTACAGCAAATTTCAAAGCACCAGTTGTACCCAATATCATTAAAAATTTATAAAACTTCCCCTGAACATGACAAGTGTTTGGTTTAAATGAAGATCAGCCATAAGAAGGAGCAGAAATCTTGTTATTCTTTGTCTCCTTCCCTCTCCCTCTTTCTCCCTTTCTCCCAGACCTCCCCCAGCCACCACCACCTCAATCCAGCTGAAATATGTAACCATTACAGAGTGACAGCTTGACACACAATGACCTGTCAGAACATTCATCTCTCAATGTTTTATTTTAGTGAGGAGCCAAACTGCAGAAAAAATAAGCAAGTTGTTTCAAGGCTTGGAATGAGATCAAACATTTCTGGCATCCCCACTTACCAGACCTTTGATTTACAATGGATCTGTCAGAGGCTGATTAGACAGCGTGTGTTTAAAAACCTATAGATGTTCCACAATTGCACAGGCTCTCCCCTTCCCCGAGCGGTTCTGCTCTTTGTTCGAGCGCGCGGACGAGCCGGGTGGCACCGCAGCACCTTGCACCTTGCAAAACTGCACGCGGCTGCAATTAAACCTTTCACTTAGGAGCCTTCCGACGCGCTGCTAAAGGAAAGCTGTAGCTCTCTGTACCCTGTAATATTCCTTATGCCAATTTCTATTACTTTTTCCTTCCAGGCCTAAAGTTATAATAGTCTGAAGAGAAAATATACCTAACAACTGCTGCAATCTTTGCATATTTGCAATAACGTTCAAGGCAACACGCTGCTGAAAATTAGTCAGACAAAAAAAAAAAAAAAAAAAAAAAACACAGGTGGATAAAAAATTTTGCTCATAATCGCAACTGGGGGAAAAGAGGCTAGAAATATATTGTTTCTATTTGTACCTAGAACAGTTGCAGAAAGCGCAGCAGGATTTGTGCCTGGCATTAGAATGTGTAATTCCTTAATGCTATATTGTGGCATATGGTTCATTGTAGCAAATTATGAATACATGCGTTTGGAGAGCTTTGGTAGTAAATTTGGGCTTTGTACATCTACAACAATGCCCAAATCTGACAAATGTGATTTATGTAATATTAAGTTAATACAGTATTATGAAATTAGCTGACTGTAGTAAAGCTGTAATTTTAAAATGAAAGACAATACAATGAAATGAAAACAAAATAAACATTAGCATTTTGTGAAAGGTAGAACAAATCTTCCAAAAGTCTGCTTTGTAATTTATTATAATGCAGTATTTATGACTTCCAGCATATTTAAGACACTGCATCCTTGAGCAGCACGGTACAACTACAGCAGTGTTCCAAACGATCCCAGCTTTTCCACCTTTCCCAGACAATGCTCTCAAGGAATTTAATAGGAGCTTTTGAACACAAGCTGCCCTTGATAGAAAGAAAGGTAGAGCAGAGCTCCAGGATGTAGCCCCCACCACGTCCTTGCACGTTCAGCACCACATTTGCTCCATGCGGAGAATTGTGACCAAGTTGCTAAGGCTGTGGGAACACAGGTTACTACTCAGCATGTGAGACTATTCAAGATATGAAATTTCATTTTTCATATCCATATATGTTGCTGTGAAGAGGGAAATCAATAAAAGCATTACGAGCCCCTCAGCTTTTAGGAAATTGCAAATGTTGAAACATCAAATTTTGAGCTTTTAAGGGAACGAGGTGAGCAGATTGGCCAAAGTAGGGGCCAAAAAAAGATCTGTTGAGGTCAGATACACATAATCTGATTTTAATATTTTGAGGGAAAGAAAAAAAAAGGAGCACAAATAAAAAAAGGAACATCAAAATTTGAGGCTGCAGAAAACTTGTAGTTGCCCTTTTAAGAGCATGAGGGACTCCAGATAGGCATTTCCAGTACATCTCAGGCAGGTCAGAATAACAAATTGCTATCTCAAATCAAAAGGCCTTTTGTCTCCATCAAGGCTACATTTCTTATATTTAATCCGTGTTTTCAAACAGAGAACATGTTTTCCAATTACTTACTCTCTCTAATGAAGTTTAAAGGCATCTGCAGATTTTAGAGGATTTTCGTTACTTACTCTCTCTAATGAGCATCTGCAGGCATCTGCAGATTTTAGAGGATTTTCATGTGACAAAGCCAAACACATATTCAAAACAGGGTTTTCTGGTAGGGCACGCAAACTATCCCAGATACGGTGAGAGCGGAGCTCCAACAAGTTATGGATACTAACACCTATAGCCAGAAGAAGGCTACAGTAAAATATAGTGGCGCTGAACACATACTAGTGAAGTTCACGTCCCGCCAACAATGATATGTCACAGATGAAAATGTATGACCTTTCTTTAGTGTAAGAGAAAGGCATGTTATAGGCTACTGAATATTGCTACGATCATAGAAATTTGTTACAGGTATTTCTCATTCTGCTATCTTCTTGCATACTCTCTGAAACACAGAGAAAACATTTCTATCTGAGCAAACAGTGAAAAGTTAAAATTGCATTAACAGGTTAAATGCATAAATGAATCATGAAATATGAATTACCACAAAATGCTAAAATAAACTTCTGCACAAAATGGCTGTATAAAATGCATATAATGTGTCTGCATACCACATACATCTACTCAGTGCCACAGACCTGCATATTGTGGAATACTGTATTTTGCAAAGGTAAATCTAATGCTGAAGTATGCATGTATAAATGCACTGCCACACATAATTGCAATCTGCATACTATGAATTAGACAAACTCAAACACAAGAATTGTCACAGCTTAGTGGTGGGAGCTCACATCTCTGAACTCTGTCAATATCCTTCACTTTAGATGCTGTCAAACTTGTTTTTTCTATTTAGATTAGAGGAGTGAAGCAAGCCAAATAACTAAACTCAGAAAAGCAAAATTCAGAAACGAGTTTTTCAGCACAGATGCCCAAAAAGGAAACAATTCATCCTGAATTAAAAAGATGGTTGGTGTCTGTCTGCATTTGAGCCCACTGTCAGTGATCCTAAGCCTTTTCTTGCTCAAAGTAGAAACCTAGGAAATGTTTAACTTCTAGGGGGCTTTCTTGATTCATTTGATAAGGGAAGTCTAATTTGGGAAGTCTTCAGGAGGGACTCATACCTTACTTGATACTAATGAATCTGAGGGCAGAGTCATTAAAAAAAAAGGAAAAACTAGAGTGAGATCTGCTGGACATCAACAACAAGTAATCACAAGACAAATCTATGATAAACCAGACTTCAGCTTCAGTGGAACTATATATTTTAACATATGTAAAAGGTACTTAAGAGCAACATACCTCAAACCATACCAGAAAGATGATGAGAAAGGTCAATATCACTGATTCAGTTGCTGCAGGGTATTTGACCATCCACAGTTTGCATACTTAAAGGTTGTGAAACTTAATAAAGTTCCCAGCATTACTCAGCTGCAGTGGTGTGCATCCATATTACATTGCCTCTCCTATCCATGGTAGGGATTTCCAGATGGATTTTCCTCTTTTTCAGACTGTCAGCATTAAAATACAACACGATTTTTCTATGTTAACTTTATCCTCTTTTTGCCCAAAAACACATGCATATTTGCACCTACATAAAAATTTAACTTTACTACTTTGGTCAATGAGAGACTTCAAAGAAATTATCGTAGTTGATCACTAAATAAGAACAGCCTGGCCCCAGAAACGGTGAAGAAAGTGCAACTAAGTCGCAAGTTTGAGTATTACAAAGGGGCAGACACATCCTTTATCTATTCCATTGTAATTGAATGTTTTTACTTTTACTTGTTATTACAGATACTAAAAGGCAAGTTCAATAGATATTTTCTCAAACAAGTGTAAGGACACAAATGTTTGGATCACGTAATGCTCAGAGAACAAGTCCTTATTCTCACTTTTTAACCAGTTAAATATAAACAAATTAACTTCCCATACATGTTGCTTCAGAGTGAATTACTTTTCATTTTAGAGTGGTTTTCCATCACTATGAACCTTTTCCTTTCCCTTATGCACCAGCAAACATACTGATACAATTTAAAGGTCATGTTCTTTTCAAACTGACAGGGCCCTCCAAAATTTTGACGAGAGTCCCTCCAAGAATCACACCATACAAACGGAAAGGAATTAAGTAAAGCATCACTTGATGTAGGCTCAATCATGTGAACTGATTAGAAAATGTAACCATGGAGAGAGGTGATTCAAAGTGTGACGGACAACCTTTCAAAGAAAGGAGATGTCATGTTGATAATAATAAGCAAGTACCTGACATTGAAGGAGGGGGTGAAAGCAGAGGGTCAATAAAGATATAATTGCCTTCAACTACTGAAGAAAAAAAAAGAAAAAAAAAAAAAAACACCACACTCTTTTCTAACTTTTTTGTCCTTTCAAACCACAAGATAAATATTTAAAATGATCAGAGCATTTTATCTTTATAGCTCGAGTATAAGTTTTAGCCAAAAATACTGAAAAATGTATTAATAACATTTCAGTAGCTTAGCTTGTTCTTTTGTTCTTTAAGGATACCTTGAAGTTCAAAGCCAAATATATAGAGTTTGCCTTAAAGGTTATATTGATACATATTGATCTGCATTACCAGCTAGATCATCTTTAAGAAAATAGCACTGGCTTTTTGATTGTAATATCCACATCCTTCAGAGAAATGGTACAAGCAGAAAGTGAAATGTGCCTATTTGAAACATGCTGCTTATCAGAAAAATGATCAGTTCTTTATACATTTTAAACACATAGAGGAAGTATAAAAATTTTCAGGAAACAGTACAAGCTGCATTATCATAAAGGGATCTTTCTGCAAAATAGGAATGACAAAATTACCCTGCATTATGAACAGTAGATGAATCTTTAGCCCCTCAAAATACACAACCTTTATTAATAAAGAGCTTAACTAAACTGAAGAAAGGGATAAAAGGCATATAAAAAAGTATTGTAATCCAGTCCTCTATTTATCATGAAAAAAATATCTACATAACTATCTTTTTAATTATTTAATTGATAATTCTGTACCCACTGCTCTTTTTCCATCACTTCCTAAGATTTATGGTATGCAAAACTGTTCTAGCATGCAGTGAACTATTTATTATGGCAACAGTTTCAAAACATTATATCCAAGCTTATTCTAATGATGAGAACCATCTTTTCCTATCTATATTAAAATGTATTTAATGCTTATGAATGTAAACTTGACCTATTTAGTTACTGCATTCATATGGATATCAAAAGGGTCAGTTAAGCCAATCCATGAAATGAAGATTACAGCTACTTAAAAGGCAAGTGTGGAGCTTTTCACCTGTAGCTCAAATACAGACCAATTTTGCACCACATAAGGTATCTTAATCTAGGCGAAGTAAATCAGAGTTACAGCTCAAGTTCCTACTGGACAAGTGGCCATTTCATCAAGAGAGTAATAGACCCTGGCACCCATGACAAACTTCTGCACCATCTGCTTGACACCGTGCCTGTTCAAGGCTTGTCCCTGCGCTGCAGATTGAAGGCTGCAGGACACAGCGAAGGTGACACCCCAGCCGTACAACGCGCTGCCTGTCTTGGAAGGAAATAAGGTTTTCCTGCAATCTGGGGCCTTTGCAAACGCTCCCGAGTCTGCCGGCTAATGAGGGCAGACAGCACTGTCCATTCCAGACATATTCGTTTCAGGGGATCATCTCTCCAAGAGACATTCCGTGAGGACATACCCTTAAATGTGCCATCAAAGAGAATTATAATGATAGAATTTATTAACATTTTTTATGAGGCAAAAACCATACATCTAAGGAAACATGAAATAAAATGGGATTAAACAGCAACTGGATTTCTGAAATGATGTAGTAGATGTTGTTTATGCTATTGGAAAGCTTTTGTTACACACAGAGATAAAAGCTGAACTTAAGACTTGCAGGCACCCCTAACCGGAGATCCTAACCAGACCTTCTTTTCTCAGAAATTGACAGCCTCCCCACATGGGGTTTGTGTCTGCATGTGTGTGTGTGTCTGTCTGCCTCCACATGCACCTGGAAAGTCTGCCTTTCCTTCTTTGTTCCTTCTTTTACTCTCACACCTCTTAACACAGCCTTTCTAAAAGGGAGAAAGGAAAATAAGATGGTTTGAACCCATAAGTGACTACCATGATACACTGATTTAAAGCACCACCATTGTTGAGGAGGCAACAAGATCACTTCCATGCAGATGATGGGTGGAGGATGTAGATGCAAAGATATTCAGTTGTCCTTAATGCAAGTCACACACTAAAAAAAAGTGTCTGGTTGATTAGTGGCGTAGCTCTGATTAACTCCCTGTTTAAAGATATTATAGTCAAAGCCTACCATAGTCATCTCTCCACCCTCTTCTTGGGTGGGAAATAGGTGGAATGGAAAGATGGAAAAAAGGATGAAGAAAGTAGAAGACGTGGGACTACAGGGGTCCTATCTGGCACAAGACGTGCTCTCCATTGTGTTACTGGGAGAAATCTAGCCTACCCACAAAGGCTCCCCTGACAGATTTCTCAAAAATACTCAATTCCAGAAATATTTACAGCTTCAATTTTCTCTTTAAACTACAAACAACCAGGAGAAGTACTGCTTTTAAGGCCCACTCCCAGTACCTAACACAAAAATAAGTACAATCCATCTTGGGCTGGAAGAAATTGCCATGTCTTGCCTCCTATAAAATAATGTCTCTTATATGGTTATAAAAATGTTTCTTATAACATGAGCAAATGAAAACTAGCAGAAAGAAATCATATACATGAATATTTGCTGGGGTGCCAGAGAGGCGCAGACGGGCAAATGATGGAATAACTAATTGCTCAACCTCTGCGGGAGTCGTGGGCTGTGTCCCCATTAGCCTTTCGCTCCAGAACAGTGGTACAGCTTTGAACCTACTCCCCTGGTAATCCCCTTTTAGTGCAGCTGGCTTAGTTCACAAAACAGTTTTGATGCCCAGATACCAGATTCCGTTCAGAGAAAAACAAAACCAGAAGATCTGCTCCAGATGTGCTCCAGATGTGATCCAACTTTAAATGCGTATCAAATGACCAAACCAGTGATTAGTTTTTCAGTTATCTCCAAGCACTCGTACAATGGGGACTTGTGGTCCCAATGACCATACTAAATGCAGGCTACAGTAAAAACGCGAGAATATATTCAGTGTAGATATGAGGCATCAACACTAATTACTTTGACCAGCTGATCCACATTTTTAAGGTGCTTTATTCCTTTCCCACGTGAAGAACGCCCATGTACAAATTCATGCCAGACTGAGGCTTCGACAGCCAGCAACACAAGGTGAAAGGCTTGTAGTAACCTGCGTTGGTTATCCTCGCTGCAGCATGCTCTCTGACAACGCTATGTGGCATGAGACACATTATTTTCAAACTATGCAAAAGGTAACAACTAGCCTCTCGCTGAAAATTCAACTTTGATGCCTGTGGAAGAGGGCCCAGCCATCTCTGCACCACATCATGTCCCCTGTTAGCAAGGAATAGACATACTGCTAAAAGGAGGCCAAAGCATTTTAGGGAGAAGACATAAAAGCAAAACCCACGGGCTGCAAAATTCACACGAACTAAGCCCATGACTAAAATTAGTGTAATTGAAAACCATTAGGCTCTGCTCAGTTCAAGCAAAAATTAACTTTATAGAGACTATCATTATAAACTATTGCTTCATCAGGAAAATACATCATGGTTATATTTTGTAATTTTTATCCTCTCTTCCATGTAGCTGCTAGAAGGCAGTTACATTGAGAATTGGATCTTTCTTAAGTTGTTAACAAGACACATTCCTTCTGGTTCATGGCTAGTATTATGAGAGTTTCTGTCTTATGTCACTATTTCTGACATATGCTGGAGATAGAGTATCTTGGCTCAAAAATATTGGACCATCATTTTATGAGATGAGACTTTCTAGACCACAGAAGCAGTTAGATTTACTACTGACAATACAGAGGTAATAACCCCTACCCATATATAGCCCAGTCTTACATTCTGTAAACTCAATTAGCAATTCTTTTATCTTTACCCAAAACAGATATATCGAAAATTGCGGATTGAGAGCTTTTCCCGTATAGCTCTGACCACAAGGATAAATACTGCCTGCTGTAGCAGTATAATTTCTAGTGCTCTCATTTGTCATTCACTTGGAGTTGTTTGATTCTCAGAGTCCATATTCCAGGCAGGCAGAGCACTCATTTATGAACACAATGCAGGCAAATGTGCATTTCTTTGAGATGAAAGGCTTGAGACCTGCCCATAATTTTGCCCCAAATAAACTTTTCTGTTGGTTTATGCTACATTGCGCCTTCCATTTGAATAGTTTTGATAAAGGCCTGTTACTCCCTTTTCTTTCACTATACACAGTGTGGATACATTAGATAAACACTTTTATATGTGCCCGTCAAGGAGAAATATCCCACACAATGAAGCAGACCTTGTGAAATAACATTTCACTTATCTGTTATGTCTCTCTGAACTGTTCTTGAGAACTACACCTCTCCAAGCTTAGCATAGAGGCACACACAGTCTCGCTACAAGAGATTTCCAATCTTAAAGAGTCACAAACATAAATATATGGTGAAGAAGGGTTTGAGAATAAGATGCACACTATATTTTACTAGATTTTTAATAAACTAAAAAGATTTTAATAATAGGCAATTTATAAGCATACACAGAAATTGAAGAGGTTTTCAAAATACTTTGGAGAAATATATCACAGTCTAAGCCAGAAAAATACATCTTCTTTATCTATTAGGATTTTTTACATTTTTACTGGACCTCAGTGATTTACTAGCATAAAATAACACACATGACTATACTGTAGTTACAGCAACATAGCCAATATGAGAATAGAGGGAGCCATAAAATTTGAAACCGGTGCAAATGCAGGAGGAAAGATTTGAACCAATACAATAGGACTACAATGAACTTAAATTCAGACTTACCTGTGAGCTTCACAATAAATATGGAAATCCGATAAACAAAAAGCCTACTGGATTTACACAGTTTTGTCCATACTTGTCAATCAGTTTGCAACATCAAGTATTTCAAAAGAGCAGTAAAAGCCACCGCTAACAGAAAACAGCAGTCTGTTTTGGTGAAATAAAGCTGACATTTAATTTACTCCGGTAAATTTAAGTTGTTCCTTCATTGCTCTTGTATGTTGACAGACAAAATTTCCTTAATGTTCTTGTGCAAAACAATAAATACAGTGTAGTTAAATTTTGGATAGGAAAACATTATGCTGTGTCTTGACAGTACCACACTTAGGCATAAAGTTATAATGTTCGAATAATCTCTTCAGAGACTCTCTCTGTCATAAAATATATGCACCCTTTCAAAGTATATAGGTATATGTCATTTGATTTTTCCGGAAATTGGAAATAGATGGATGCATATCCTGATTCTTCATCTACAGGTTTGGATTTCTCTCCCTTTCAGTCCTCTCTCTCCATCTTATAAATAGATCTAGGGTCTTCCTGGTAATATAAAATGTTATTTTTTCAGCCTAGATGAAAACTAGTACTGACCACAGGGCATTTTTTTTATTTAAAAGCATCTGCCTAGGAAAACTGTATTAAGATATCTAAATGGATGATTCATAGTTTAATTACTTTTTTTTTTTTTTTCTAATACTGATCTTATTTTAACTAGTGATCTGGAGATATTTCTCCAATAACATCAAGCTTCATGTACCTCAAGGAAATCAGCCTCAGTTCCAAAACCTGTATATGCAAATACATCTCCTTATTTTGTATATAAAAGAGGCAAAATATCCATTGTTCCTTGTTTAGCCCAAGAGATTAAAACTTTCATATACCATAATCAATCCAGTAAACCTCTCCCATTTCCTAACATTCTTAAGCACTAATTGTCTAATATCTCTACATTTGGCAGATTTGTCTTGAAATAAAATTGCTTATTAAACAGAGAACTTGTATGATGGAAGTATATTCAGTGATATAGAAGCTGTAAAGAAAACCCTTGCTGAAATATATATCTGATACAATATTTGGTGTAATATCAAATTTCAGCCTTTCATCAAAGTTGCTCACAATTTGTGCAAAAGTCTATTTTTAGCTAGTACTTCTCTCTTATTTTTATTAATGTGTTATCAAAATTCTGCCATGGAGTCCACATTATCTCTTTTTGTTTGTTTTTTAACCTCAGAAAATGAACTGCAGAAGTCCACATACAGACAGAACACTATCGAATTGATCTGAAAAGCAGCAGCCTCCCTCAGCAACTACTGCACAAGTACAGATTAATTTTATAGTGCATTATTAGGACAGATACCTCAGCATGTTCATGATGGCCCCTATTACTGCTGCCTCTTAGGTTCTAAAAGCTATTGTGCTTACACCATATGTTATTGAAACCTCTGCAGACTTTCAAGCAATAGGAGCAAGGGGTACTCTCAATCATCATTGTACATCAAGGTGCTCAAAGCCATGGTCAGCATTCAAAGAAGAAACTACTGATGCAATAGGTCACAAAATGCTACTAGGAGCTGCGCAGTAAATAGAATTTCTTCCTTTAAGTATTTTGCACTCTCCTCTTCCTCTATAATCAGTAGTTCAAACGGGTACCATTACAAAAGGAAAGATTTCTCAAATGACAAACAATGTATCTCTATTTTAAACACTGATGTTTAAAGGGAGCTTTGACCTCACTGAGGGCAGGATCACACTTGAAAAAGGTCACACGAAATAAGCCGAAGAGGAGCACATGAAGGGTCAAAGGGACCTTGTTCCATCTACACCGACAGGGAAAATAGTCCAAGTATAGCTAAACCCTTCTAGGGTGGACCTTGAACTGAGGGGGGGAAAAAGGAATAGAGGGATATTCTCTTAAAACTCAGATATTTAGAGTTACTATGAGATCTTTGGGGTCGAATCCACAGGTACCATCAGGCAGGCACAGCTGTTTCTGTATTTCTCTGCTTCGTGGGCCTGCATATGGACCATGAAGGTAAGGAACATGACTGACATGCCCTGCTGCCTGATAACCCAGGCTGTCCAACCAGCCTTTCTAGAGCAACGAGCAGCCAAAACATAGCTGGGCATGACTGCATCTTCTGTCAGCAATCCTCAACCTCTGGCTTTTCCTACCACTACCGATGCTAGCCCAGCACCAGCAAACAAAAGCCATCAGTCTGCCAGAGGCAAAATACTGCCTTAGAAACCAAAATTGTGCCTGATGTCTGAACCAATCTCGCAACGATCCAGACTGTCTACAGGAGAGAGGAGAAGCAGGCAAACACGTGAGCGTTATGAGTGAGAGTCGATGGCTTAGTCAGTTAAAACAGAAAGGAGACAACTCAGTTGTCCTCAGGACTCCCATAGTTCATTTACGACATCCAGAGCTACCGCAAGGCCACGTCCTCCCTCTCCGGTTAGCAAAGGCTCCAATAAAAGAGATTTTTACTGTGAGTTCAAGATGCCTGTAACATTTTTTTGTTGCCACTAAAATATTACATAGTAAGAGTTACTGCAAAACAATGTATATCTTACACACCAAGGGAACTTGGATTATGAACACCCATTAAAGTTTAGCATAAAAAGAAATATTAAACAAAGTATTTTTAACAATAGAAGAAATTCTCTCTCATAAGCATTCAATACATTAGTGAGAGACAGTATGATTTGTTGAAAATGAACCTTTTTAACCCTGCTAGGGGAATATTAGGACACCAAGAAATCCTTAAACACATTCCTATTTCTATTTCACTGTACAAATACAAAGGAATACTCTCTGCCCAGCATTTAAAGACCAGACCAAGAGAAAAGAAGGAAGAATCTCCAATGGAACAGAAAATGGTGGTCCTGTATCTCTAATCTTACATTTGTTTACTACTGATCAATACTGTCGGAAAAGGCTAAGTTTAAATAGAAAATATGCTCTTATTCTTCAACCCTAGACTCGTCTCAGTAACTTTTTAATTTTAATGATCAACATTTCCGTGATAGAATATATAGACCTCAAAATAAAAACTTTCTCATTTTGAGAAAGAGAAGGTAAATCACACATATTAACCCTTATACTGCAAAATATGACTGCCGGAATTGCAGAGCCGTAGTTATGCAATTCAAACATATTGCTTGGGCAATATCTTTGCCTTCTTTTAGCAGCTCAATCTACATCTGAAAATGCAGTGATTTCAATTAAAGTAGAATATAAAGCATATAAAACATAGGCTAATGTCTGAATTTGAAACACAATGTGTGCCTTGAGGCACTGTATCATAATTCAGACTTGCTTTCTTTCTGCCTAAGTGTATAGTTACTAACAATAAAGGCAAGCTCTGCTTTGTTATGCAGGTGGAATCCTCTCCTCTCCTCCTTTCATTTGATCTTTTCTACCTTAAAAGCTGACATCTTGCAAAACTCTTTTTGCAAAGTTTATGCAGACTTTAACTTTTGTTCAAAGTGACCTCCAGTCCTCACAACTGCAAGAGCTCTAAGCTCCTTGAGACATTGATCATGTCTACATCCATGTTTGTAGAATACCCACCGTAATGGCACTGGCTCAGTCTGGGGACTCTGGGCAGTATTGTAACATAAATATTAAATAATAATAAAGTTCTGTCAAATCAGTGATCTGTGAACTACAAAAGATTCACGTGATAGTATATTATGGCTCAAAGGCAGCCCTTAGCAGCCATTGTATAAAATCTCTATGGTCTAAAAAGTACTTAAACAATGATTTACACAAAAGCCATAAAATTAATAGGAATTACATCTATTCAAAATTAGTACATATACCAAAATTTACATTTGTGCTACAGTTAAGAGACTTTAAGGGTTCCAACATGATCCTTCTTTGTTCTTTGAATAATACCAAACATTAAAAGTGTTTATAAATACATCTACTAATACAATCTTAAATAACAAGATGTTATTAAAAAATTAAAATAAATTTTGATGCAAGGGGAAAACTTACTTTGGGTTGAGACACAAATAAAAGAATTAACAATTAGCTTTACAAGATAGAGGAGTTTCACATACAGTTTCTCCAGATAGAGCTAAAATTGATTTTCTATTTCATCTATTTCAGACCAATACTGTGACCATTTTCAGCCAGATCATAAGAGCCACATAGTACTCTAACATGCAGAGCCATACTGAAGAAAACTACAGAATCAAATACAGAAAGAGGCTGATTTGGGTATCACAAGCTCAAACAGAAAAACAAAACACAAGTAAACTTCAGAGCACTAAAATGCAAAATAAACACATATCACACACATATATATAACACATATGCATAACGTATCAGTGCTTTAACTACAAGGACTAATCGAAGTTAGGCACTTAAAAACTCTCTCACAACTAAAAGAAAGAAAAAGTTTATCTCTATTTAGCTTAAAAATCCTGAGTAACTCTCCTGAGAGAATAAAAAATGGTTTAAGACAAACTTATGGGAGGCTGAAGGCTTAAACTTAATACCATGAAGTTAGCTCAACTACACTTAATATGTTTGAAAAAGAGAAAAAAATCTGAATGTTTTATACGTTTTAACCGGAGAGGAAGGGAAACAGCCTCTCTAAACTGTGCTCAGAAGAAAGCCATGGACATTAACAGTCATATTTCATAACAACCAGCTTCTCTATTTTGTTTCTTTCTATCGCTATTAGGTAGCTTTTATTCTTTCCTTATTGCTGAAAATAAAAAAGTTACTTCTGCTGACATTAAAAGCTTGATTTTACAAACTATTTAATGCACTCTAAGGACACTGTTAAAAGACATTGGCATGTTGATGTGAGCTGTACAAAGGTCAGTGATTTGGAGGCTCTTTCAGACAATTTGCCGGGATTTTGGCATTTTGTAAGCACACATAGGACAGCTCTCCAGCAAGCTGACCTTGACAGTGAATTGGATAAATAAACCTTCAATTTACCCCCTCCAGCTCGAGGCGAGCCCAGCTGATCCCTCTGGAGCCTTCACCTGTCCATATCGTTCAACTGATGGCAACTTCCAGCTGACGAACATCCGCGGCTTGCAGGTCCTGTGACAAACACCATCTAACAGACCGGCTTCTGAAAAGTCAAAGTCAATAGTGTTTCCATTGAAAATTTAATGCTGGTTCCATCTTTACCCATCATTCTTCCTACTGTTGCATGTATCCCAGGAGGCCCTTCAAGCAAAAGCACTACTCCATAACAGGTAATGACGTGGCATTTAATGATACTGTCCAAAGTGATCCAAGCCCATGGAAAGTAATGTGCACTCATGTACCAGATAAGCACGGCTGAATGTACTAGAACAGCAGTATCTTTCACTGCACTGTCACTAGATACAATGTGACATATGCTCTGCCATTGTACCTGGCTTTTCCTTTTACTTCACCATCAGAGGAAAAGAGCATTTTCAGATACAGAGCACCAAAGTGTTAAGGGAATTCAGTAAAAGGTAGGATGGCAACATATCCGTAATTAAGTATTCACAGCCTCTTTAATACTTCAGTGCTCTTGGATTCGCTACTAAAATCTGTGAATTATACCTCATTGAAGAATGTCCTTAATCGACTCTGACATGTTTTATTGGAGGCAGAAAAAATGTTTCAGTATGATAGATAAGGTTAAAAATGTTACTACTCTGATCATTTACTCTAGTGCCTTGCAAAAAACTCCAAAGCCAAAAACCATTTACATCACTCATCTGATGCAATGGAGAAAAGAAAGCATTATCTGACAGCCCATTTTAGCTGATGGGACAAAGTGCACATTTTCAATTTTCTGACAAAGTTATGTTGTTTATGTAGATAAGAAAAAAACAACTGTAACATTTCTACCACATGCCATAAGGATCTGAAATTTGAGTTAAACAGCAAAGTACCTTGAGACCATGCAGAGCATAGCATGACAAACAAAAATCATCTTTACGGTTTCAAACCAAATAATACATTACGTGTTTTCGATTCTAATAGCAGCGCAGAGTTTTCAGTGAGCCCCAGCACACTGCAGCAGAGCTCAGCGTGACATCTCTATGCTTTCATGAGAAAGATTCTCTCACTTTAGCACTACCTGCAAGGGAACTTCGGGGAGCGGAGAGAAAAAAAATAGAAAGAAAAGAAAACCCAACCCTGCAATTAAATATTTTAATACTAGGCTTGCTTTTGTTGTTAGTGATGGTGGGGTTTTTTGTTTTGATTTTTTATATCTCCAGATACAATACTTCCAGCTTACACTCTTCACTGCAAGAAGAGGATGAACAGGAATCTCATACATTTTCAAGCTCTCTTATTAGTTTTATTAGAGCAATCCATGATTATGTGGTGAATCTAGCAGGGAAAGGAATTGTGCGAACGCATCTGCACTGACTTCTCTATAGAGAATCATGACACTGACAGGAAAAGATGGTTATCAAGTTTTATTCCTCAGGACATACACATTAAGTTTTCAAATAAATAATCTATATGTCTTCTATTTATATCAATAGACTATAAAACATATAGAAAGATAGACTGTTTTATGCATCCTCAACTTTGCTTTTTCACCACAAAAGATGCATATTCTATTTGGTCATGTCAGTGAAATGAAATTATTAAAAGTAATTTTATTTCCCTTACCATGTAAGTTTCCAAGATCACTATTTTAACACAAAGTAGGAAGAAAGAGCGTTTACATTAAAACTAAAGTAGTCCCATTTCGGTTCATTTTCCTATTCGTATATCTAAAAGCCAGCCCACATTTAAGGAACTGGCTCAAAATGCCTCAGTCTTTGTGCTAAGCCCTTACTACCCACGTAAATTACTCTGACTTCTATGAGCTGCACCATTACCCATTAGAAACTGAACTGGCAACTTACAAATAACTGGCAAAGACTCTAATTCTGCAAAATGGACAAGGTTCTAAATCAGGACCAGATGTTGGACTTCATTCTTTAAACAACAGCTCTAAGGAGAGCGGAAGATCCATCTTCCGAGCCTACTTCTGCCTGCAGACAGTGACCCCCGCAATGAGGCTGCCAAATGCTTTAGGAGCAATTCCATCCACCAATTACTATATTCTGGCACCAAAATAGAAATATTCATTCTGAACCTTATCATTAGGACTACACTGCAGTTCTGCCAAATTTCAGTTCCACTTGTTATGTTCCATTGTGATCAAGCATTGCTCGACAATCAAAAAGACAACAGAAAGGCCCTCCGATGCACCCTGTAGCACTACCGGTTTATTAAGCTCCCTCTTCCTGTTGGCAGTGCTTAGAAAACAGAGACCCGAGGAAACAAGTTTTCCATATTGGAGGCCCGTTCATGCTACCTGTTGCTGAGGTCAGCTGGATATTTCAGATGGTTTGAAGAAAAATTTTGGCTATATGTTCATGTAGAACGAAAAAAAAACAACACAAGAAGGATATGGTATACAAAAGTGTTTTGTTTGTTTAATACCACTTCTATGTCAAGCGCAGACCTTCAGCCAAAAAGCATTCCTCGTGCCGCATTATCACGTACATGACCACGTCCGAGGGAGATCTGCAAGCACAGCTGCGTTCTGAAGGTTATTCTCGTGAGAGCATACCTGAATTTCAAGAATCAAAAGCTTTTCTACTTCAATTTTTCTCAAGCTTTAGATGGCTGCCTGCCGCCCGGTAGACTCAGCTGTGAGACGCTGGTGGCGGGAGGACGGCAGAGACCACAGCTAAGGGGACACTGACCAACTGCATAAGCAAGACCCCCTTCCCGCTGCAGCGAGCTAAACAGCCACCCCAACACAGGGAAAAATAATGTGCTGTGTGTAACATGGGGTGAAAATAACACTCGCCCATAATAAAGAGAAGTTATCTGGAGAACTGAGCCTGAGGGAACAGCGTTCTGGAGCTGCACACCAAATCCCGCTCAAATCCCGCACAACCAAACCCCAGAAGATTCCATTTTAAATTCTTATGTTCTTGATAAATACATCTTTACATGGGCTACTTACCCAGTATACCATCTCTGTCCACATACTGCAGCCTTGCACACACATGTTCAGGCTTTCACGTCTCAGGCCTTTGCACTCCACTTTCATTCTTTGTGCAGTTATTATATTGTTTTTATTGCACAGTCATTGCTTTTATGTTCACTATGTTGTACGGCTCTTCAGAAGGGATGAGAAAAGAAAAAGAAAGCAGGATGAAAGAAAAATACATGTTTTCCATCTTATTACTTTTCAGACTGCCCTTTTTTCCCTTATTTATGTTAAAGTAGGATGTTTTATTTCCCAGTCAGCATTAACACCTCCCTCTATGAAGTGCGAGGTGCAATTGTTGCTCTGGCTCTGTGTGTGGCTGTGGCCTTAGAAGTCAAAGCTGAAAGAAACAAAACAATTTTTAATTTTTTTTTTTAAATTCTGAAGTGAAAAATCCATTTGATTTCTTTTTGTTTATTGCTGCATTACTTCAGTAACTGCTAGACTTGAGTCAGACCGACAGCAGGCCTCTGGACCCTCTGACTCCATTCCTTCTTCTTTATTTATTAGCCTCACTTATTAAAAGAATGTCTTGGTTTATATGATGAGTACTCTTCAAGCAAAAGTTAAATCACTTATATTGGCAATCTAAGCCTGTGATTGATGAAAAACTGTGCTAAATGTTCACAGAGATGCTCTAAACCACATGAAAATCACAAACACAGCCTGAAAAAGCAGATCACCCCACAAGCTCTACGAAGATCTGCAAAACCTGCAAGTGAAACCAAGCCACAATCACGTGCAGGTAACTGCAATACTAAATGCAGCATCAACATATGGAGCTTGGCCCTGTACCCCCATCTTAATCCATCCAAATGAAGCACAATCTAGGACATCCTCTGCCTCTCAGGATGAGGCAAAACCCTACATTACAAACAGCACTATTGCCCCCAAATTGTGTCAACTTCATAAGAGACAGAAAACTCCTGAGATTGCCTATTATGTGGCAATTTCATCAGAAAGCAAGCAGATATTTCACTATTTGTTAGCCCATATTATGCTGATACTGTGAAACTCCCAGGCTGGAAAACAACAGAATTTTTCATCCAAAAACAAACAAACAAAAAGCACCACACACACACAGCAGAAAAAACAGATTACAAGATAAGGCACAACAGAAAAGCATGAGTGTTTTGATTTCAAATGCCTAATTTTCACTGAAGTTTTAGCTTGACACTCCAGGGTAAAACTAGTTGCACACATTTAAATAAGTGCATCCAAAGCTCAAGTCTTTTTTGTATTTTTTTTTAATTCTCTCTATTCAAAATATAAATAAATATATATATAAATATAATATATATATATACATATGTATATATATAAAAAAAATCTACATATATATTTATATACATATTTGTTTCCACAAAGGCTGAGGCAATGCTGCTGGTTGCAGGAGGTGCAGGCACAGGGCCCCCAAAATATATTTATATTGGGGATGGAGAGAATTAAAAATGTATATATACACATTATACATATTTTTTATAAAACAAGCTATACACTAACCACCAACACTTTGAAGAGACACAGCACATGATCAGAGCCAGGCATGGACAAGACTTCTGCCCCGTGTTCCTGGGTCGCTATGTCCCTTGGATCTTTCTCTGGTTTCTAAGAGATATCTTCACTCAGATTTTCCCCATTCTCCAGTGGGAATTTCCCTTGAGTTACACTCACCCTTGGTATAGGTTGGGGTGCACTCCTGCTCGCCATAAGGACTTTTCCTATTTTTTTATTTCCAGCCTATTAGTTTTTGTGCTCGCGCTGTTCTGGTTGCCTTTAGCAATGTACTGGCTTGGTGTACAACTTCTGCATTTGCTTGAGGCCACAACAGTATCAGTGTTCTGTGTCATATCCCATTTTGTCTCAGACAGTCTTTGAACTCACTTGAAATAAATTGTGGTCTATTGCCACTGACACTGGAGAATGTTAATCCATATGTTGTGAAAAACATGATCCGGCCTCACGTTGCATCCCAGTAAACTAAATGTTTATTGCGACGGTGCAGAAGGAAACCTGTGCTAATGGTTGCATCGACCTCCCAAGGAACAGCCCAGCGGCTTATATAGTGCCAATGCGTGCTCCTGTTCCAAGGCTTGCTAGCCAAGCTGCCAGGAGTTCTTCCCTAACTCCTCTGCTTCATCCCCAAAGTGCTCAGCATTAATCATGCTCTTGATTTCACTTTCATTCATCATTAATGATGGCCAAATGTCTTTCATAAGCAAGTCTCCCAATTCACGCTTTCAAATTTCACAGTATCAATATTCTGATCTCTCAAAAAATAAATTTTCCTGCAGTCCACATTTCCCACCTGCACTGAGCAGTGTCACAGTTCTCTAGTCTGCTCCTAACCTCCAACCCAGACACATTTCCTCCGTTCCACTAACTCTTCATCAGTTGCCTGCTCTCCAATGGCTTCTCCTGCTGTCATTTCACACTCCACTGCTTTCTCTGTAACATATCATACACTATATATTCTTCTGCTATATTTCATTTTGCTTCCTCTACATTTTTAGGATAATCACAAAGGAGCCTCAGCTGCTTGCTGTCCACTAAACCCGTTTTGCATCCTGAAATTATATGTACATTGACCATAATCCATGCACATGCCTCAAATCCTCAAAAGCGCCTTACAGTACATTGTCACCTGTCAACCTGAAGCCAATGTCATAAACGATGTGCACAAAACTGTTTCAATTACTGCAGCAGACAAAGGACTTCTGTCTTCCTCAAAACACCTCCACTGTGCGGCTCTTTCTCCTTAGAGCGTGTTGCATATTTCCGAGAGCATTGCCTCCGAACGCTAATTAACAACATTCCATCTTGCAGGAAAATAAAAGCAGAACGGTGCTTCTGGTTTACGTCATTAATACAGATAAAACTGCATTGTCCAGCCAAAACGCTGCAACTGAATTTGAAAATTTGGTAGCATAAATTTAAGCCTCTTAAACCATAATTAGATGCAAAAAAAAGGAGAGATTTTAAGGAAGTGAAATACTAACATATCAGGTTCAAAATTTATGTACACAAAAAAAGCTACAAAAATACTTACATAATAGTGGAATAGAAACAGAGTATTTCCCTCCCTGACTGCTACTACTTCCATCTAAGATGCACACACAGAACATTAAATTTGAGTATTACGTCCAGGTAAATACAAAATATAAATAAAATAAAGTTTTTAGAAAGGGCTTCACAACTTCCCAACCATTTCTGCTGTTATCTTTCTTTTGTTCTTCCATGACCTGTATTTTATATTTAATTTAAAAACATACTGGAGAAAAGGAAACAGATTACATAAAATGTAAAGTTTCAAGGATTTAAAGACCATACGGAATGAACTGTGAAACACAGTGCTCTGTTCTCTCTGCCACATTCAGGTGCTTGCCATCCTCCATTCTTACTCAGAATTAATCTCCTGAATAGAGGAGAGGAGGAAAAAAAAAAAGAAAGAAAGAAAAGAAAAAGAAAAGAAAAACACCTTTTCTGTCTTTTCTGCTTCCTAGCCTGAAGCTCTAGCCCCATCCCGACATTTCCCTGCCACCCTAAGCCAACACACGTGTCCAAGGCACAGAGGAAATGAGAACTCCCTTCCAGGCGAGTCCTTAAAGGATATGGCTCAATATATGAGGTCACAATTCTTTGGGTTAAAAAAAATAAATAAATAAAATAAAGGCATAATCCTCCCTTGCTTATTTAAAACTATAATCAGTTATATCCTGCTTTTTAGATGCAACTGTGGCATTACTACTGAAGGTGTTGGGAATATTGTTTGTAAAACCAGCCGCAGAGTTTTCACAAAAGGCGCTATATCACAATTATAAACTTCAAAATTTGAAGGTGTTGGGAATATTGTTTGGAAAACCAGCCGCAGAGGTTTTGTTTTCACAAAAGGTGCTATATCACAATTATAAACTTCAAAATGCAAAGGTGCGTGGGGCGGGAGGAATGAATTTCTATAAAAATATATTAGTTGAAATGACTAGTAATTATTACATCCAAAATATTTTCTGTTTATATTAAAAGCAACTGTAATTTGAGTCATTTACTACTAATTTGCTCTTCAGTGACAGCACCCAAATTTCCATTCAAAATTACATACACTCTCTGAGTTATCACAGAATGCTTTTTATTTTAATGCTACAATAACACAGATAATAGTTATCTTAGCAGAAAGATAAAGAGATTACTGAATTCTAAACCTCGGATGGAAACAAATTTTTTACTTTGTGTCACCCTTACTATACAGAAAGAGTGATTATAATCTGCAAGAGGAAAAAAAAGCAAAGCCCTCAAGAAGCAAGGCTTTCATAACTTCACCATTTTTCACAGGCAAGTACAATTATAGTTTTGCATAACCATCTAATGAGAGGAAGTCCTTTCTCGCAGCGTTAATAAAGGACCTTGCCGAACATGTTAACAAAGCGAAGGCGCTCTATGGAGCTAATGTCATTGTGTAATTAGCATGCTCATAAGATGACTTAAGATTACAGTTTATCTGAATCTAATAACTGCCTATCAGCAGCTTCACCACTCTGTCTTTTTCAATATATCTTTCTTCATGAGCGGTCCGAGCATCCAGCCGCTCGCTGGAGCGCCGCAGAGGGAACGAGGACCGTCACCAAGAACCGAGGCAAAAGAGCCAGGAAACAGGTACGCAGCTGAACTTGGCTAAGCACGGCTTTTTCGCACATCTAGACATTTACTTGGGGACACAGTATGATAAAATGAGGCTTTGCTACTGATTTCTATGTTTCCTGGGGCACAATATTAGAAAAGGGGAAAGAAACACTGCTAGAAGCCATGCTAGCTGCTTGAAGCGATTTTTAAATACAGCTGAGTAAGGAATTAGACATTTCTCTAAGCCGCTTGGAAGACCATTTCAAGGAAGCAGCTTCCCTTGGACTATCCCACTCGGGTGTTTGGCAGCCAGCATCCAGCCCCAGGCACTTCTCCTCCTCCCTGGTGCCACCAAACCTGCTGGCCCAGAGGGGACCCACGAGGACAGCTCAGCTGGACCACACTCACCTTCCCAAGGCCCCCGTCCTGAAACGTGGACCTCAGAAAGCCACAGTAAATATATAAAAGTTTAACAAATTGGTTGGGAAAATCTAGTATTGATCCATGTTTATACAAAATCATTTTATATCACTTTTTCTTTAACATATCCAAGAAGACAACCCAAGTGAATGAAAAAAGCCCAGGATGGCAGACAGTGATTAAGCCTGGGCTCAGCACATTTTTATAATGCATTCTTTTCAGACTTAGCAAGGCATTCAGTCAGATCTGGGAGGATTGCAAATTTTTAAAAATCCCAAATTAATGTAGGCCTTATGTTCTATCAAGACTGAAACTGAACACCAAATATTCCATATTTCCCAAAATCAAACCATTACAAAAAGAGTAAAAAATTACCTATAGGCCTTAAAAAAAAAAAAGAAAAAAAAAAAGACGCATCTCCCTGAAGTAGTAACTGTAAAACAAATTAAGACATTTCCAAGTATTTGCTAACCTACTTACAGGCATCATTGCTCCCTTGGGCCTTTGTAGCCTTACACCTTCCTTAACGGACTAGCTGAATAGGTAAATGGGTTATATCAGGCCAGGAAATCAATGTGTATACTGTGTTCCCAGCCACAGATGAGCTTGTCGAAGCCATTTTATTATAGCTGCAGGAGCTGTATTGATCTGACTGTTAACTACTCTGAGGTGGCTAGCAATCCAATGAAGATGCCTTCTGCCGTCCATCCAAATGCTTTCTCCCCTCAATAGTTCTAACAGAGTTAAGTGTTTGCAGATTGAATTAATTTAATGTTTGCCTAATCAAAACTGACTATGCTGGAGCCTAAATTCTATTAATTACTAAAGGAATCGCACTCTCACTGCAACGCGACGTTAGGCTGCAAAGGGCCTTATTTTACTGTAACACGAGGTTGGAGGGGGAACCAGCTTGGTTAGGTTTTAGTCCATAAACATATCTAGTTCTTATTTCTTTCCAGCATTCTCTAAACAGGAATATTTCAGCTTTCTTTTTTTCCTAAAATGGGGCTATTATCAGTCAGCAGAATTTCCAGTCAATTAATTCATAAGCAAAGCAATTCATAAGCAAAGAACTATATACTTAATAAAGAGGGAAAAAAAGGAAAAAAGAAAAGCTAAAACACTTCACCTAAGTTTATTTGTGCAAATTCTTGTGTTGAATAGAACCAGACACAACTTTTCTCTTGAATTTCTTCTACATAGCCCTAAGATTCATATAGTTAACAAAGTCTTACGTTACAGAACGTTAAAGACCTGCTTCTTCGCTTCCTAATTTAAGAAAAGCTTTCTGAAATTTTCTGTACATACCAGCAATGTCCACAAATAAAAAGCATTGTTTGACTGGATAACTGGAAAATCCAGTCTTGCAGCTACACTACTGCAGTGTCAGCCAAAGCACCTGCTGGATTCAGAAGGATCAAAAGTGCCTCTACTTTGGAAATACATGTTTCCAGGTAACCTATCCCCAAGAGCCAATGGAAGAAAACCGAGCAGATGCAGAGGGCTTTTCTGAGCAAGTGTGCCTATCGAAACCCACCACATCCTGCATGCTGCAGAGGGTAGACCTCCACCACAGCCTTTTTTTTTTCTTTTTCCCCCCCCTCCCCTCCTCCAAAACGATTTTGGTTTCATACATCACTCGAATACAGATCTGCAAAATGATTTGGGTTTTAAGTTACTTACCTTCATTTTCAAAATAAAGTGAATTTAGACATTTTCTATTTTTTCTACATAATTTATAGATGAAAAGAGTAAGTTTTGTAGGGGAGCAAAATAATGTTTATTTGACTAATGCAGCCGTATGCCTACAAGTCACACACTGACTGTTAAATAACAAACGGTAGCCAACTGCACAGATTAACTACATATGAAACATATGTCCTGGAACAATGATTTTATTTCAAACAAAAGAGCAGCATGTGCTCTTTTCTCACACTCTGATTTACCATTTCAGATATAGCATAAAAAACATGTCTGATAACTACGTTTACTAGATGAGCAGTTTAGACCCTCTCTTACAAAGAGATAACACCAAACAAACAAGAAGCATAACAAAAAAGACTCTTCGCTGCCTCTGCTCTTCATTATTGTTATTTGCAAGGGAACAACAGTCTTTTCTTCAAGAGTTTAAAAGCAGTATTTTAATCTGAGCAGAGAAGTTTCCTACAGCCATATTTCTCCAACTGCTTCCAACAAAAATTAGAAGCATTACTCCAAGAAATTGCTAAGTAGGTAAGTAGAGTGAGTCAAGCTGTCTTTGCTTATCACCTCATCTGAAACCTATAGTCACTCTTCAGATCTGAGGGGGAAAAAAAATGGTATTATGAGAATAAAACCAAGGCAACAGCTATTCCAGCTACAATGATAGGTGCAGATCTATCACCTTGTGGCAACCACCTTGCGTGGAGGGGTCAGAAGACCTCACCAGCTCTACAGCAGCAACTGTGGTTAGCCCTCCCCACACAAAGGAAAAGCAGGTGGCCACGATCCCATGGGACCAGGCAGCCGGGAAAGAAGCCACCGGCGCACAAACAGGAAGCAGACGACACTGCTTTCCAAGTCTGGAAGGGTTGTCGGTTTTATCCTGCAAACTTTGAAATAAAATTTCTTCTATTAAAAGTCTTTGGGATGTCACTGGAGACCATTTTGTTGGAGAGGAGAGGAAAAAAAAAATACCAACTATTCTATTCTGGAGAAAACCTGAACCATGATTCCAAAGCTACACAGATAGTCCAGCACTGGATGAGACAGTCTAAGAAACAACTGTGTTCACACGTAAACAAAATATAAATGGATTCCGCTCTAAGACACATTTAAAAGCAGGCCACTGGAGTTGTTGAAAGTTCTTCTGCTTCAAATCTTTATTATACTTTGTCAGCAGAAAAATTTAACACATAACCACAAAATACATCAAAAAAAGGAGAGAGAGAGAACACTGCAGAATAAAATGTCTGCATTATCCAGGAAAAACAACTAGGACAAATAACTTCCTTTAATTGTCTCTTCCATCTTGCAGAAAATCCGAGGGCACGCAACCTAATTCCTTTGCCAGTTACTACAGTAACTTACATGGACAGGAAGATGTTCTTCTCTAGCCTCAAGAACCAACACAATCCGTTTCAATAATGCATCTTTTTTTCTCCTATTTACAAGCTAAGATCTTGCCAAAATCTCATCAGCAAGGTAAAGCAGCAGCAAGCAAATCCAGGAGACTTAACAGGAGCCAGACTGGTGAATGAAGGCGCTAAAAGCACCAAGGCAGGTTTTGTGGCCACCATAAGCATTCATCGTGTGGTTAACCTCCAAGCTCACAATTACTTAGTGCAAGCCAAAATTCTTATTTTACTTCTCATATGTATTTCTTTTGCTAAATGATCATTTTCAACTGAAGGGCAATGTTTGAAATCTGCATTTCATGTCAGAGGTGGCTGATGCACACAGGAAGCAGTGATCTCCAGTATAATGAAATATTGTTTTTACAAGTTGTACAGCACCAAGATCATTCTGGGTTAAAACACCAATGAAATGAAAATCTCTCATTACAATTGATTCAAACATGTCAAAATGCATTTTACTTGAACTACCCTGCCCTCCGTGTTTCAAACATTTCTAAAACATGAATTATATCTTGCATTACAGAAAGAAACAAAACTGGCTGCTTTAAGCCATAATCACTGCAAATTGCAGCACTGACGTCTCCGAATTAAAATTGCAGGAGAACCCACTTTCAGGTTGTTTTAACTACTATCCACAGTCATTTGACATATTATAGGATCAGAACATTTTAAAGATGAATATAATATTCCTCCCCATGTATTTCATTAGCGAGGATCATTTGGATAAAAACGGAGCTCTGTTTTTGAAGTCCACTGACTTGCCAGAGATAACAGCTCAGAGTTCAGTGTTTGTGGTGTAACAGGCTCTGAATGACAGTGCTCTCTGTTTCTCAAGAGCGCAGCTTTGTCATCTACCACTGAGAGCCCAACAAAGAAAAATCCAGATGTCTGCAAATTAAAGGAGAGCTGGATGACATTCTGCTGTTAATGCTCAGCCTACATAAATCATTGTAATAAGAGAAGATTGTTATATTAACCTTTGTCACGCAATTTTCTTTTTCTTTGTAAGAAATAGGGAAAACAACAAATTAGATGGCACAATAATTCTATTTTAAGGCAGAAAAGAGAACTTTTATACCCTTGCCAGGCACATGATTCCCACTTACCTGGAATTTCCTATGTGCCCCATGAGAAGTTAATACTATGCTTGCTTGAAAATATACACTTTAGTTCATATACTAGAAGATGGAAAACACCTCTCCAAACTAATCATGGTTTTAGAGGAATGGATATAGAGCAGAGACAGAGAAAATCATGAAATCTAGCCTTGGTCCACCGGAATCTCCCCTTTTGGCCACACAAATGCTCCAGTTCCCTGCCTCAGTTACCACATGTGAAATGGGACACTGCAGTTTCCCCGTCCTAGAGGTGACTGTACAAGCCCCGCGCGTGGGCTTCAGGAAGCAGCTAAGAGCGCGTGTCACGAGAGCGCCAGCGGGGCCGGGGCCGCGACCCAGGGGGTGACAGCGAGCAGGACCGAGAAAAAAAAAAAAAATTGGTGCACATGGAGGTCGCTAATGTGCATGTCAAAGAGCAGCACGGAAAATTCATCCTTATAGCAGAGACCTGCAATGGCAAAGACTTCCTCCAAAAGCATTTTATTTTTAAAAGTCTAAGCTTTCAATTAGGACAGGGGGGGGGGAAAAAAAAAAAAAAAAAAAAAAACAGGTTTTGGGAAACTCCAGATGCTCTATTCATTTTCTACCCTTAAGCACAGGCTTTCGTTTGAGATGTCCCAGTACTCCCCAGTGCCTCCTACTGCGGTTCTAGTTCTAGATGGAAACAGGTCTCACCTAAGCCATACCTGTCACACACATATTGGTGGCAGCCACACACATATTGGTGGCAAATATTTGGGAGAGTTTAAACAGCACCAGGCACTTATATTTAGCAAACTGAATGAAGTCGTCATTGCTTTTCTTTTGGCACTCACCTTTCCTTATACTTGATAATATAGTTATTTTATCTCTAATGATCCCTACTTCCTTCCACAGACTGTTGGGCTAAGCTAATCTCTTACAATACGAGTCTCATTATTTTGTTGTAAGATTCACCACTATTTCACGAATGATGCTTTTACAAAACATGAACCAGAAGGGTTGGATAAAATAAAGGGCTGAGGACTGAGTTTACAGACCTCAAAAATAACATTTACAATAAAATTGCACTTTAAAGGACTAAACATTTCTTTAATTCACCTTGATGACTACTTTCCATATGGATGGTAATTTGATAGCAGGCCACAGAACAACAGGAGTCAGTGGCAGTGTTTAAGCTTCTAAGTTTGGCTTTCACTTTACAAAAAGATAAACGTAAACACATGGAGTGCATCTGCTAAAATATACTGGAATTATTCTGGACATTCTTTTTTTACTGCCTTTATATTGCAAAAGTAGTACAGTTTAAGACAAATCTTCAAACTTCTCAATACATTCATTCCTGAAATGAAATTATTTTTCACAGTACCAGTTGTAGGAAGGTTTTCCATAAACAACTTTGATATATGTGTACAGTAAATGTTTTCTAACCAGAACAAAATGCCATGTTTCAATTCTGTACCTGCAGTCATCAACAGTCTCACTGACTTGGAGGTTCTTGTCATTTCTGCCCACATTATCATCTGCATTCCTATGACCTCAGGAGTAAAACTGTCATGCTTCAATCAAGCGATAATAACAAATCTCAAAAACATTGATTAAAAACTAGATTTTTAAGTTATCCTTTTTGTTACTGCTCTAATTGCTTAGAGCTGATTGAAATAAAACAGCTTGCAATTTCCAGCTTTGCACCATTTCAAAATCAGGAGCGCTGCTGGCCCAGAGAAGCTCCTCAGCTCTCTGCTCGCCACATGCTTCAGATCAGCACATGCTCTTACCTTTGCTTGAGAAAGGTTAGCATAATAAAACTGCAGAGAGGAGAGAAGGGGGAAAATAAATAAATAAGAACACTCACAACCAACCCACTAAGGTCTATCAGACTTGCCCAAGTCTTCCTTCTCAGCAAGCTGAAATTCACTGCAGAGCACAGGCCAGAAGTCAATAGAACTAACTTTAGTTTACGTTCATCCCAACTAATAACAACTTATATAGCTGATCCAGCTAGTGTAGTGCAGACATTAAATGCTGTGCGTTGTGCAAGTTTGCAGTGCACATTTTTGCACAGTTCCGTGCAGGATGGGCAAGGTAGATCCACACACACTTCATCATGAGCTTCCCATTTAAAAATGATACAAAGAACTCTCCTTTTTCTGAGCTGCATATTAATTTATTGTAGTGAGACAAGAGTATCAGCTGTCCATTTAAGATATTTTCACTTAGTTTACAGTTTGA
>NW_010589804.1:185496-201285 GCF_000705375.1 Tinamus guttatus
TCAGGAAGCAGTTTGGGGTTGCATTTACTTACAAATGCCATGCATGCCCACTTGGAAAGCAAATATGACACAGGTCACCAAATCCTACCAGTTAACTATCAGATTGTGAATACCAGACAGAGACTCACGAGAAAACTACACTCTAAAACATTCACTATGGAACCCAAATCTCAACATTAAACACCACATACATTCATAAGCAGTTTACTGAAAATGATAAAAGAAAATACATTATGCTCAAAACTTTTAAGTTATATATCTCAGAATATGAGTATTGATAAACTGATATTGTTCTTAAAGGATTAAAAGACATAAAGGCAAAAAAAATGGTGGTTAGTAACATTTAAAATTGGCCCTAATTCAGCAGGTTTTTTTTGCACTTAGTAAAGGGATTCAGAAAGAAGTCTTAAGCCCCTTTTCTTTCCTGGCTCCTAGGATTTTAGAAATTAGCTAGAACCTGGATCTCTAATTTACACACTTCATGCAGCTGCCTTAGATTCCACAAGACTGTTTCAGTCATATAACGGAAAGTTTACGGTACCAACAATCACTTTGTTTCCCCTTAGTCATTACCATTAGGGTGTTTTTACCCTTTCTCCAATGTATTTTTCCTAAGGCCTCTACAGAGAGCTCTCCTCCCTCTGCACTCACTGTCCCACCTACAACCATCTCCTGCTACACCGGTGCCACCAGTTTGATAGGAGGTCACTAGCCTGTTAATACCTCAGAATTCATTTGACCAGATCTTACTTCTCTTAAACTTCAGACTAGACCTAGTCATTTTACACATAGAAACGCTTCCCACCCTAAATTATACCACTTAAATTTGGGTTTTATAAGAGGATTCTGATTATAATCTTAACTGTGGAGAATCTATCTTCTCTTCGTAGTACTTTTATCCCTAAGTCAGCAGCATTTAGGACAGCACTTCTGGTTAGAGCTCATTTGTACAATGCAGCATCCTTATGAAAGCCTTTTATCCTCAATCACTCAACCAATCCAAATGCCAAGCCCCATCTTCAAGAAACAAGCACTAATAAATCTCTTTCATTTCCTTTTAATTTTAGGCAGATAAATGTTACACATCCTGAGTTGAAGATGCTCTGGACATGAAATCACTTAGTAATGACTCAGAATTTAACCCTATTGTAACTAAATCATAGGATTTCTCTTGCATTCATATTATAATTTTAAAAGCTCATGACCTAAAAAGCAGAATACATGTTACAATTACTGACAAGAGAGGCTTGTAAAATAGAAGAGCATTCATTTCATCTTCTCCTACTGCACATTGCAGCAGTCTGACCTCAGACAGATCATCTTCCCAGTCATCATTTGCAAAAATCAATAATGTCTGTAGATGCTGCATTATTTTGGAAAGGATCTTGACTGTTGCAGGAAGACATTATCTCTTGAAAAACTAAGATCATAGTGTGAGGTCAGCCATAATATCCTTAAGGAATTGTGTCTCTGACAAGAGAACTTTAGGAGGTGAGGAGTCACAAAAGTGAACGTAACCGCTGAAGAAATAAAGCACAGCCCAGAGACACATCTTCAGGCCTGGCCCAGCAACTTGGAAGAACGCAACAACAGCATTACAACAACCCCTTCAGAGGGATAAAAATTCCTTCCCCAAGTTCTTACACTTTTTAATGGACAAATAGAGATTTTTTTCTTTTTAATCTAATAAAAACAGCTGTTTTTACATCTTGGATGATGTTTAAAAAAAAGTTTTAAAAAATGGTGGGGGATCTCACTTTTTTATGAGTATTCTATTCAGTTTACTTTTTTCTCATATAAAATAGCAAAAAAAAAAAAAAAACCACTGCAACATTCTCACACTTTTCAAACTTAAAAACTCCACTCTGCACAACAGAAATATCTTTTTTTCTTACAGCAAGTACAATGACAAGTTATTGGTGCTGCCTTTGATGGTGTCTGCGATACTAGACTAATCTCTGCCATCAGTTAAAGTGATTGCCATTAAAATCTTTATAAGCAATTAGCATTACCATCCAAGTTAGTCTTCCCTCTACTTATTGCAAAAAAAAGCAGAGAAAACCGGCAGTATAGTGAATGCTAGTGGCTTTAAATGGAATATCAATTAAGGAAAAAGGTAAACATTATAATGGCAAAACACAGTACATGCTAGCATTGCCAAATTAATGGATAGAAAATCTGTAACAGAAAATAATGCCCTGTTGTATCGGGGAGGTGGATTTTCTTCTACAACACTATTACTCATTGGACTTGTACAATGGACATTTTCGCTATTCATTTTCACACATTATGAAAGTTTACATTGCATTCTCAAAGCCATGATAGACACAAAATAGAGATAAATACATTCAGCTTGCTACTTGTACTAACCCAATTTTAGGATTACAAGCATTAGAGATTGCAGATGTAGTTGTCCCCATCTGCACAAGTGTTAGGTATTTCTTACTGTTAAAACAGGAAATCTACTTTCTAGGCATCACGCCTAGGAGAATTGCTCACCGTTACTATGAACTGAAAAACTCCGCTGGCAACACCACTGTAAGCTATTGGCATGTTACTTAAAGCTATCTTGGGTCTGTTTTAAGTTCTGCTTACTTGTCAAAAAATACATTTCTTGGGAGTTTTCCTTCTTCGGAGTAGTTTCGTCTCTTTTTCCACAGCCCATCCCCTGTGGAAGACACATCCCCACCCTCACAAGGAAGCACCCTGTGGTTACTCCTACTTTTAGGATCCCAGCTAGCACAGCACTATCACATATGGCAATGGAGAAATGCAGTACACAGTTCTCAGCTGATCCTATACAGAGAGCTCAGCTACACAGTGCAGTGCTTGAGCCACAGAAAATAGGGCTCCTAGGATCCATTGCCTTATTTATATGGACACAGCGATGCTCAGACACAAACTGTGAACTCGTGTGAATGTGCTGAAGGCCTCGGCCCCGCGGGTTCCACATGCACTGAAGTTCACATAGTTTCACGCTAACTGCATGTTAAAAAGGAATTCTATATTTGACTTAAAAATGTAATCGATAAAGATTTTGGATTAACAAAAAAAATGTGTTTTTTCTTAAATCCAGAACTTTTTACTTATGATTTAAAGATAGAGTTCATCCCTATTCTGAACTACATTAATTCTCAACTCTTCTGTCCCCCAAACTTTATTCACGTTTATACAGATCTTAATACAGTTATACAATCATCTGGCTAACATCACTCTCTGGATAGTAATGAGGTCCTCTCTAACCCTTTAGCTGCTATAAAGTATGCAGAAGTTAAATGCACAGATGAAAAAAATTTGTCTCAATTTTATACTTCTGCAAAATGGTAATTTTGTACTTAAAATGTACAAGATGGATGTTCAGAAATATAGGCTGAAAGCCTAAATTATATTTGGTCATAATTTATGTAGTACAGTCCCAAAGAGATACAAAAAAGGCAGAGCATAATTTATCTGTTGGAATCAGAGATAGCTTTACTAAAACTTCCATTTATTCTATCCCCTACAGTTTTAACCAGCCTTTGTCCTTAGGGCGCATTCTATTTAAGCTTTCCATACTGCTGTTTGATCACATATTGTAGCCTATAATTTCTCTATCATCTGAAGTGAATTCAGGGCACAAAAATTATGATCTCCATGATAGCACACACTCTAAGATACAAATATTTATTGCAATAAAGTCATTTGAATGTAAAATGTCTGTAAGTGGAACACACACACTCTGATTTTGAGCATAATACTATCAGAACAAAGGTGTTCTGACATTTTGCTATCAGAACCTAAATAGAAAAATAGGAAGGGATGACCATAGCACAGGAAATTACCTGTTGACTGAAATGTCATTCCTGAAGTCGACAATGAGATTAAACAAGGTTAATACCAAATCTGAATTTATGCCGACTTTTAGAAAAACATATTTTACTTATGGTAATACAGAAGTTTAGGAACAAAAATCTAACAGAAGTTTGCTTTGGCATATACAGGAAAAACCTGCAACTACTTCATCAAACAACAGGTTCTTTTCTAAATACTCTGCCATGTATCAGCTCAAAACGTACGTCAGGAACACCCATGTTAATTAAAACTAACAAAAGTTAGAGCCGTAATAGCTGAGGCTTGCTCTCCTCCTCACTCTGTTCGACCTGGTCAGGACTTAATCAAAATCTGGGGACTATTTATACTTTGAGTTGAACTAAACCTCCGTACGCAAACAAATGTGGCATCACTAGTGCTGCTGACAGCGCCAACCTCGCGGGGAGACGTAAAATTGTGGATGTGATAACTTGAGCTCATTAAATACTTCCATGTTCTTTTAATCATTAATATCATTATCATAAATATTCAAATGTTGACAATATATTTTTTCACAAAAAATATTGTTCAGTAGCGGATTGGCTAAACTCCAATTACCACATTTTCACTTCGCTCCCAAACTCTCCCTGAAGAATATGATGCTTCTCCTTGTTTTTCCTTAATTGAGCATAATTTTCTCTACAGCATATTGGTTTTGCAGTTCACTGATGGGGCCTCACTTAAATTGTATTTTGTTTACCCTAGATGAATTTAAAATACAATATTTTGATTGATCTGCATCTGATCCCTGGACAACTTCAGTGGTGTTAGAGTCCACATCAGCCTCTTACACAAACCAGAAGCACAGCGGACCCCCAGCATCCAGCTCAGACACTAATCATCAGTCTTCAACCCAGTACTTGCAATTTTTGGCACCTTTTTAAGGAGAAGTGCAAGGAAGAGGAGTGGTGGACACATACCCTGCAATTAGCTCGTTTGTCAAAAGAAAGGCAGCTTTATTCCAATTGAAATTATGCATGAAATCACTTCCAGTTGATGCATTTAAATAAAGGATGAAAGCAAGTAAAATAATCGCAAATTTTAGGTAAAAACATCTGTAAAAAAAGCCAAAACAAACTGTTTTGGCCTTCCCCGTTCCCTCTCCCCCTGCCTCAGCAAAGCTGAATAACAGAAACACGCTGGAAGAGAGATGAGCCCTTCTGTGACAAGGGAATGCAAAAAGCTGCGTGAAGAGCAGCACACTGAGAAACACAACACGATGAACATTTCCAACCATAGATTTCCACCAGTAATGCTGGGAAGCCACCATATCCCTTAGGACTTCCATTTTTTTCCAATATCTATTGAATAAAGGCAACTAATCAGTTAACCTCATCATTACAATCAAAGCTGACTGCAACAGAAAACCTCCTTCCTTGACTAAGCTACAGACTAGATTTTCACAAGGACCAGCAACGTCAGTCCTTTCTATCAGATGTCTGCGTCACATGTTTTGTCATGTAAAAGGGTTTGGTGGGTTTTCTCGTTTATTTTTTTATGCAAAAATATGCTTCAGCACTGACCACACAGGTGACAAACAGGCAGGAAAGTCCCTGAAGCAAGAGCCAAACATTACAAAGATGTAAGTCAGTCTTGCGAACTAAAAATCTTCCTCCAGCAACGCTACACGATGCAGAAATAGGTATCGCATGAGCAGCTGGTGACTCTAATTCATAGCAAATACAAGACCACTTAACTGAAAGCAGCAGAAAAAAAATAAAATAGAAAAACAACATTATCTGGGCAAGTCAGGGGGCAGCACTGAGCAGTAACCTGCTTGGCACAGCATGCACAGCTTGGCAGGGGGCTCTACCCCACTACTGCAGCCCTGGCAAATCAAACAAAGCCAAAAGTTGCGAGTAACCTACTGATCCTGCAGCACAACAACTAGAACGCAAATTCATTAGAAGGACATTTTCTTGACATTTATCTACTCATTGTTGTGTCCCCTTCTTGAAGTGGGGCAAAAAAAAATGTAGAAAAGTCTCCAGATTATACCAAGTAAAACCTAGTTTTATTGACTTAAACACCTTTTTATTTTCCAATTTAAAACATATTTTCTAAACATCCCATGGAATTAGCTTCTTTTGCTGCAAGAAAGAACACAAATAAATCAATGAGTAAGCTATGTCCACCCTTAAAACCTTCCACAGCTTATTCATTTTAATCAAATTTCCCATATTCTTTGACTTGCTATCCTTCATTGCCTTGAGCTATGCGTTGCAGCTACTGATGACATACAAATGTTAAATTTTGTTCAAATTCAAACACAATACAGAAGAGCCCGTTTTAAAGACTACTTTGCAAACATCACATATAAGAACAGAATTAAACAGACTACAGAAAGGAAAGAAACATTCATTCAAGTGGATGCCCCTGTTAGCTCTGTCAACTGATCTTCAAATTCCTGAGGCCTGAGACAATGATTTCTTTCCTTGAAACTTTAACAGCTGTACATTCTATTAAAACATATATAGAAAGAAGAACTGCTTTGAAAATAAACCAATTGTGAAGCATCCAAAGAACCAATGATAGTAAACTTCATCCATAGTAATTAAGGGTAATCCCCACGACAGCAGACACACAGCAGCTGTGCAGCAGTTAATGATGCTTTTTGTTCTGCTTTTGTCATTTTTAATATTTATTTTATTCTGTTTCCCTTCTAAACCTTCTTAAAAAAATCAAAAAGTTAAGACTGCAAATAGCCATTCTGCTCTAGAAAGAAGAACTGCAGTTATGTTCTGTTCTGTCCCAGTCTTAAAGGAATTGCATCTCACATTGACTTTGCAATAAAAAGGCCTCTTTTTTACTCTCCCCGAACATGGGACCAGTAACACTTCCCAGTCACTAACCCAAACACAACCTCATTTTATTCACCATCTAACCACAGACCTTCTGCTGCGTCTCCCAAGCAGATCTGGAGCTACGTAACAACTATGGGCAAAAAATTCATACAGCAAAAACTTAAAAGCACATAGGCAATTCAGTAACTCCAGCAAGACTTAGTTTTTAAACAAGCTTATCTCCTCTAACTTATGGCTCAGATTCAATATACTTAGCATTCTATAATGCAGAATTTTTTCGGAAGACCTAGTTTCTCTAACCTTATTTCTGCCCCAATCCCAGAGCTACCCTAAATCCTCGTATGACGTTTTTGTAGCAAACAGACAAGCGTCAGCACAACCCATCCTGGCCAAGTCAACACGAGACAAAACAAGACGCCCCTACAGCTAATCCTATGAACTGCTATAGTTGAATCTGATGAAATAATGTGCTCTCAAAAAAAAAAAAAAAAAAAGTTCATAAATGCAAATCCTCTGGGATTTGAATTTACACGCACCTCTGGTACGCCTCCAACGCTCACCACCCTTAAGCGCGTTAGCTCTGAGAGGCCACTCATCACCTCGCATCATCTACACTACTGACTTAATACACTTATTTACTCATAACTGATACACTGAATTTTCCCTTCCTCCTTTTCTGCACTCTTCAACATTTTCTAGAAACATCTTCTAGAAACATTTTCTGTTTATCTGACAAAGTGATTCACAGAGAACATGTTATTTCAAAATACCTATGCAAGTCCCCCCACGTGTGCTTCTAAAGATATTAAAAAGATACTGCCACAGTAATAAACTCTGTTAAAGAGTGCATTACTTTAATATTGGTGTATTCTTGATGCCTCAAGGCACAAAATCTTTAGTCTTTTCCTTTAAAAAAGCAATGCAGGAGAGGTTTCAATCAGTGACCACAAAGTGAATCTATTGTGGCTTACTGTCAATCCACCTTTTCAAGTAGGTAAAACAAAAATCAAGAAACTCTCTATATTAATTCATTTCAAACCCACTCTCTAATACTGTCACTGGGAATCAAGGCACTATCAAGATGAAAAAGCTCTCTAGCAAGTCACAAAGGTATTGTGCATTTATCATAACTGGGAATACGATCATCATAAATTAAGTATCAGTAATCATAACTTGTATTTTTAATCAATTTTGACTATCGCCAGTTTCAAAAGCATTCTCCATGCACACGCAATGGTTCATTGCATTGGTGGATACGTGAGGAGGAAAATCAGAACTGTGATTGCAAGGAGGGAAAAAAATTACTTGAATATTTATAACTGATCTTGAAACACTGGACCTGTTTCATACAGCTTATCATAGCCTATCTTTTAACCCTGACCATGTTAAGTATGAGTTGTTTCTCTGGAGACTTGAAGATCTAGGGTTAACAGCCTTCTGTTTTAAAAATTCATTGAGGTGCAAAAAATGGTATTGCTTCCAATGCATATGCATTGCAACAAGCCAAGGGGAAAGGGAAAAAAATAGTTACCCCCTACAGGATACTTGGCAATTAACTCCAGCTATGTCAGCAATTTTTTGAAAAATCTCCTAAACATGAGGAAATCTCATCTTCACCGTATGAAAGACAAAGCTACTGCAGTGACTCTTCCATGCATTACAATGTGTGTGTCTTACTTCTTAACCAAGCCGCTAATCACGCAAATTATTGCAACTAATTACATCTGAAGGTCTAATTAATTCTTTCAGTACCACATCATTTAGTACGCATTCACAACACAGCACCTGTTTTGAAAATCCTTGCAGTTAATTTGTTTATAAACAAACAGTATTTGCATAAAATGTTTAATGAATGGTTTAACAGTTAGTACAATACTCCAGCTTTGTCTTAGTAGATTTGAGGTCATCGAAGGCCACAATAAATTAATTTTAAACTATACAAATTAATTTAAATAGTATGTGTGAATTTCTCATTAATAAAGAAAACATTTCTAACATGTTAATTAATATCTCTGTAACAGGCCAATTACTGTCTGTACAAGTGCATCTTACAGTCAAACCCAAAAGATTTTATAGGGTTCTACTGTAGTGGAGTAAAATATTCCAAACCAGGACACGTGCACAAGTCACAGTTGTTTTCAGAACTTATTCTCAGACAAAGAATTTTATTTATTTTTTTAAATGAATATCAAGGTATTAACATACTTCAACTTTTTTTTCTTTTTTTTAATCAACCATTTAAAAAAATGCATACTACAGAAGAGTGACAGCTAGTGTATCACACATACGGAACACAGCAGTAAAATCTACAGATTTAATTGTTCTTTCTCCGTATTATACTTTCCATTACGCTAAATATTGTTTTTCTTGTTTTATAAATATGCAATAATATTTTACATTATTATATGTCCCCTAATAAGCATTCTGATTAGAGAATTATAGCTTGTTTTATACATGATCTGACTCACAAATGCTATCATTCTCCACATACTATCATATACTATCACAACCAACTTCATGTAGAAGCTAAAGGAGAACATTATTTCTTAGCATCCAACATATTCTTTGCATGAACTATCACTGAAATATGTTTATAGCCCCAAAGTTTGTTTCTGATTTGCAAGCATGTTCACATTTGATAAGCACCTGTTATAAATTTACATTCACTCATGAACTATCCTTACGATAGGAAGCTAAGAAACGTAAAATATATTTATATCCCCACCCTTGCATAGCGTTGCCCATTAATGTGTGTTCTGATGAATTCTCTTCATTGCACTACATAGCTCAGTATCTGTTCCAATAGGGCAGATAAGGCAACTAAAACCTCTTTGCATTTTCTATCAAATGGGAAGCTTTCTGTGGCTGAAACACCAGGTACCCATCTCAACCAGACACTCAACAACAAAATCACCTGAGATATCTATCTGCATTTGCTTTCAAAAGCAACGTTAAGGGGAGAAAATCGTATCTTCTTTCTACACAATGAGCTGCTTCTGAAATAGGGATTTGCCAGCAGGTCTCAATGAAAAACCAGAAGAGTAATCAAGGATATTGCAGCCTATGGAACATCTACATGTACAACACAATCTGAAAGCAGAAAGATGTACATTGGGATCTTGATCTTGTATTTGCTAGTTAGAAACTATCCTAATTCATTCCAGCATTATGTTTTTATTTTCAAAATGAACACTTCCCCATTTCTTACTCAAAAGTTTCCTAACTTGCAGCTATCACAAACTGAAGTTCTAAAAATCATGACAAAGACAGCATTTCTTTTGGTTTACTTTAAAAAAAAAAAAAAAAAATGGAAACGTTGACACCAACATTACCTATTTTTCACAGACAAAACCATCTCAGCAGATCAGAATTTAAAGTGATGTAAACCAGTGGTGTCAAAGGAGCAAGAATAAGTTATAACAACGAGAAACTGGCCTACCTGATTAATGTCTTGCTAAGTGCTTCAATCCTATCCATTCTTTCCAGGTCTCTAACACTGTATATATAAGCTTGTTTCAATTTAGCATGAGTTATTTTTGAGAAACGCTTATCAAACATGCCAAGAGTGAGATCAGTTTTGATATGAACAAATTCACTGGGAAAAAAGTCTGAAGCTTCTACTTTCCTATATTTTCTCCCTTTACAGTACCCCACGTGAGAGTTGCAGAAGCATTTTGAAAGCCTTTTCAATGAAAACTTTTATATGAATTCCCTTTTAAGATAATTAAAAGTTACTATCTCACTTTTCTCCTCTTTTTTTTCTTTCTATGGAGACAAACTTTTTTTTATATCAGACCTGTTTCCATAAGACAATGCCTATTTCGATAGCACCTGTATAGCAATTATTTAAATGCACATTCTTTTATCTCACTCGGATAACGTTGGGGTGTGTGTGTGCATGTGCATGTAGGTCAGTGTGAGTACGCAGTACTCCCGCACACACTTCACAAAATCCCGGAGGGAGACAAAAAAAGGCCGTGGAGATTTCCCCCTTCAAAAGAGAAGCTGGAGAGAGAATTTTTTGTTTGTTTGTTAAGACAAACACTTTTGTCTGCCCAGCTTGGCTACATTCTGATCTATTGCCGCAAGAGCTAGAGAACCTTGAAGATTTGATACAAGCTGGGGAGCGCTTTAGAGCCAAAGATAAGTTGCTCAGGCAGCTGCTGCAGACAACAAGGCCACAGCTGAACTGCAAGCGGTGTTAGAGCTGTGCCTGACTGCGCTACTCCAACCATCCCGTGCGCTCATGTCCAAACTACTCCAAGCAAGCAGCCCTTGATGCTCCCAAGATGGCTCTCCCAGCATTAAGAATCGCCAGCATTTCACAAATAAAGGAGATGGCCACGTGAAAAATTATCTTTTAAAATGAAGTTTAATTTGCATATAAGGAACAGGAGATTTATGACGAGCAACACAGCGCAGCACTGCATCTGCCTAGTATCAGTCGTAATTTAGATTGTTTGTGACCGATCTTAAATTCTAAAGCATAGGGAAGATGAAGTGCTCTGTTGCTGTGTTATTGTCAGGAGTCTAAGACTTACCAGAGATTTATTAGTAATCTTATCACAAACATGTCTCAAGTTTTTGCTTTTAATATGTGCCAAGCTCCTCTGAGGAATTTTCCTCACTGCAATTATATTTCTCAATGCATGCTTTCTGAAGCTTAGTTGATTTCCTTCCCAAAATAAAGCGACCTATCATTACACTACAGTAGCTCTGCTACATTTTTCCTCTGCTACTTAATAATCAATGTATTCATCATTAAAATCTGAGCCCTGAAGCAATGGTTTTTAGCATATTCTAATGACTAGCGACTTGCAAATTACATTGACCTTTCATGTACATTCTGTAAGCACCTTGTTCTAATGTGTACTGTATTTATAGTTTGCCAATACAAACTAGCCAAAGATTGGATAATTACTGTAATCTATTAGCTCGATTGCTTTCCCTGCTCATTTGTAGCATGTGCCATATAGACCATTTTCAAAAGCTAGCCTATCTTTCATCTCTTGAGAGCCCAGAAAGTAAGAAATACTTCATCTTCACAATATATACACTTACTAATATATGAAGAACACCTCAGCTCAAGGATATTTCAGGAATAAAGAATCTTTCTTACTATTAGTGTCATAACGCTATTTGTGACTGACAAAAAACACAGCTCTCGGAGTGTAAACTTGCCATGAAGGATGTCAGGCCAAGTTCCATTTTCTACCCATTACCCGAACTTCCAAATAGCATTTAATAGAAACGGCTTGCTGCTTTTCTTAGGGAGATAAAGACACTTCGAGCACACAACTACTATTTTTTTTTCTTTAAGCTATAAGCAAATGTTTCAAGGAAAGCTTTAAACATTTCTAAAAAGGCACACAGTTGTGACTTAAGATAAGAAATACTATGTGGAAGTATTAGCTCAAGTCGCTTTCTGCTCTTGCCGTTGACAGTCTATTTCAAGACAGTTATGGATAGATAACATTACAGACACTGGTAATTAAAACAACACTAATTTTGTCTCAGTGGCTGCGCTTTGTTGTTTGAAATCATCTATCATGGCCTTCATGCTTCACACAATGAGAAGACATTTGTCTAGTCACATTCTGCTTGGTCAACACTTTTGCTAATATCCCGGCATACCTGGTGTGCTTTTAAAGAGGTAGCACCCTCCTTTTCCTTCAAAAAAAAAGGCCCTGCTTAAATACAACACTTGTAATGCTTAGAGATATGCATTTTAGCAATTTCAGTTACTTAAAATATATATATAGAAAATATACTCCACTATGCCTTTTCTTTAAACCACCTCAAAAGATTTAAAAGAGAAAAAAGGGAGTAAAAAATACACACACTCACTCTTCCTCACAGTTAAAATGAGGCAGCACAAAAACCTCCGTGCTGCACAGGAAAGGAGAAAAATATGCTGATATATCAGCATATATTCTGCACCAAGCATCAGCACACGTCCTGAGCCAGAATAAATGCCTGGAATGTCTGGGCACAGGGACTACTGATTATTTTTTATGCATTAGTTTAATTGATTTATGGGTACTAAATTTTTCTTCAAAGTACTTTTTAATAATATTATATATTTTATATTTTTACATTAAGAATTACAGCAAGCAGATGCTTTATGCTTTAACAATAAAACAGGCAGGAAAGACATATTGTAACAGGGAGGATGAAGGAATCTGACATTATTTTCAAATTAAACTTGAAGAGCAGCTACAAAGTAAAACAAAGCACTTCGGAGGGGTTTCAAAGGGCTGTTACTGACTGACACAAACCATGCGGAGAGGCGAGATTATTTAAAAAAAAAAAAGAAAGAAAAAGGGAAAAAAAGAAGAATTCAAGGCCACAAAACAAAGACCCGCTGTCCTGCTGCACGGGCAGAGGTTACTGAGTTACTGGAGGCAAGAAGGGGCCTGATCCTGCCAGCGCTCCCAGAGCAGCCCGGGAGTCCCTGCAGCCGCGTGCTGAGCTGCCAGCAGAGCCTCATTGCAGGAACAGATGCCAAAAACTGCATTCCCTGGAAGTTAATCACCAAGGGGCTCGGTGCCTTCCACCTTTGAGAGGCTTTCCCCTGCGAGGAGCTGCACGGCGGCACCTCCGCGGTTTCACACGGGAAGGGAAGGTGCAGCAGCCTCGCTGCTGTCCTGCTCCGTCCTGCCTGCGACTCCTCCTGGAGCTGCAAATAGCCGGGGCCGCGGCTTCACGGCCAGGGAAATCCTGCTCCAGCACTGCCCGGAGCAGGGCCGGAGCCGGTCACTACAAACTCATCATTTCAGCACAGCTTTATATACAAAAAGAGAGTTTTAAAAAAGAAAAAGAATCTGTCACCTGCAATTCACAGTTTTCTATGAAGTTCAAAATAGGAAAAAAAACTCTTTCCATTTAATTCAAGCCAACCAAAATTGTCTAAAGTCTAAAGTCTAAAAATCTTATCAAAATGTTACATAAGCACCAACTGCACTAACACTAAAACAGAAAGCACGAATGCTCAAGATGGGAAAAAAACACCAAAAGTCAGAAAACATTAGGAAACCCAGGTTGAGGATCACACACTAACGAGTACCTCTAATTTAATAGTACTGAAACGCTGTCCCCCCCAGGAAGCAGCAGGAGCCCCGCAGGACTTGGGCTCACGTGGCCGCATGGAACAGGTTTTGCTGGCAACAAGTGGCTCCCTCGGCCCTGGAGACAGGGACACGCGAGCGCCCGGTCCCCGCGGCACCGCCGCGTCCACAGAGGGGACAGGAGCAGCCCCGGCCTCCTGCCTCCACAAGCCCTCACTTCACTTCCCTTGTTTTAGTGCACTGGGAATTCTTCAAAGGGGTCTGTATTATATTTTTATTGAATGTTACTAGATTTTAATTGCAGCATTTTATAGGAAGGCCCCAGAAAGCCAGTGGAAAAGTCAGTGCTATAAACAGGGAAATGCACCACTAACTCAACAGCACAAAGTTTTTCAATTATTCTAATTTTCCAATGCTGGCAAAGCAAAGTGAATTACCTGTGTCACCAATATTTTAAAGACATGTGTAACAAAGCAAATAACCCAAAGCAAGCTGTACCGACCATATTCTCTTTCTTCATACCTTAAATAACACCTTTTGACATTAGCATTCAAGTGTTAAGTACTATCAATGGACAAATTTCCTGGGATACAGTAAACAGAGTCCGCAAAAGAAAATGCTGATTTGCCTGTAACTATTTCTGCAATGAATGAAGCACACATCTTTTCTCTTTCCATAACTCATTTGCATGAATTTACTTTTTTGCCTTAAGAGGTTGTTGTAATGTGTGTTAAAACACACAGTGCAATTTTAACTCCATAATATCACACAAGAAATATTGTGTTAGTATAAAGTGTAGAAATATGAACGCTGCTCAGAACAGAAACATCAGTGCAGCACTGCTCAAAAGCACCACCCAAAGGTCAAAGAGATGTAAAGGCATTTAGAGAAGTGTCTTTTTTTGTTAATTTCAGCAAAACCCACATGTAAAAAATGAGAGTGCTGTGAAAGTTGACAGAGGCTTTTGATGGAAGTGAGTGATCTCCACAGCCGCACCTGTAGGAAATGGATGATAATGCTGTCTAAACCATTCATTACCATTTGGAAGCCTACTCAGATGAATGCTAGATTTATATATGTGCTAGGCATGTGTTGTAGATAATATGACAAAGTACTGTTTTCAGTTGAAAACTCCTTTGACCTAATTTTACAAAAACCTTGCAATACTGGGGAAGGGAATTTATTTCTACACACTCCTGAAACAGCTGAAGTTGTATTTTCAGAACAGGATGAATTCAAGAGAAATATATTAATTCAACAAATCCAACAGTTGCAATCATGAATTTATTAGAATTATCGAGGTAAAGTATAAGACTTTTTCACATTATCAACAATAAGCTGTTTCTTAGACAAACAACATTTATCTTTGTTAATCATATGATATTTCTAAGGCTGAAACAAGAAACAACTTAGCATTTAAAAACAGCATAAACTGAGTATAAACCATGCAATGTTAATTACTGAACTGCTAACTAATATTTTAGTGTAATAATCATTTTAACAGCCTATTAACCAGATACTTTAAATGAGAGGAATTTGATGCAACCTTTTTTAAAATAGTGCATTACACTAACATGAAGCAAATTAACACATTATTCCTTTAACTTTAGCAAAAGGCCCTAGATATTAGGAGTACAGTGTTCCCATATATCTTCCAGATTTAAGTAGGTTAATTTGCTGGGGGATGGTTTTGCCCTTTTTACTGACATTCACTGCTCACAAAGAAAAGTTGAGAAACTGTGAAGCACCAGATACACTGAGGCACCAACCCACAGGAGCACAGAGCCAGTCCGAGAAGAGTTCAGGAAAGAGCGCGTTTGGCACAGAACACAAATCTCTCACCTGCAGCCAGAGTTGTATAAAGTAGCCATAAATACAATATGATGTGGACACAATTTCCTTTCTGCAGTTGCTTTTGTCTGCAAAACTGATTAGAACCCAAAACCATGCAGAATGGTTATTTATTAATGCAGAAAGAATGCAGGAGAGGATTTGCTCTCCATGCTTCTGCTGTAGAACACAGAAAACAAGCTAATGCAAGGGGAAAAAATGAAGCAAGACTTGTAGTA